>VWZK01009594.1:24587-62255 GCA_013396935.1 Baryphthengus martii
AAAGAGAGAAAAGCTATTAGTATCCTATAAATCAAAAAGAAAAATGACATCCTCAAACATAGAAGACTCCCCTGAGTGTTTTGCTATTATTACCTGTACAAGGTTGCACATGTGGCTTCAGAAACATCTTCTTCCGTCAGGAATCATCAGGTAGTAAGATTTCTCACTTCCATGCAAAAGACAAGTTTTACTAACTTCCTTTACAGCATATACCCTGGTAATTAATGATGCAGTGCACCTTTGAGGTGTCCTAATGTAGGCCGTTTGTCAAAAACTGCAACTGTGTAGAAAGAGGACTATGTTCTTTCAATATGATAAATCCAAGCGCACACTGGGATGTTCTACGTCTCTCTTTCAAGTACAGCCTCTCCCTCTGATTGCAGGGTTTGACTTTTACTGCAAGTTCTGA
Source organism: Baryphthengus martii (assembly GCA_013396935.1). Lineage (NCBI taxonomy): Eukaryota > Metazoa > Chordata > Aves > Coraciiformes > Momotidae > Baryphthengus > Baryphthengus martii. The sequence continues at coordinate 24,997 of VWZK01009594.1, forward strand.
CAAATCACCTTCTGGCAGAGAGCCCCTCCCATGCATGTGCGAATGGCTGCGCACCAAGAAAAAAACTAATCGCTTCCCACATTCGGCAGAGCACATGCCTAAACCCATGGGAAGATCATGCAGCCTAATTTTCGGTGGCACGCTAGGGAGCCTGTGACAAAAGTCATTTCTCTCTGAGCTTCCTGCATCAATGGAGGAGATGGGGAAAGCATCAGGGTGCCTGCATGGGCTTTCTGCCCTGTGTTGTCTCCTCAAACATGTTTCTGTTGTTTTTCTATGTTTATTCCCCAGAGCTTGACACAGTGAGACACCTGTTATGGTCTCTAGTGCAGGGTCAGGACTTGTGCTACTAAAGTCATCATTGCATGTCTGGATTTTCGGCAGGATTAAAACTCTTCCCCCAAGCCTTTTGCAGAGAGAGTGGAGGTCTTTGTATTTGACCCATAGATATGACCAGACCATTGAAAAAAGAGGACAGGAAAGCAGATTTCAAGATGCTTTGGACTGGGTTGTGATGCAAAAGTTTCATCATCTCACATGGTAAAAAAAAAATGTAGAAGAAAATAATATAATCATGTCCCAAATGTAGCTGCTGAGCAAGGAGCCTCCAGCCAAGTCCACAGGGTGCCCTTTGACACCGATGTGATTTGCTTAGAAGTGATTTTGCTGATCTAAACAAGAGGAAAGAGATTTTGCAGGAGATTTCCTCACATGCAGGTTCTGCCAACAGACCTGGACCAAGCAGCACCCTCTGTTCACTGGCATCCACGGAAAGAAGAGAATGGCTCCAAATGGATATGTAGATCCTATAGATGCAGGGACATCGATGAGACTGGCAACCCATGCCCAGTGCCCTACAAGTAGTCAGAGGGCCAGAGAGTCTATGAGGACACAGGGACAGCCCTGGAGAGGGGAGTTAGTAGAACGGTCCCAGCACAGCTTCCCTCTCCGCGTAGATAATCAGAGTTTTGGGGTGAGTATTGGGGAACCACATAGCAACATTTTTGAAGTTAATTATCCTTTGGTAAGTATCCATGCACAATATTCTCAGCCAGCCCTCTGCTTAGGACAGATCAACTGTTTTTCACCCAAAAGTGGTCCCATCTGGGTAGCCTAATTGCTCTATGAACAGCATCAGTCCTGAATGCATGAGTTCCCGTGCTGTCTCAGTGAAAAGCTCCATCTCATGCAGGGATGGTGAAGATGAATTAGTTAATTATGTAAAGTGCTTTGGAGATGAAAAGTGACATCTGAGTGCCAAGTATTACTATTAATAACAAAACATATACCACTTACCAGGTATTATTTCTTATTTTTTTTCTCTAAATAATATAGTTCTGAAGTTCAGATAGCACCAGCACAAGTCAGTATGAAAGCATAAGACTACCAGCAAAGAGGAAGTATTTCGATCTAAGCAATCCAAAATTTCAGAGGGGCCCTTTTTCTTTGTGTCTGTCTGTGTTTTACCATATCTATTCCACAGTGTCCCAGTACCAATATCAAAATTCTAACAGATTGCAAGTCTTGCATAAAAGTCTGCCCTTCCCTCTTCTGGCCTTTTGTGTAGACACCTGAAACATCTCTGTTCAAAGTCAAAGACATCTCTGTAAGGTTAACAATATGTTTGATTCCTCTTCAGCAATTCACTTACACACATTCTTAAATTAAAGCATATGCTTTAGGCTTGAGAGAGCTGGGTGACAAATTCTCAAGAGAGCCCCAGTTTTGCTGAAAACCAGCGGGGATGGGAAGGAGAGAGAGTGGAGAAATTTTATCTGAAAATTCAAGCTCACGTGAACTGATGGGTTGTGACGTATGAAATGAGAGGAAAAGACTGCAGAATAAGGATTTTTGTACTGTGCCAAGAAGGGTCTAAACTACATTTCAGACCTGTTTTGATACTTAAACCTGTTTGGTATATTTTTGCTGGGTCACTTCAAAGCTGGCCCTCAGTGGCAAAAGCAGATGGTCCTTTCTGATTTCAGTTTATTGCAATATTTCAACAAAAAGACTCTAAAAGCATTTTTTGAGGCACCCGATAAGTTAGATACTCTGCTGTAGCAATGTCTCTTATTAAAAAAGGATGCATATAAACCAGTCATATATTAAGTGGCCAGTTAAGGCCAATATTAATTAAATATCTCCAAGCATTACGGTGTGTTCTGCAAGGGGGGAGGAGTTTACTCTGAATGCATCATACAGCAAGCCAGATTTAATATATTTGGAAAATTAAGCAATTTGTTGAATACATATCTTGGTCCTCTTCCTTGCCCCCCCGCCTTTCCTGTCTCTACTTGCACAAAATGTAAAGGCAGTCATGTAAAATGGCTCTTAGGAATATCACACACAGTTTTATTTATGGTATATTTATTATAATAAGGATGTTCTCTGTCATTGTCTGAGAGATTTATTTATTGTATCACACTTTTGAAACTGCTGATATTGATTGTTTCAAGAGGTTGCCTTAAAGGAAGAGGAGGAGAAAAATAACAACAAAAAAGCTTCACAAATGTAAAGAAATGGCCATGTTGCTATCAATTATTTCATAATGAGATATGAGGGGAGAATTTTAAACATTATCTCTAGCATTACAGTTGAACAAACAATATATTTACTGGAAATTATACTCCAATGATGAATGGCTTGCTTCAAAATAGAGGCTTCTCTAATGGGGGCCTTTCTGAGCAGCAGTGACACACAGTCCAGCTCGCAATTATTATTGCATTTTAATCGAAACTGAATTCCGTATTTCTGCCAGAACATGAGAAGAGTGAATCCCATTTGCAAATATCTCTATCCTGATGATCCCCAAATAATAACAAATTCTGAGCTGTCAAAAATATGTGAACAATAATGCCATTTGCTAATATTTCATCTTTTTCCTCCTGCTAAAACCCCTCTTTTGCTTTCTTTCTCCATATCCAGGTACATTTTCAATTGCAAGGGTTCCATAAAAAGGAGTATAACGCTAGTTTTTCCCACCACCACCAAACGAGTGCACCCTCCCTCCCTTACACATCTCATCTTATGTAGAATAGGGAATTGGATATTAGTCACTGCAGTTTCTAGCTATGACAGACAGTAATTTACCATTTTATTGTGATTCAGTGCCTTGGACAGAGGCACACATTGCCTGTCATGCTGTGTTCATCACCGACTGTAGAGACAAGCATTGCTTGTCAAATAGTAGAGCCCTTATAATGAGGACACCTAGGTGTAACATAAAAGATTCACAGGCAAAAGGACTTCTTATGGAGGGCTTAAAACCTCTAAAGCAGTGTGAGCTAGTTAGATAATATACAAACTTTAGAAGTGATACAGACAGAAATTTCCTCCTTATATCTATTAGGCATACCAAAAACGTTGTCAACAGAACAATACGTAAACCTTTCTGCAAAGTAGGCAGAGCAATTTATTTCACTGCCTCGTAGAGGAACGAAGGAGAAGGGTAATGTGTGTGTGTGTGATACGAACAACAAAACCCTCTAAAACAAGCATGTGCGAGGTGAAGTAAAAACCTTCTACCTTTCAGTGAAGCTGTTGGATGGTCACTAATGAGATTCCCAATGATTTTCATTTGTCTTCATTTCTAGCAAGCTTGGCTCTGCATTGCACTTTTTCATAAAAGGAAAGGTAAGGTGGGCCAGCAGGTTACAGCACACGCGTTGTGCCATAAGCAGCTGTCAGGGGCAGAAAACTGACACTTGAGATTGGATTAATTCTCCATCAAATCTAACTGGAAATAATGGACCGGATGTTCAGCTGGGATAAATGGACACAAAATAGACAAAAACCCCTTTTACCTCCATCGGGGAGCTGCCTGACCCATGCTTTTTCAGTGTGGTCACCTGAGTGTCACTGACCACGTACCTCCCAAAGCTGGAGCTGGTCCTCCAAGGCTGCATGCCTTTAGGATGTCAGCATTCTCTTGTTCAGTTAGGAAAGGTCTGGACAAAACATCAGAGAAGGTTTGAAGAGCATGTAGGTAATACTTCAACTCATCTGCCAGATGTTGTTCAGGCCCAGTGCTGTTCTCAAAGTTGCAAGCAGCTCTCCCGATAAGAAAGAGCTGAGACCCCATGAAGAGCTTGAGAAGTTGAGCATAAAGCCAGAGCTATGCTTGGATTCAGACACTTGACACCAGTGGGTACTTCAAGCAACTACTGCATGTGCTTCACAGGCTGTGGACCTCTGTGGGTACAGTTCCCTTTCCCTTTATACCCCTCTCCCTCCCATCGCAGTCTAAGAGAATTTTGTTAGCGTGAGATTGAGTGTATACTTCCAAGGATGAGCATAGTCATATGTGCATAAGCGGTCTCTTGTATATCATCCATGTGCCTGTGTGGGAGAAGACATAGTGGACAGATGTCCATGAACCACGTCTTCCAGTTTAGATTTCTCTAGGATAGCCTACAACTGGAAACCGTGTGCATAAACCCATGTTAGCATTTCACTGTCCAAAAGGGCAGCACTCTTCCTCAGCAATCCTTGTCCTGGATGCCCAAAACCAGCGCAGGAGCACACTGGCAGTGGAGAGCTGCTGCAAGAGAGATAGGAATTTCCTTCCCTCTCCTCCAGGTCATCTATCTTCGCTTTCCCAGAGCTAGGGGGAATGGAAGGAATGAAGCCATATGTGAATACTGCTGGATGGAATTTGTACCACGTGCGTTTATACTTTCTTATTTCCACAGTAATGTGAGCATACACAAGTTCATCTGTGCATTGTAATAGGTACATTTTCAGTCTTAGATGCTGTGTTACAGAAAGCTGCCTTCACATACAATTCAGCATCCCATTTACAGGCAAGGTTATATCTTCCTTTAAGGATAGTTAGAAACACAACCAATTTTAGGTACTTATACAAATTTAGAGAAGTGCATGTTCTAATAAAGGTAGTTTAAATGTATTTAGAGGCTGAGGAGTACTTGAACTTTCATATTGCCAGTATCAGATACACCTTTGAATATTAGTGAAGCTAAACTGATTGGTTGAATTACTTTAGGGAAGGGTGAGACACAAATGCAACATTTTAGTTAGGCTTATTACATTTTCATTTACCTTAAGGGAAATTGTAACTGCTTGAAGACTGGGTATTAAAAATGCCCAGGTACATTTTTGTAAGATTTTGTTTTATCACTACATGCATATGTTACATGCTGACATTCATTTGCTAATGCTTTTTCCCATCTTTTGTCCCGCCTCTCCTAAAAAAAAGAAAACAATACGTGAAATTGAAAAATGGTGCTCACTGAGGGGTTTAAAGACATTTGAAATTTGGAATATATTTTAAAGGTCAATTTCAGCAGTAATTATGTTATAATGGCGAAGCTTTTAGAAAATGCGAAACACAAGATTAATATGTTGCCAGATAGAAAGTGGCAGAAGACTCTGTCTTGTGTGGGTGTGTGAGTGAGTAAGGACGTGTGTGTGCTCACATGTTGTATGTGTTGAAGCTTACAGGCTCTGGCAAAACATCAGAACAGTTTTCACAAATACAAGGGACACTGATAGGCTTTGGACATGTACAAAACTTCCACTAATATAAAAAAAAATTACACTGACACAAGTCATAATTTTAGTCCTGGTAAGACATTCCTTACTACAAGTTTGCTGCTACAGCTGATGACAACAACAGTAGAATCAGTTGATCCTCACTGGAACTGAGAGTCCAGTGTGCAAGATGCCGTGCAGTCAGAGAATAAAATCCATAAAACTATTCATGCACATTTACTTAGTCAAGACAAAGTGAGCCTTTTCATGCATTTTGAGGAGAACTAGAGATGCAATTAGATCAAATTAAATGTTCTGATATATAACAGATGTCTGTGTAAAAAAAACCCAAACATATTTTATTCTTTTTAAATTCTTGGAAGAGTGCTTTAACCACAGGATCATCTGTGTAACTCTATATTATGTCAGATGGGTTATTGGCTCATTGAGTGCTCCCTGTTGCCTGATAACTTAATGTGCTTCGGTTTATTCAATTGAAAAAAAAAGGAAACCCCAAGTCATAGCAATGTCAAATACACAAGTTTCGAACTCTCCTGGAGTTGTGGAAGAGGTTTCAGATCCTCTGATGGAATTCATTGCTCAAAGCATGGTGAGAACTTACTTACAGTAGCCAAGTAGCCAACAAACTTTTTTCTTACAAAAAAAAAAAAAGCATTGTTGGAGGTAATCCCACCACTCCATGGCATTATTCTGAAAACTCAGTCTAGGCTTTTCACAGGCCTGGTACAGATAAGCACTTTCATCCTGTCAAAGTTTCTTGTTCCTCTGGCTTCTTTTTGGAAATCTAAACCTGACAGCACATTTCTAAGATGGAAACAGCCTCAGGGATGGATCAGAGCCTGAGCACAGAGGGGAGTGTTAATACTGCCTAGCTGTAGATATCTGAGGCAAATCCTGTGAAATCTAGATTTCTCTGTGTGTCTCTATTCATTATATAGGGGTGGGCTTCATCTCCTTTATTTTTAGCATTTAGAAGTGAGGGAAAGAAGTCTGAGTTGGTTTTCTTTTAGGGACAGTAGAGAAAAATGGGCAGGCAAAGTGTGTGGATCAGCCAGCCAGTCCTAGGCAGGTGTGCAGATCGTTGTTGCTCTCCTCTGACTATACAGGGAGGCTAAGTGATGAGCTCAGGGTAGGCATCTAGCTCTTAGACAATCCTTAGATGAATCTCATCTGTATGCTATTCACTCCAGATGCTACCATTTGCATTTGTTAGATGCCTAAAGACTCCAAGAAGGTGGTAAGCTCCAGTCTTCCCAGTGAAGGAGAAAATATGAAGTCAGAGACCTCATAGCACCGGCTGTGATTACTCAGGAACCCGCAAGGCACCGCTGCAGCAAGACAAAATAAAACAATAAACCAAAACATGATGTATACTGAGAGAACTAGTCAATTCCCAAAGCACATCATAAATAGCATATTTATAACATTAATTTAATGTCTGCAACTAAAAATATTTACAATAGAGATGTGAGAACTCAATAGACTGTTAGTGAAGTCAGCTTGTTTCATTCCAGAAGGACTGGACAAAGACTTATTACACTGTATATAGAAGTCTAAAAGAGTTGCTGACTTTAAAAAGTTTCTTTCCAAGATGTCTCCATAACACTAATGAATGTGTTATAGAGTATTGTTTGTGAGAGACATATGCTTTCTGACATACTACCCATATAAACAAGTAGAAATATATTTACTCGTATCCTAATGGAATAATCACACACAGAGATCCAGAAAGAGAGCCTGAGAAAGCGAGCTCCAGAAAACCTACATCTCAGTATATTTTGGGGTTGGATTTCTCAACAAAATGTAGAGCAAAGAGCAACTGTAGGACTGAAGCCCAACAGGTCATGGTCCTTATGGACAGCAATTCTTATATCTCTGACTGTAAATATAACTGTCTGGGATGTTGGCATGGACCCTATCCTACAGTTTTCTACACTACTGAACTGTTGACATAATCCTTGGCAGTTTTGGCCTGTGTCCAAATTTCTCACCGGTCCCTACATGAGAGCATACCTAATGCCAAGGACCATTAGCAGAAGTGCTGTGAATAAATTTCTACCAGGTTTGTCTCCTTCCACACTACTCTGTCCTCCACTATTTCCAGCAGGCTTTGCATGCTCATGAGTGTTGAGACCTTCTTATGTCACATCTCATGGCATTAGCACATTCCCTCATTTTCAGGCATTGGAAACCTTGATCTGTTCTATGAGATTTCTTGCTCGTTACTCTGAGCAGATCCTGCACAAAATAACAGGCCTGTTTACTGTTAGGGTGTTCAGACTATGTCAGTCAGCCTTGGTCAGTCCTTGACCCTGTTTTATTTAGCCATGAAGATATAGCTGGTGCTTCTGCTGGCATTAGGATGGAAGGGCTAGCTTCCAGCAGCTGAAAATCTGTGTCTTTGAGCATGGGAAAGTTTTTCTGTTCCTTCTCTAAGAAGGCTCAAGAGCTGGTTATCCAGAGTTCATTAGATCATTCTCTTTTCGTACAGCAACCATTTACTCACAGGTTACTCAGTCAGACTAGAGAACAAGTGACCAGAGGAGAGGTAAGAGCACCTGTTGTTTTTCTGATTTGGATCCCATTTTATCAGGCTATGAACACTCATCAACCAGGCAAAATAAATAATATATCAGGTTACTGCCAACCTCCATTGTTACTATTTTAAGGTTTTATTTTCTTTTTTTCACCCTCTTTTCTGAATTTTCTTTGAGGTGCCCATATTCCTCCTTTGTTGATTCTTTGTCCTCAAGGTCAGAAATCACAAAGATTTCTTTTCTCCCAATAGGCTGAAGAGTAAATAAATCGAGAGTAATCATGTCCCTCCACTCCCCATGAATAAGGAATTTTCCCCCTGTAATTTCTCCCACTCCTCTTAGTAGCTGTTGTCCATTTAATAAACATTGCAGCAAGACTGTGTCTCTTTATCATCTCCCTTCAGATTTCAAGACTGTGTTGTGCATTAAAGGTTTGGAGCCACAGGGTGTGCCAAAAGCTGGGTCATATGTTTTCATATGATGTTCCTACTATTTCAGCTTTGTCTATAAAGGGCAAATGGTAAATCATCTTCCTGAGAGTTAATGGAGCATTTCTGCAGCAAGAGGAAAAAGTGAAAAAGTTTCAAAAGAGTGGCTTATTATCTCAGTCAGCCAAAATTCACCTTACTCGCCACTTGCCTAGGAGTCTTCATTTTTCTTTCTTTTTTTTCTTCAAGTTATTATTTCTTTCCTTAATTTCCCTTCACTTTATAAGCTTTCCTGTAATTCTGTTGCTTCAGTTTGAGATTCACACCCTTTTTCAGCTCTCCAATTATAATATTTTGAACTTTAACATTAAAACTAGGATACCTGTCTAGCATCTTTCCTCTGTAGGATTCTAAGCTCTTTGCAGACAGTCATTAGCTAAACCTGACAACAATCCTGGAAATTTAGGTTACTGGAGGCACAGAGTGCCTGAATGGTCACATATTTAATTAGTGACAGAGCTAGAAAGAGAGCCCAGGAGTCCTGACTCCTCATTCTTTGATTTGACCATCTGATGCTGTCTCACACAAAGCACAGGAAAATATGGATCAGCTATCCCTCTCCACATCCCTTCTCATCGTATTGTAATTATTCATCCAAACTTAATCTACTTTATCAATGTCAGATACCCCACCAATCTTTTCTGGTTAATTCTCTGTGATACTCTGATTGTTCTGTAATTCAAGGACATAGACCTGTTGGAGAGAGTCCAGAGGAGGGCTGTGAAGATGATCAGAGGATTGAAGCACCTATTCTGTGAGGACAGGTTGAAAGAATTGGAATTATTCATCCTGGAGAAGAGAAGGCTTCAGGAAGACCTTCTAGTAGCCTTCCAGTACCTAAATGGGACCTGCAAGAAGGCAGGAGAGGGACCTTTTACAAGAGCGTGTAATGATAGGACAAGGGTTAATGGCTTTACACTGAAAGAAGGATTAGATATTAGGAAGAAGTTTTTCGCTGTGAGGCTGGTGAGACACTGAAACAGATTACCCATAGAGTTTCTGGATGCTCCACCCCTGGAAGCATTCAGGGCCAGGCTGGATGAAGTTTTGGACAACCTGGTCTAGTGGGTCTGTCTAGTGTCCCTGCCCATGGCTGTGGGATTATAATTACATGATCTTTACAGTCCCTTCCAACACAAACCATCCTATGATTCAACGATCCTATGATTCTACTGTCTTCTGGCCCTATCCTTTCCCTTGAGATATACACTCCTGCCTGCTTTAGTGTGGCAGAAATCAGGAATGGATTATTAAAGGCATCTTCAGCTACCCCAACCAGTAGGTCCAGCCAAGTAACTCAATATTTTTCCTTTCCTCTATTTGAAGTTATTCATCAGGAGTCCTATCTTTGCCTGCGTGGTGGCTTGTTGAGCATTGCAGGGCTTCTTGTTTGTGATGAGGTTTATAAACATATCTGAGCTGGTTTTCCCTCCAAGATGTGACGAAAATTTGCACCATTCCTAAGTTACTGCTAAGTACACTCCTTCCTTAGACACCTTGACAAGCTCAAATTTATCTCTGACTTCAGGTAGGGACAATACCTTTTGACAGGGAACATGCACGTCTTTTCCCTATCTATCCCATGTACTTCTTTTGCTCCTGATATGTTGCTTTCTACACAAAGTTCTTATACTGTTTTGTGTTCTTGGTATGGACTAGGTGCCAGATAGGTGGATGGGGAGATGGTGTGGCACAGAAATGATGGAAATAGCATAGGTCGGTGGGTTCAGGACAGTTGCACAAGTCCTTCACATCTTCACACTTCAAATTACTTGGTCCACATTTATAAAGGAAGCTGTAGCAGAGCTAATGACTGTTTCTGTGCTACTGCTTCACAAGGTGCCTCCTTATCAGTGGGGCCAACATTCACTGGCCCCATGCAGGCATCTTGTTACAGCTGGAGATAGCCAACTCTAGCACATACTGGATCTGCTTGTCTCAGTGTCTGTGCTGTTTCTAGTGTTCATCATCCTTCCCCATGCTGTCATCTCCCTGACTAATTAATAAGTGAGTCATCTTCTCCTGTGGCCTCGAAATGCATTAAAACTGTCAGTGGGACATTTATTTATTTATTTTGTTTTAGTTAAAGGCCTACTCTTCTAAACAATGAAAAGATAAATAAAATCAACTCAGACAAGGTTATTTCGCATTCCTAATTTCCAACACCTTTTTTTTTGTTGTTGTTGAAACCCCACAATGCTTGTTCGTGTTCTCCCCCCTTCCCTTTCCCACCCGCTAAGAAAAAACAAAATACATTTTCGAATCAAGATAAAGCCATCAAAGAACTAACTAAACATGATTAGAAAGGACCTCTCCTTAATGGGAAAAAAATCATGATTTAGACCTGGCTGCTTTCCAAATATCCCTGTGCAATCAACCAAAGAAACACATTTTAGAAAACAGAATTGTAAAAGTAACTTTGAAGAATCGGTTGCCTTGGAAACAGATCTGTAAATACTTAACTGCAAACATTAAGTGACACAGTGATATTCCAGAGCCCAGGATGCCTTAAAAGGATGGCAAATTTCACCCAGCTCTTTAAATAATCAACTCGGCTGTGCTTTGATTTTTCTTCTTTTTTTCTTTCCCCTTTCCTTTCTTTTTTCACACTATTCAGTGCAATTGCATCCCTGTTCTCAGGCATGTGTGATAATAGAAATGCCACAACTGTTTTATAAAAGACAGTCCTGATCTTTTATAACATGGAGGCAGAGAGGGAGGAGGGGGCACCAAATACAGAGTCACAGCAACCTGTGGAGTCTGGAAATATAGCCCAGAGTCATTCTCTTTCCCTTGTAACTGCAGGGTCAGAAGAAAGCATGATTGATTGTGGCTTCTCACTGCAAGAAGAAACCGCAAACGACCAGCAATTTCTTGTAATCTGCCAGGGAAGAATCAGATGTAAGGAAATAAAAGGGTTATGAGCAATTTTAATTTAAACAAGTGGGTACATTTATGTTGTGCCCTAGCCTTAAATCTTTGTTCAGAGTTAACTCACTCCTGGGCTCCCCAATACATTTCAGGACCCAACTCCTGTTGCCTTCAGTGGAGCAGCAGTGCCCTTCTTTCCTGGGGAATCAGAGCCCCTTTCCTTTCTTGTTGTGAAACATCTATGCCCCACAGATTTATCTGGTTCTGTCAAGAGGGTGAATTAATCTGAAAGCCTCAGGTGTTTGAGGGGCAAAATATCTCTCCCCACACTAAGATCAGAAAAGTCAACAGCACTGGTGTTTTCTCCAGGGAGAACTGTGAGAGGTGGCTGCTGATAGACCTTTCCCTGGCTGCAGGCACTGGTTACAGAAGCATTTTGCAAGCCTGAGTTTCTGAGAGCTTGAATATGTTGAATTTTCAGGCATACTTCAAAAGATCTACATGCTCTCTCCAGCCTAAAGGGAGGTGAGATGGGTTGTCAGCACCATAGTGTGAAGGATGACTTCAGGGATGGCCATGACCTAGTGCATGAGAACACAGTGGACTATGTTAAGTATCTAGTCCCATCAGATGCCTCTTAATAGCTTTGCTCATCCATTTGAAGTTTTGGCAATATAGGTTTTACCTCATATTTGAACCTAACAGGAGCAGAAGCTGACTGCAGGTTAATTTAACTTGTAGAAATCTTTTGGGCAAGATGATTCCTCTTTGGCTTCTGCCAGATTATGCTCAGAGCCTTTGAGCATCCCCACACAGCTAAAATAGCATATGGCTTTTCCAGAGTACGGGGCTAGGAGAGAGGAGTGGATTTTTCCCACTACAACCCTGCTGTTGGCAAGCATTTGGATTTGAACCAGAGATCTTCACTGCTGAGCAACAGCCTGTGAGTATCTGCAAACACGAGTTTAGCTGTCGCTTTAGGAGGACCTTTAATAACCTGCTTGTTTTCATCGTTCTGGTTGGGTTTGAGCTTTTCTCTTCCCTGTAGGCTGGCTATGTTATCCTACTGAAAGCTGAGCAGTATTATCCTTTAAGCTGATTTTTCTGCCCAGCTTAGGAAAAGAAGGGACGGGCAGAGGAAGGAAAAAAATCGTAGAGGCCAAGGATATAAGAAAAAAACAGGAAGGGGCAGAGAAATGCAGTTTGAAAGGAGCCCTGATCTCTGGAGTGATCACCTTTTACTTACACATTTTATTTGCTGGAAGTCTGTACAACTGTAAGAAATTCGTGTCTCCTCTGTCTAGTCTTGTGGGTTACTGAAGTGAACGGTAAAACACAGATAGAGGGATAAACCTAGATATAGATAAGTTAGCAATCAATATATATATAATTTTTTTTATTTTTTTTTTTTAAAGATGTGTCTTTATCTCAGCTGAAATGTTCCCACCTGGATTTCTCCTCTGCCCAGCCTGCCTATCTGTCTCTCACATACATGTCATCTGTTTGAAAACCTCTTAGAGAAGCCTGTGTAATCTTTATGGAAGGAAAGTGAGGAAAAGCACATTTTCTTTTGCCTTCCTCCACACCTTCCTGCATCTTCCTGGGGGTACATACTTCAAGAAGATGTGTGTGTGGCAGGCTGTGCCCAGCACAGTTCAGGGAGAGGTGAGGTGGGTCTTATTTGCAAAATCCACAGTGTTTTCATCCTTGGCACGGTGGTGATGGGGTGGGGGAGAGGAAGGGGGTATGGCATGTCGCTTCACTTTATCACTGCCTGGGCTCTCGCCTTGTCATTCGGCACTTGCCATGAATCTAAAGAGAGTTTGGCCTTAATAACTTCACACAAGTACTGCATTGCCAGTGACTTTAGAGACGGGTGACAGCAAGCAAGGAATTATAATGAATTGCTGAAAATGCCTTCTTCACACAAATTACAGTTATTTTCCTCTGCGCCTGCATGCCTTCTGACATCAGGATTTTGGTTCAGAAGATAGTGTTGGGTGTTTATGTGTCTAGAGACAGAGACATATATTTTACCATCTCTCCTGGGTCCCTTTGCCCCTTTCTTCCCCCTCTACTGTCCTGGGGTTTTGTTTGTTTATTTCAGTTTTGGGGTTTTTTTTCTCATATGCAGTCAGAAAATTGATTTTCCTACTGAAAGCAATACAGTACTCACAAGCCATTCTGCACTTTGACAGATTGTGGAAGGAAGTTTAGCCCTTGTTGTGATTGCAACAATTTAGTCTGGTGTTAACATCCTCCTCTGTCACCATAGTTATCCACACTGGGTTGCGAAATTCTTCTCCACTGAGGATGATGCCACATAGTTGTTTGGCCATCCTGATTGGTGTGCCCTGGTGAGGGTACTCTCTAATATCACACCTGTTTTCATCAGGGCAGATTTTTTGGTCTCACTAGGGTAGGCAACTGTTATTGCAAGCACAGCTTGGCTGCTCAGAACCCAGAACATCCATGACTGGGCCCCTAGGAACGAAGGTTTGGGTTGTCTGTCACTGTCGCTCGTAGGTAGAGTTAGCTTATCTGCAGTGCATTTCAATTCTGGCTATTGCAGGAAAGAGGGTAAACATCTTCCAAATATAGCATGACTTCGTTTATACTGGTGCTCATGGCCAGGACATGGTCAGTGCCTGGCTCACGGCCATTTCTTATTTCTCCATTACAATCTCTGTTATTTTCTGTAACAGATATTTTGAGAGGTAGTGAAGCTAAGCAGTCCTTGGTATTTCTAAGAAGGAATTGCCCAAAGTCTCCTCAGATAGGTAAATTGCCCTGAAATCTTGGTGATAACACATAGCCAAACTCTCCATCTTAATGCTTATCCTGAACCAAAAGGGATCTCTTTAATAGGGTTCAGCACTTAGCTATCCTTGGGTTGAGAGCAGAAGAGTGCCTTGCATTGTCACTCCCTGTGCTTAACAGGAGACTGGAGGTGGCCCTGTCTCATTGTGTTCCTCTCTGTGCATGGGTTCAGGTGACTTCGGTGGTGGTCTTCAGAGAGCAGAGGATATATGCTACAGAAAAATTGAGAATTACTTTCAGTGAGATGTGAAAGAAGAACTGTTAGGCAGTTACTTTGTGCAGTTCTGCAAAGATCACTTCTGTTCTTGCTGAGCAGCTTCCAAAAGCACAGGGGTAAATGGCAAGATTTATTTTGATTGCCCTGGCTTTTGTTGCGATTTGGGAACACATGAATCAGAAGTATAGCTCTAAGTGCACATTAACCTCGTCAACTTCAGATATTTAGAAGAATTGCTGAAGAGTTTTGATTGAGACTACAGGTCAGCTGAGCTTTTGGGTGGTTAAAGCAGCTCCTACCTGATTCACACTGCCTCAGTGTAAATCGTTCATATGAGGCCTTGCTTCAACTGTTCAATGCCTAGATTGACTTAAAAAGACACTATTTGTGTTATTGCCCATGTTACTTGTTTAGTTAGCAGCTGTCATATGCCAGGATCAACTAAGTAATGATAATGCATAGCAGAATTATTTAAATTATACATAGCATTATTCTTAAGCGGTTAAAAAAGAAAGTGTATCTGTCATTCAAGCACATGCTATCCTGGAGGTGTACACCTGCTACTGCTGTGTCTCAGGTGCATTCAGGACAGTCATTTGATCTCCTCCTGCTTTCATTCTTCCATATGGAAAGAGGTTAGTTTGTTGTGAGGGCTGTCATGAGATCAGACTACGTCCAGTTAACAAAATCCCCTGAAAAACAGGGAACTGAAAAGAAGTGTTATTAAAGAGTGAATTATTTCGGTAAAGGCACTGAAAGCAGCATATTTGCATTTTCTGTAGTCTGGTGTGTCTTTGACTCACCACTGACTTGGTTACTGGCAGGGAGAATCTGTTGCTGCTGCGGACTCTGCGGTGTCAATGCAGTTAAAGGGACACTGCCAACATGCGCTACCTCCTCAGGAACAAAATGTGAATTACAAGTAGTTCCAGGTGTTATGTTTGCCCTTGAGTATCCTCTCCTGATTTCTGTTGTCTCGCAAACATGTTTTGAAACACCTCCTTCCCTTGCTGCAATGCGAAAGCCCAACAACTGAATTTCGGTTGCCAAATGAGTGTTGCAAAGTCCATCACTAGTAGCAGGGTGATAGTTTCACTTTGTCAGTTTCTGTGTAAGAAGGTGCGCAATGATGATATTCTGTATCGTGCACCCTGTTGATCAATATATCAATTAAGTTTCAAGGCAAGGAAGACATCCTTAGGCAGTATCAAGTACCTGCTCTTACAGAGATTTCCCACAAATCCATGGCCGGCCTCTGTCAGAGATGGGATGTATTAGCCTGGATCTGCGGTCTCTCCCTGTGCAGCCATTTGCAGGTTATGAAATACGGCATCTTTATTTCTTTAAGGTTACATTAAAAGCTGAGCCAGGTACTTTAGCGTTCAGATCACAATTGGATTGGGCAGGGTTAGCAGTTAAGAAAATCTATATTTAACTTGGAGGTGACTAAAAATTACTGGTGCCGTCTCACAGGTATATGATATTTGAGTTACTTTTGTCCATGGCTCTAAAATTGGGCATGAACCTCAATTTTCATCTGCAACTGACTTGCACGAGTGTAACCACCCTGGATTGAAGTGTGTTCAGATGATCTAAACCCACGTTTAGGAGTTGCCATCAACCCTTTTGGCTTCTCATGGGGATTTTCGCATGTAGGGGTCACAGAGCTAAGGACATTTATTTGATGAGTTTTATCAGGTCAGCTGACATATGGCAATTGACTCTGCGTAGCACCAAAATCTCTAATAGGGGTGCTATGCAATAAGCACTGTGGTGCTAATTTATCTAGATCAGCTGTGAGCACACAATCACATTTACATCAATGAGCTAGCTAGCACTGCTACAAACCGCAGGGTTTAATGTTGCATTTACATAGAAGAATAGAAAATAGATTTTCTATAATGGGCATTAATTCCAGATTTTATCTGAACCTTAGATTCAACCTGAAATTTTAAAACATAGTTAAAGTGTCAAAAATATCAAACACATTTGAACCAGCAGTATACAAGTTCAGCACTTTGTTTCATGTGCCCAATGCTTTTGTAATCCTTCAGCTGATGCCATATGCCTGGATTACTGTTACATCTAACCAGAGCATTACTTAAAATGCTTAAATCAAACACTGTTAGTTCTGAAGGCAATGGATTCCACCTTCTTTCAAAATTTCCTAAATGAACTAAGCTGAAGTAGAAATATTCTCACAGTCTTCTGTCTTGCTATAAAAAAATATAAGCCTGAATAAGAAAGCTGACTTAAGCAATTATAGTTTTGTCAACATTTGGTTTTGTCCTGAATTAGAATGAAAAAGCAAAATATCAAAACCCATCTTGGCACAAGGAGTTCCAGAAACGCTGAAACTTCTTTGTCTGACATCTTTGATTGAAAAAGAACATTTAGACTTTTCTCAAATTGAAATTCAATTTCCAGGCAGCCAGACCTGAGCTGTCGCAGTGCCTCAGGCAAATGCTGTGGATGGGGGACACCATGGGAGTTGTAGCCTGGCAGGGGAGACCAGCCCTGTGAAGGATGGGGATGTGAGACAGCTAAACTATTGCTCTCACAAGAAATGGCTCTCAGCACTATTATTTGAATTGTGGGAAGATTCCACTTTCATCAGAAGTCCTTCAATTATCTTCCTTCAAACAAAAGAAAATTATCCTCATTTAAAGGATAAAATGATCTGTAGGTTTAGCAGATTAAAAGGGACATTTGACCCACAACACATTATTGAAAGGCAGAATTAAGTGTTTTGTGCATAATTTTGAAGAAGAGAAGCACAAACAAACACAAAAACCCCACTACACCCAAAACTCCCATTTGTTATGTTTGATGTGGTGTTTGTGTTCTCAGTCAGTTTGACCAGTCTTTTTCCATAAAGTATCTTGGTAGATTTTGAGACATTCATGTCAGGGAACGCAACTTATTTTCTGTTGCATAATTTATGATGATGTGTTATTACTAATTAAACGCAATAGTAATAATGAATGTGGTCCTCAGGCTTGAGCAAACTTAGTGACTTGAGCGATTCAGGCTTACTTTGTTTAGACTTCCCATGTAGGTCTTTGTCTTAAAAAAAACAAAAAGTAAAAAATACCCTGATGTTCTCAGATGTTTTTTTCCGAAGTGTTTTGAGTTTCATCTCTCTAGTAAGGCGGTCAGGAGTAGTACAGGAAAGGGAAGTTAGGAGAATCATTTACAAAGCGAGGAGCCTCAGAGTTAATGCATATCACACACAATTACATGTATTGAATATGCTAGTTTAGGAGAGGGGAAGGAGCTATATTTCGTATTTGTAAGGTTCTTGAATCTAGCAAAATAGCAGTAATTGCAACTGGACTACACCAGTTGCCTGGCTAAACTCCCATCTTCTTCACAGAGGGAACTGTTCTCATGTTTCCTTTTAATTTCTTCTCTATTTATTTTTCATTTGCTATTTCCAATATTGGGAGGAAGTGGTAAAAAAGATCCTGCCACGATGACTTTAAGCTCTCCATGTCCTCTTCTACCTTGTCCGCACAATGTGTCAGACAAGATTTTAACACTATGCAGCTAGATTGGTGGTGATGATCATGCTATTGGTGGTGGAAAATACAGTAAGAAGGAAGAAAACGAGTTGAACATATAACTTGGTGAACTCAACCTCATTGCTTTAGTTCCTAAGAACAAGCAGGGGGAAAAAAAGACTGTGTGAAGAGATTTTAAGGAAATGGGAATGGCAAGAAGGGAAAGGGCTGGGTGGTTTTGAAAACATTTTAGGGATCCAGAAACACAGGTGTATTGTGTAGCATCATATGGACTTTAAAATGAGAGACAGATGAGTTTGATCAGCTTCCCCTCCATCTTCTCTTCCCACTGGCTTGTTGAAGCCTAATCACCAGTGAAGAACTGGTAAAGACGAGTCTGCTGTTGAGAGGACAGAGTACGGACGTTCAGTCCTAGATGGAAATCATGCATAGGGAATGCTTGGTCAGCTTAGCTTTGAATGAGAAAGAAGCCAAGGGGCAGAGAGAGGAGGAGAGAAGAGAGGAGAGACAATCTTGGATGCTTTGTTAATTTAAAAGTGCAGTAGCACAGCAGACCCTGTACTGATGTCACTGATGTGAATTTCAGGCCTTTCCTTCTCAGAGAACAACAGGGAAGGAAACAAGAAAGGCAGAGGTGACATTTAGCCTTTCCCTCCCTAAAGAGCAGAGGGAAAGGGCTGTCAGATGCAAGGAGGTCAAAGGAGATTTGACTGTTACCACCCACCACTGGGAGAAAGGCTCATCCCTGCTTGTGTTATGAGGAAGACAAAGAGATATTAATGGAAATCAATATATCTTGTTCTAATGGATTATAAATACTTCTATTTACTAGCAGTGGCAATATCTTCTCATTGGTATCAAGGCATCACCAGCTAAAGATAAAGGAATCTCTCAACTGACTGTGCATGGGGTCAGGAAACAATTCTCCTACTCTCTGTCTAGCATTGCATGACTGACCCTGTGCATTATGGGGGTAAAACGGGGAGATCACTATCTTCCAAGGCAACAAGCACCTTCTGGGCTTAAGACAAGGAGCACACTGTACAGCTCAGTACAGTGGATTCTGTTGTCTCTTTTAATACCACAATATTTCACCTGCAGAGACATTGGCCAAACCCCAAAATGCTTAATGCTAATGTGAGTAAGTCTACTATTCTTTGCCAGGCTTTATCTCATCCTTGGCAGGGATGAAATCTGATCAGTAGTGTAAATCCAGACTCTGTCTAGAGAATGCTTGCTGACAAATTGAAGAAGAAATTAACTCAATAGATGTTTTATTTCTATCCACCTTTACATACTGAATTACTATGAAAAACAGCTAGCATGAGCAATTCCTGGTCCCCCATTTCCCCTTTAGCTTCTAAAGATAGTTCAACTGGGTTCAGTTTATCACAGAATAGTTGGGATTGCAAGTGATCTCTGTTGATCACCTAGTTCAACATCAGAGTGGATTTGAGCTAGTTTTGATGGATGACATGAATTACCAAAATTAAGGAGATGGGAGTCAGCTAAAATTTGCTGCTTTTGTTTGTGGTTAGTAAAGAGAAGGTTTCCTTGTCACATATCCCCACTCTGTTTAGAAAACAAAAGTGCTGACTTCACCAAAATAAAATTTCTGCCTTTTTTTTCCTGTTAAATGTAGGATACTAAAACTCAGTGGCAGGCGGTAATGGAATGATTGTTTTGAATACTTTGGGGACTATAAGTAAGGAGCAGGTTTTACCACCCAACAGTCCTGTTGTGACCTCCCTGCAGAGGGGTTGGACTAGATGACATTTAAAGGACCCTTCCAACCCAAACCAGTCTATGATTCTATAATTATATGATTCTGCGATTCTGTGGTTCTATGATCCCACCAGACTATGATTTTATGAGTCTATGATTCTATGTTGGTTAAGTACATGCTTTTCAAGCAAAAGGTAGAGGATTCAATAAGAGAGGTTAGATGTAAACTGCAGGACCTCATCTCTACATACTCTTCATTTTGGCTTTGCTTAAGCCAAGTATTGAATGGGATATGGTAAGATGCACATCCTGACAGTTAGGAAAATGTGGTCCCAGAAATTATTACCCCAGCTTTTGTGTTTGATCCTCTTGGGATCCTTGAAAGACCCTGAAACAGGTTCTATGCTCCATCATCAGTATTGCTTTCACTGGGCATGTGAATCTCCTAGCTATTGTACAGCTGACAAGAGGAAATGACACACATCTTGGCATTTTACAAGAAAAAGCTTCAAAGCCTTTCACAGTTTCACAACTGTGCCAACCTGCAGATGTTCAAAAGTGATGAATAACCCACCCTAAAAATCATAACACTAATCAGTTTTAAAGAATTACTTTTTTTTTTTTTTTTTCTTTTTCAGTGGTTAAATTTGTGGCTTCTTTTCATTTCTCTTGTCATTTTCAAGTGTTTAGGGTTTAGGACATGGTTCATATTTTCAAGCTTTTGTTCTTTACAACAATTCGTGTCTGGAAAGATATTTATTTCTTAACTGAAAGCTGTGATTTGCACATATAACAGCAGAACTCTGGGAGAAGTCATGGATCAACACAAAATATCCTGACACTCAAAGCAGTTACGGGAGTAGGTAATATGGGTTCACTACTGCTGTTCTTGTGGCTTCTTTGAAACCAGCCAGTATGTTTTTAAGGATGTTAGAAATTCAAACAGAAAAAAAATCTTGCTGAAAGAAGCCAGTAGCAAATAACTGGTCTGCTATGACAAAGATGGTTTTTAAACTATGTAAGGATTTGTGGGAAATTATTTTTCATGAGGTATGTGCTAGTGATCTCTTTGATGCTTGCATCCCTGAGGAGCATATGTACATCCTCTAAAGTGTTCCTGGAGATATTCTCTGTGAATTCATGCAAGAATTCTCAAAGTTTAGCATCAATTTTCTTTAGCTCTAAGCAACCTCTCAGATACATTTCACTTGCATTATGAGTGTAAAAGGCAATGGCCACTCAATGAACCTATTGAGGAGGGCAGAGTGGGGCTTGTATATATGTATACATATATCTAATTTTTTTTTTCCCGTTTCTGAAAAGAAGAGCCTCATCATGTAAAAAAAAAAACCAAAACAAAACAGCTTAAAAAGAAAAGACAAAGCCTATGAGACGTGCAGCAAAGAGTCCTCTGAGAGGGCCCAGTGGCTTAAGAAAGACCCTTTGAATGATCAATTCCCTTATGTTGTTCATTGATTTTCTCCTGGTTTTCCCTTATCTTTCCTTTCCTGTTGATATCTCTTTAATTGATTTCTGATTACAGTTTACACCAGTTACAAACTGTTATTTGTCAAACAATGGAGCCAGGCTTCTCTCTGCAGCTTGGGGAAATACATGCAGCTCTTGATAATTTCAGGAGGTTCAAACTGAACAAGCTGTAGAGAACGTAAGACGATCTGGTGGTAATTGGTAAAGAGGGAGTCTGTGCAGACTCTTCTTCAAGCAACTACCTTGTTTACACTCCCTGGCCTTTATACTGCTAGGAATTCCTGTATCCTGCAAGAATTACGATGCAGGAGAATCTGCAACTGAGTTCAAAGTGTGCTTCTTGGACTCATTATCAACTCCAGCTCTGTTTGCAATACTTAGCATATAAATTATTTAAATTGAACTAACTACATAAATTATTCAATTCCCCCCTCCCTTATCTTTAACAGACACTGCAGAAAGTTCAATGCTAGTGGTGTCACACTTCACTGCCAATCAGATAGTAGCACTAAAGGTATCTCACAACATTGGCCATGCCCAAATGACCATGAGACACTTAGGAGGCAACTACCAAAAGCTGAATGATAGTGACACTGGAACAGCTCATCATCAGTGACAGACTTGCATTCTGTTCATCAGGGTAAATAAGAAGGGAGTTACAAAGGGAATTACAGGAGGGATGATTATTCAGGAATTGGTACAAGTTAATCCTGTTAAATGCTTTCTGTTTTGTCTTTAACGCATCCAGGGCTTGGTGCTCTTGCTGTGGGGAACCTGAAAGGGTCAATAGCTGTGCTGTGAGCAAGCTTAGTGCCATGTCAAGGGACTCTCCCCTTCAGAGCATCATCCTGATTTGGACCCCTTCTCCCCTGATGAAGTACTTACAAGGATGAACAGGAATGTGATTTTGAGCTCTACTTTCTTCTCCTTTGCTGTCATCTGCTGTATCAGCTTCACAGCCAAAGTGCCTAGAATCAAGCTCTGTCTTGAAAGCATGTGTAAGCAGACTGTGTCTTTAGGGCCTCAGATAGACATCTGGTTTAGGTTCCTGGAGTAGATAGATATGACTCCCAATTCGAAGAGAGCAATAAATTAGAGAGCCTGCTTTAGAGAGAGGGCTGTCAAAGTCTAGTTCCTTTCTCTAGGCTGCTAGAGAAAGGCAGCAACAGTGTGTAATTATAATAGGAAACCTAAACAGATCTCTTAGTTTCGGTGGGACCTGTATGAATTATTCTTTATACATAGATCTTTTCTTTCATGTTTTATTCTTGCTATTCTGTTAATTTCACATTTCAAATATAATTTAAGAAAGCAGCCTCTGCCAGATCTCCTGATTTTGCTGTGATTGATTTGTAAATCTGGGGAGACTTGGTTCAGTTAGATTTCTAACTATGCCCAAGCACTGTGATATATCAGAGCATGGGGTTTGTAGGGGCCATATTTCAGCTATAGAGAAACAAATAAATTCTTCCGTTCATCACAGTCTCCATGGACCATCCATGTGATGGTTCAATACTGGTCTAAAAAATACAAGACAAAGTCCAAGATATCAATGGCTACTTGCTTAATCTTGAGTTAGTGTAGCTATCAGGGACTGATGCCAATTTAGGGTGCAGGGGAGTAGGAAAGAGAAATATATAATACATATTAACTCATTTGAAGGATATATGGATGGCCATGGCATGATCCTTGTCGAATGGAGAGGAGTACTCATCATATGACAGGAGAACATAATATTAAGAGATCTGCTGAGACATGTTGTGAAGTACTAGAGCAGCATCCCCTTAACATGCTTAAAGCATCCTACAGACCAGGTAGTGGTACCACAGGGGAAGAGGTGTGTCCTGTTTTGCCACTTCAGTGAATTAGAACCTGCTAGAAAGGCAGGCTCCAAGGCTCAAATGATTTCATTGTGAAGAAGAGAGCAGACTGCCATCCTTGTGATTTCGCAGTGAATCTCATGATGCCTGTTTTCCTATAACCCACAGCCTTTACAAGTATTTGTGCATATAACAGCTTGGTGTTCTTTCATTTCAAGAGAGTAAAACCTTGATCACATAGCTGTGGAGAATAGCTGGCAAACCTGAACCCTTAAAGGACAGAAGAGCTGAAAGAAAACAAAATTGCCCAGACTAATCCTTAAAAAACAAAGTAGAACAAAAATCATTTTAATCCGTCCCCATGATTCAGGGCAAACAGGGAGAACAGATTCTCCTATCTCATTTTTCAGCAGTTTGAAGTTGCTGAAATACAAGTAGGTGAGAGATATGTCATATTCATTAAAGATGGATGTGGCATGCTTCTTTCTTTTTAGGCCACCAAGAGATGACATTCTGTGTGTGGTGATAACTAAGAGGATAAGATGGTGTTTCTATTGGTTTCATGCTTGCCTGTATTGGACTAGATAGACGTAATCACCCTGGAGATACTGTATTTACTTCTCCTTCCTTATTTACTTTGTTTCTTTTATTTCACTTTAGGGGACTCGGCTGGAATTGACATTTCTTTCTTTTCAGCAGCCGCCTCCTCTCTCAATGCTGGGTCTCTGGGCACTGAGTTAAGCCAGACAGTGGAATGGACCTGCTGTAAATAGTGTTGATAAATTGGGTAGATAACACAGCATGGCCTGGTTTACCCCAGTGCACAGAGTAATAAAAAGGCGCTTCCGCCTCTGAAAGGTCATCGTATTGACAAGGGGAACGATTGCAGGAATGGCAGTTGTGAGGCGCTTGTCGCTAAAGCCACTTTTCCGTAGGAGATGCTGAAGGGATTATGCCTAGGCGTTTTCCTCCCTACCATCACCCCGAGGTCATCTGATTTAATGGTGCTGAACTTGACTATGGAGCTGAGGATCCCAGGCGCAAGACAAGTCTGAGTAGTAAGGCTCCCAAAAATGCACATGAACCAGCTAAGCCCCAAACAACCAATTAACTGGGAGTTTTTCCAGCTTGGCCAAATGGGGTGGACCCCCTAGAACTACCCAGGAAGTCCTTGAATGCTTTGTCACTTCATTCTGTGTAACTAGGAGATCTTAGTGAGAGGGTTGGGATGGAACTACCAATAAGACACAATTCTCCCAAATAGTTCAATGTTTTCACTTGGTAATTAAAAAATGGTACCTTTTTATTCTGTGTTTCCATATCCCAGTTTATGCAGGGAAAAGAAGTGTAGTAATGAATAGACAATCCACCCAGTAGACATCACTGAAGCATCATTTCGGAAGTGTGTCACGGTTTAGGGTCAGGGCAGCCCACTAAACCTGCAACAGATGCTCTCTGTTAACCCCCCTCCCTCCTCAAAGAGGAAGAGAAAAGGAATAAGGGAGAGAGGGACTTATCAATTAGAAAAGGAAACTAGAACAGCTTTAATGAAAAGAAAAAAAAAATAATAAAATGGAATATATGCAAATATATACAAAACCAGTATCTAACCCAAACCCCACTGACGGCAATTACATCACCGTCACCGCCAATGTTGTGGAGCAGGCACAGGGAAAGTCCCAGACAGGGCCCAGCAGCAGACAGGAACCATGTTCAGGAGCTGGATTCTGGTACTGTATTCAGGAACACTCAGATCAGGCTCGAAGGTAGAATGGACAGAGTCCTCTTTGGATTCCAGCCGTTGAAGAAGTGAAGAAGAATCCAAGCAAGGGCCCAGAACAAGAGCCCCCAAGCTGAAAGCAACACAGCAAGGGTCCCCAGTAGCTAAATATAGGACATACATGGGAAGGAATACCCTGTTGGTCGGTTTAAAGGCACTTTCCTGTTCACTCCTCCCTGCAAGTGTGGCCTTTTACTTTCTGCACCCCTCAATGTTGCACACAAGGTCTAGCAGTGGCCTTGGTCTGCACACCAATCCCTGGTATTAACTCTAAACATGGAGCATTATCACTGCCAGAAGCAGACACTGTCTGAGAAAACATGCTGCTAATTTCAGAAAGTGAGGTTAGTTAAAGGAACTTAGCTGAAAAATAAAAATCACTGAACAGAATTTTTCTGTTCTAACTCAAAACAGGACAAAGTGCTGTATCACTTACGGGTAACAAATGTTGAGAGAACTTGTGTCGTGTGCATCCACCACACAGCGGGCACAATGGGAGATAGCCAAAGGAATAAATCCAATGTATAATTAGGAGTCTCGGATCACTTTGAGGAAACCTACAGCTTAAAAGCTGGTCCTGAAAAAACAAGCCTTCCCCTTTGAGCAGTCAGAGCAAATGTTGTGTGTTCAAACGCACCAAATCAGGGTTCATAGAACAGAGAGTACAGTGGGGTTGACATGTATCCACAAATAACAGAAAATGGAATAATCTCTGAGGCTTTACCTAGACTTGCAGTCCTCTTCATGTCACAACACTTTTAAACAGCTTTCCAATTAACATACCTAATATCAGGACTGGAAATGTGAGTCTAGTGCGGTCTTATTAAAAAGCAAGGCATACAGACTACTGACTGAATGCAGTGGACCATGTCACTTGGCACCTGGATGTGATACAATTATATAATAACTGCCATTCTGTGTCATATCAGAGGTCCATGTAGTCCAATAGCCTTCTCTGACATTGGCCAGTAGAGCATGCTTAGGAAAAACTGTCAGAACAAAGTGCCTGCACAATGATTTTTGCCCCAGTTGCTCTTCCAGCTTCCAGCACTCCAGAGCTTATGGGATTCCTAAACAAACCTGTACACAAAGCTCTTCGTACATCAAAGAGAAAGTATCCATAAAGTGAAGGCATTGCTGCTTGGTGAGGGAAAACAATGTTTCTCCCCGAAGAAGCTAAACAAGTATGACAAAGTATTGATTCTATCATTTTAGTTCAAGAGTAATGCCCATGGTGTATTAAGAAAAGGGAGTATTACTGCAGTACAGTGAGTTTCTCAGCTCTACAATGTATTGTGCTACCCTAATGATATTATACCAGAGGTGGTTTTCTGAATGGGAGGAACAATGGGTTTTGCCACTTTCTCTGTCTTTTGACTGTTTACTTGGCTATAATACTGGCTTAATAGCAGATTCCAGCAGCATTCATGGCCCGCTCCCAGATAAATGCTGAACTCTCTGTTGAGTTTTTTATAACTGAGGTTTTAGGGACATTCCTATTTTGCATTGAGAATTGGCCCATGCAGAAGATTAGAGTTTGATGGATCATCAATTTGTATCATTTACTACCATTCCAAATGCAAAATGACATGAATTTGGAAACCTCAGCTAGATGGGGAACTGTGGGGAAAGGTCTGAGTTTGGCCAGAGTGGGAAATTTTAATGTCTTGTGAAGATGATGGCAAACAGGCTCAGGGGATGTCCAAGCAAGACCCAAACGATGTCCTTTAAAAAGGCAATCTAATGATTTAATACCCCTGTTCCTGGATAGCAGTGTCGTGAAGCCCAGAATGGCAATCATTACTTTGGCCACACAGCACAGTTTTCCAGAGAGCCAAGACCAGCGCATTACATGCCAAGATTTGCACTCCTTGCAAGAAGCTGATCCCCATCCAGTTCTGACAGTCTCAGGCAGCCTGGGCCATCTGGCTGGGACAGTTCCCCATACACACAGCAAAGCCCATCTCTGAGTCCCAGCCACATGGAGGGAATATTTCAGAAGGCTGGAAATGGTGGTCATCGTGAAGTGTAGTAGCTTTTGGCTCTAGTGGCCTCTTTGTCACAGATGTTGCTGAGGTCCTTTGTGATTTCCAGGCACTTCTGGAAAGCACAAAACGATTCAGTAATCATAAAATAAGAGCAGAAGTAGAAAAGTAGAACTGTAAACATCCTCCCTAATGAATAATGTTCTCCCTCTCCCCTGCCTCTGAAAGCAAAACACTCCTCTCTATCAGCAGGACAACCTCAATCTGAGTTCCTCTAAAGTGAAGTTAGTTCAGTTCAGTCTTGCAGGAGGCTCTGTGCTCTGTTTGATGATGAGAAGCAAGGTAATAAGGCCCCTCAACAGCTTACTCTCATCATAGCCTTGTCCACTGGGCAGATATGGGCAAATACATTTGGCTCCTATTGCTAAGCAAGTTGGGGTTATAAACATGATTTTGATAATTGGGTTTTAACATATGTAGAAACCACCCAGCAGTGATAATAGTTTTGCACCAGAAGAGCCTTAAGACAGAGGAGAACAGCTTCTCTGAAGTGTTAAGAATCCCAGCACATTTATCTTAATAAGTTTTATTACAGCCTGCCAGTTTAAACCTAATGACTAATTTATCGTATAAAATACCAGCAATATATTTTTTGATTTTGCTAATTAATTATCTCAAACAAAGGTGATATTTATAAAACTGTCCAGAAATGGTATGTGCATTGAAATTGCCTTGCAGCAGGAGATGAAATTATTACTAATATGGGATCAAATTATTACTGTATTGACTTAGTTACTTTATTACCTCATAATGGATTTCTTCATTATTTTCCCGGGATTGTAGCATTCATGATTGCATTAAAGTCTGTTAATCTATGCAAATATCATTAGGAGCTACTAATAACCACGGCAACTTTCTTCAATTTCAAGGAATGTGGTAAGTACTCTCAACATATTGTTATGTTCTTTTAGTATGATAGGATTAACTCAGCCCCTGAGTCCTTGGGACAGTGGGTGGGCAGCAGATCCCTTTGAGTCTTTTCTTCCTAAAGGACAGATGAGGTGGAAGGTGGGAATTTGTTCTGCTTAGGAGGTGGCACGAAGGGCATCATTCTCAGCTCCATCCCTCTAACCCTACCTGATATCAACTGAGTCACCTGTTAGTTGTCAAAAGGGCCATGTCATATACTTTCCCCTCTTATTTTCCAGCCTTGCTATTTATCCTCAAAAGCAGCAGTCCCTGCATGAGCACATATGTTTTCAAAATACAGTGGGAACAAGCTACTTTCTAAAGGTCAGGTGATGAAGCAGTGGCTTTTCTAGCTGCAGGGCAGGGTAGAACCAAGCAGAGTAGGTGAATGTTCAACACTGGGCACAGCTTTTGAGTATCCCACGTGTGATCTAATGCCTTCACATTGATGTTACAGAGGTGTTCAATGAATCATTTTCAAGAGGGCTAAGTTTGCTGCAGAGCTGAGTGCGTCTGTGTTTGTACTGATCATTTAAAAAAAATGCAGACAAATACTAAACCTTGAATGTTTCCCTTTCCAACAGCACTAAAAACTGAAAGATGCATCAATAAGTAGAATAGGTAAGGGGAGCTAGGTATGCAGTAATAAGTACACATCTGTTGAATGGCGTAACTATTTATCTCTATTACCGATTAGTCCCATTTCACATTTCCCATGCTTAGATAATGAGGTTATAGGCACCTTTGTAGTCAGGCACACAAAATTAAATAAAAGAAAATGAGGTTAAATTGGATTGCTGAGTGACAAGGACGGGATTTCACCTCCTTACCCACATCTGTCTATCTATCTGTCTGCCTAAATGATCTACATTCATAGCTTATGTGAAGGAAAGACAACCCCAACAGCAACTTCCCAGCAATGATTTCTAACTGATCAGTGCTATATTATTGCTGCAATATTAGGGCTTATATTGGGCTCTCCTGTCATTTATGAATGGCACATGAAGCCTCCTCTTCAAATTGACCTTAGACTGAAATCAGTTTAGGTCCAATTATAAGAGCTACTGAACTCTGGGTGCCCTTGTTTTGCTCCATCAGCACGTGCACCACAGCTGAGAGGAAGACAGGCTTTGAAAATGTTAAAGGCTTCAGTTTTTGACACAAAAGCTGTATTCTGAACCAAAAACAAGCAATGCAGGCTTGACACGGTGGTGAGCAATCCTACAGGCCCAGGAGTTTGTAGGATCCTGCTCTTCTCCCTTAAACAGTAACAAAAGTATCCCTCCCAAAATCGCTGCCTTTTTATTTTTTTTTTTAAAAAAAAAAAAAGAGAAGTTCTTTTTAAACAAAGCTTCAGGATCCTTAGAAAAAGGACGTATGTTTTNCCCACAACACTGCTGTGGTGTCAGAACAAACCGGTGTTGGATTAGGCATTTTCACCTCTGTAAATGGATTAACAAAATGTGATTGTTTGGTGTTTAGCTGTCAATTTGCATTTGGCTCAGAGGGGATAATTTTAAATCAGAACGTGTTAAAAAGTAATTCCATAGATGGAAGCTGTCTTGGACGCTGTGAAACTTCCAGCTTTTGTGCTGATGAGCTGACCTTGTTTTGTTAAATAAAAGAGTTGCCAAACAGTGTTCAGAAAGGGAAAAAGCAGGGGGTGAATCTAGGAAAACTACCCACATTATTTCTTGTGTATTCTTTTCTTTTTCTGTTTTTTTGAGGTTTTTTGTTTGTTTGGTTTGGGTTTGGTTTTTTTTTTTTAGATGACTGGCTATCCTTCATGGTGAGAGAGAAAAATAAAGAGGAAAGCAAGCCCAGGAGAAATGCAGGCAGTAAATTAGATGGATTGGTTGAAGCTGTTACACATTAATTGCATTTCAGGATCACCTGGGCCCCTCTCCACCAGGCAGCAGAGCCCCTGTCTGCTGGGCTCTGTACAAGTGCTGAACAAAGAATAGTAACAAAGCAGCGTTAAGAGTTGTATTGAGGGTCTCTCCAGCTGGTTTCGTTTCCCAGACCATTGCTGAATACAAGCTCGTTAATTCTCTGAGTGTGGACAGGTTGTACCAGTCAAGACTTTTTCACAAAACTGCTAAGCAAACCTCCAAACTCAAACTGGTTCAGAGTTTTGAGATGAAAAACAGGCAGGATTTGTTTTCTGGTTTTTCACTGGACAAGGGCCTTAACTTGGCAAAAGCTTAGGTCATCCCTGCTAAGGTGTTACAGTAGATTCAGACATGAAGAGCCAGACATGGGAGGAGGGTAAATATCTACCAATTGCTACCTGAAGCATTAATGTAGAAGGGGGTGGGTCCCATCAGAGAGTAGTTTGGCTCTCCTGTGCTCAACATCCTTTTTATGCCAGGCAGAGAGAACAACAGTTTAACTGAAAATGGGATACAAAAGCATCTGTCTTGGACTGATGGTAAAGTGAGAGGCAAGGCTCTGTTCTTATTACTTAAATCAGGCTTATTTGGAGTGGCTGACATTGGTTTTGAATAGCCTGATACCTGCTAATGAAAGGCTTCTTTGGGTTTCTAGCTCTCAGCCTAAATGGATAGCTTTCGTGCAATTTGGAACTTAGAAGAAGGTCCATATTCTAGTGACGATCCAAATGCTGTCATCTTGAGCCCATTTCAAATAGCAGTGGGGGGACATAATTATCTGGTGTAAATCAGAGCACTCCCATTGACTGATTTACACCATCTGAGGACCTGGCTTAGCTGTGCAGTAAAGTGATCTGCACTGTCTAACCTCCCTGAATCCCTTGCACGGATTGTACACATCAGTTAACTTCAGGCAAGAGTTTCTCACATTGTCTGAATGCTAATTGCACTTCTGTGCTGCAGCTTTTATTAAAATTAATATATAATTCAAAAAAAATAGAGATAATTGAACTGACCCAAAATATAACCCCTTTCGTTATTTCTTAAGCACTTGAGTTTTAGCACAAATCTCTTTTACTGCAGAGGCTTATGTTGTGCCATCAGCAAACGCAAAGAGCAATTAAACATTTAACATGATCACAAGTAGAAGAGAAAAGCTGCTGTTTAAATGCATCAAGAAAAAAAAAAAAGGCAAGAAAAAAACCAGGAAAACAGCCTATTGGCTCTAATGTAAGACTAAGACAATTTTTCACAATGGTCAGTTCAATTCAACAACTTTGTTTATTGGGAATCTACTATGTTAATTTTAAAAGCAAAATACCCTCTTTGCTGAGCTCCCTGGAAGGAATTTCAAACAATCCTGATGCCACAGAGCAGAGATGACAGATAGATGCAAATATTTTCTAGAGAATAAGCATTATGATTTTCATTTTCGTTTTGTTGTTCTTACTTGGGAGGGTTACCTGGAGTTTGGAGAATATCTGCTTATGGAAATTACTGTACTGCATTTCCTCAAAAGGAAAAAAAGAACTGATAGACTTGAAAACCCTGCAACCCTACTGATATTCTTCAGTCTTCCGTTTCACACATATTTCTATTCTGTTTAAAGCACGTAGTCCAACCTATGAGTCATCTTGGTCAGCATTGCTGCCTATACTCAAGGTATTAATAAGAGGAATTAGTCCTGTTTGTCAGTCTGTCTGTGAATGAGAGACGTGGGATTAAGTCTCTAGATGATATTTGTTTTCCATAGCTTATAGAGAATGTTTATTCAGTTGCCATAAGGACATTGGGGTCATGCAGCCCAGTACACAGCTTGAGCAGACAACTGCATTATACAGTCCCATTCATGGACACATTGAGTCCATAGCACAAAAAGGGGTCCTGCTTTTACATTTTAGTTGTTCTAGGGGCCTGCCTTAACAATACCTTCAAAGTCTGTTTCACTGGTGCAAAGGCTTGGATAATAACAGAAGCTCAAAGCGGTCTGCCTCCCTGATAAGGAATGGATGAGAAAAACAAGTACCCCACGGTGGTGGGACTCCAGGACTGACGTCAATCTGGCAAACTCTTAACAAAGATGCACAGGAATTTGGGGGACCTTAATTTAACAGGATTTTTCAGATAATTTCATGGACATTACTATGCTCAATTAAGCTTTTATAAAGACAGTCTTCTCAATTTTGATGTGAGGTATAGAAAGTGGACCAATATCAGAAAAATAGGTAATCAGGTCACTCACCCATATTGTGGGTTATCAGAGTACAAGCTGGTGAGTTTTCTTCTTGGCAATGTCTGACACAGGGGTACTCTGCAAGCGGGTGCTGGTCACCAGAGAGGCCACCAGGTCCCCAGATGTGAAACTATGAGAGATCAATGATCTGAACTCAGTTCCTTAAATTGTGGGAGGGTATCTGAATGCCAAAAAAAAGAGACTCTATTTCCTCCTGCTCTGAGATTCTTCATAGTGCAATTTTTAGAATTTTTAATAGAAACAGTTTGAAAAGTTTTTAGGTTTAATTCAGATAGAGTGGGGAAACTGCTCAAATATCAACCACTTTCTGCCTGCAAACACGTTTTCTTCTCAGCTCTAGCATTACACCTAGATTCAGGCATGCCTGTGACAGAGAGGCTCTTTATTTGCCATCTCAATTTTTTCTTGGATCGCAATATCAGACACAAAGCAACATTTTCTCTAGTAGATTGTGCCACTAATACAATAAGGGTCTAATATATTAATGAATAAGGATCTGTAATATGCTAATATTTCCGCATCACATTAATATTCTATTAGACTAATGCATTATTATGCTAATAAGTCTATTAAAAATGCAAAATATAATTATACGTTCTGTATGGCTCCACTGCTGAAATCTAATTCCTGCCCTAGACACACTTGTGTGTGTATTTCTAGAGATTGTATTACCTGCTGTGAAAAGTTAACTTGATCTACACCTGACATATTTCATCACACACACCAAGAAGCCCAGCCAGGGTTTCCATACCTCCAATACCATTACCATGTGAAAGAGATTAAGCGCTTTTGCGGGTCTGCATTTCAGCTGTGGGAGATACGGACTTACAACCCTGCTTTACACACCCCTCTGTCTCTCTTGCTTTAGAGCCTGGTATTCAGTTTTCCTTTCACAAAGCAGCTGGTTGAGAGGGGTCCTGTTGTATAAGAAGGGTCTCATTCACCTAAATCCCAGCAAGTTGATCCCCAGACAAAGGGTAATAACTGAGACTTGTTGACAGGTGGGGTTTAGGAGGTCCCTTTCTTTGACGTGTTTCATTTTGGCAAGTTTAGGCAGCTCCCAATTCAGTGTGGTGTTTATGCAGTTTATTCTTTAATGCCTAATTTCCCCTGACACAACTGAGTGAGCCTAAGCCACAGGCATAGCTGGCTCTGAATTCCACCAGACAGCTAGTCCCTGACACCGGGGTACTGTGATGCCTACATCTCACTGTAGTCCCAGCCCTGGGTATCCTCCTGCTCCTCTGTCAGCGTTGAAAGAGTATTTGCAGAGTGCCTCCCACTCTCCATAAACATATCCACACTCCTGTGCACTCCTGAATAATGGCATTTGGAGGAGAGGTCTCCTGCAGTTCTTTCTACCACAGCTAAATGTTCACTTGATTGCTTTTAGATGGGCCAATTAAGAATGAAAAGGGAAAGTGAACAGCATGATTTTGTTTTGTTTTAAAAATGTCAGGTTTGCCAAGTTTATTAAGCAGGAGCTCAGAATGAATATTGAATTTTCAAAGACTGGCTCTGAAAAAGTTTGGGAAAATAAAGTGGAGGGACATGTCCTTCCCCTTGTCCCCGTCAGGATAACTTGCTGCTCTCTGTCAACGTCCACATTTCATATTGCCAGTCATTTAACGGATGTTACAACAGATATCTTTAATGACAGAATGGGATTTCTGTTGTTTGCCTGAAGATCTGTTAGCTCCTTTATTGCCGCTGGAAAGAGGCAGGAAATTGAATGAAGAAAAATTCTGACTAAAAGAAAACCTTTCTAATTGTGAGGAAAAGAAAGATGTAGAACTGGTTGTCTGAAGTGTCTGAGGCTCTCCATCGCTAGAGGTTCATTAAAGATGAGAGAAATCAGACTGTCAGTAATAGTATAGTCAAAGCTGGTCCTTTATTGTGCTAGTTGAGCTAGGCAGCTTCTCCAGGGTCCTGGCAACATCTTGCTGTGGTTCGGGGCCTCCTTTCATAGGCAGCAGACTCAAGGCTATGTGAAGAGTTAGTTTCTTAACCTCGTAGCCCTCAGAGTTTGTTTGGTATCTAAAGAGCGAAGCAGTTGAGAGCGCATGAAATTGTCCTTAAACAAAGTGAAGAATAGGAGGAATGGTTTACAAGTGTTTCGTAAGACTGGGAAATGTGCTCAGTTTCACAAGATTTAAGGCTACCCTAAACATCTACATGCTTCATGTAACCCACTTGTATTGCCTTGTGAGTAACCTTGTTCTGTGGTGGCTGTCCTTCCTTCCTTCCTAGTAAAGATCTAGTCGTCGTTAACAGTGACTTACAGGGCAAGGTGAAGCAACCCAGGCCCAGGGAAGTGAAAATGCAACCATTTCAGTATTGTTTCCTTTGGGTATTCAGCATGATATATACGCAGGCATGATACCTTACATATGTGACTCTTCAACCTGAATTTGTCATAGCAGACATGGTGAATGAGTTTGGGACTCAATTGCACAAGATTTGGAATAGTTTTAGTTTTACTGTATCATCTAACTCATCTTACTTCCATATTCCACTATTTTCAAAACAGCAGGAATAATTATTTACTCAGTGAAATACACAAAACATTGAATTCCCAAGTTTGATCTACAGAACGGGAAGCTCATACTCAAATGTTTATGTTGTCCATGAATTCAACTTGGTTGTTGGTGTTTCAGCAGCCCCATTGCAAATTTCATTTATATCATTGTCATTATTACCATTATTATTTTAATACATAGCCTGTGAGCAAGCATCTCCTGTGGATTCTCCAAGATGAACATCAGGTGGCTTCAAGCTGCTTCATCAACTTGAGGTTCAGTGGAACTACACCAATTTACATCAGCTGAGAATTTAGCCCAAAGTCCCTATTGAAAGTGACAGAAAGCTTTTTGCTGGGCTCTCTCTCCCTCAGAAAGATAACGCTTTTCACAGGAAAGCTGTTATTCAGTATACTCCCTTATGTAACAGCACTGTTAGCAAAATAGAAAGACCAAAAAAGATGAGGACGCTAATATGCATGGAAAGGTTCAGGGTGCTGAAGTGAACAACCTCTCCACAGCATGATGTGTCGTTGTTGAACAAGTCCACATAAATAATGAGTTTTTAGGGAAATCTGTTCTTCAGTTTCTGCAGATATCTTCATTATAAATCTGTATGAAACAAGGGTTTAAATGTAAATTATGACTCCAGTCTTTGACTATACTTGTGTTATTCTAACTAGAAAGATCTCCCCATCCTGCCTCTACCCATATTTCTGTTTCACTACATATCTGAAATATTCATTTTTCTTCTCTAATCACAACCAGACTAGGAGTTAGTTGAGTTGATTTTCTTCCTGCTAAAGTGGCATGCTGAATATTTTATACCTTTCCTTGGCCTCTAGTTTGTCCACCCATAAACTGGCATTTTGATTTTTCCCATACTTCAGAAAATAGCTCCACCGACATGTGCGTGGCCGAAAATCTAGAGCTCAACTCACTTTTGGAGATTAAGGCACGTGAAATCTAAACCATAATTACACTTTATGTAGTCAGTGATCCTAGGAACTTGTGTCTAGATTACTCAATGAAGACCCTCACTTCAGATACATCCCTAGATTTGTTGGATTAGTTCACAGCTATTTCAGTGTTGGTATTTGTTGACCCACCACCTTCTTTAAGAAGCATGCGTGCTGAAGAGCAAGAAAAGCTTTTATGGGTCAGGAGAGGGAAGAGGTGGATTACAGTGCACACCTTTGCCTTAAAGCCAAGTCCATGTATTTCTGTGCGAGGCTTTGAAATGAGAGATTGCTGCAGGAATATTGAGCTGTAGAAGCCAGCTAGCTCACTTTCAATCTGTGAGTGGTTTTGTCCTCTTGGGCTTGTTTCACACCAGGATTAATAAGCAAAGATTGGCCTGTAAAGCTTACACAGATTGTAACTCCCTCTCCATATAATACTCTTCCTTTAGACAGAGGAGCATTTTTTCGCCTGTAACTTTCTCAGTTTTTCTCTTTCCAGATCTAACTTTTCTGCAGTCTGAATTCAGGCATGTGTAAAAAATCAGGGTGAGAGGATTTGTTCTCTAGGCAAAGAAAACACCGGAGGTTAATTAAAAAACAAAAGGAAGCATAACAAACAACCACCCCTCTCTCCTCTTCTCTACCCACATGGACCCCTCAAACCCAGGGGCTCATGTTGGATTGGAGTTAGCCAGGACTAGGATAGAGGCAAGAGCCCTGGAGGAGGCAAAGGGTTTGTAATCTTTGAATGAAAGAAAGGGTGGGGGGATACCATCCCATCAGTGTAATCCCAGTGGCAATTTCATCTAGCCTTGTTGTTTCTTAATGAGTTTTTATCCATCTTTAATTTGACAGGTCTTCTTTCCCAAATGAAGGCTAAGATGGCAAAGGGGAAAGAAAACAGAACAGTAGGGCAGAGAGCCAACCCTCTTACAATGTTTCTTTTTTTCTTTATTTCTTTCTCTCTTAACTAATCTCTTTCTAACAGTTTTCTCTGTCCTTTTACTAATATTATGGTTTTGTTTCAAAATAGGTGTTCTACATGAACAGAGGGAAGTAAGAGCAGCTGCACCAAGCCAGGCTATCTATCCCAGTACCATCTATCCATAGGAGCCAACCAGCAGTCAGGACTATAATGAGAAAGACATACTAAACTACTTTCCTTGTGATGTATGGTCAGGATTTCCTTGCAGTTACTTTCCCAGGGCAGATTTTTCACCCATTAATTTCTCAAGTTGTTTTATTGGACCCATGTAAACTTCTAGCATTTGTGATTCCCTGCAGCAAGGAGATCCGTGGATCAATTGCATTTTGGTTGGACAATGGTTTTCAGGTGTTCATTAGTATGCCCAGATACCACCAGACATTTGGGGATTAATTTAGAGGTGATTACAATTAGTAGGCAATGAGCAATCATGTATATATTTTGAGAATGGACAGGTGAATTAATAACTATTTTTTATGTTACACTGTCACTTTCTATTATTTTATCTTTTCTTTGTAGAATCACTTTGGGCTGATTCTTTTTACTCTTTCCCAGATTCCCCCATTTGTATTTGACCACTCTAATTCCCGATGCGTTACTCAGACTTGTAAACAGCAGACTAGAGTCTTGAATGAGAAGGGACTATCTAGCAGATATCTCCAAATACGAAATGAAGTTAAGAAAGCCAATTACAAACATTTGATGCAGTGCCCAAACTCATGTTCTGTGTGTGAGATACACAGGAAACCCAGAGCTGGCCAGTACAATCCAGGTAGAAAATAACTTCAAAACACTTGTTTAAGAAAAAAAGATTAGGATAAGAAGAGACAAAGAAATCTTCCCTCCTTCCCTTCCTTCCTTCCTTCCTTCCTTCCTTCCTTCCTTCCTTCCTTCCTTCCTTCCTTCCTTCCT
>VWZK01009594.1:65994-83743 GCA_013396935.1 Baryphthengus martii
TCCTTCCGCCCTTCCTTCCGCCCTTCCGCCCTTCCTCCCTTCCTTCTTTCCTTCCTTCCGCCCTTCCGTCCTTCCTTCCTTCCTTCCTTCCGCCCTTCCGCCCTTCCTTCCGCCCTTCTTTCCTTCCTGCCCTTCCGCCATTCCTGCCCTTCCACCCTTCCTTCCCTCCTGCCCCTCCTTCCCTCCCTCTCACCTTTCATCTCTCTTTTTTCCCTCTCTCTTTCTCCCTCTCTCTCTCTTTTTCTTTCTCTCATTCTTTCGCCTGGTTCGTAAAGCCCTAGACTGTCTCCTTGAGTGTTAAGGACAAACTGGCAATAATTTATGTTATAGTGTGATATGAAAAAAAATTACATTACACTATAAATTATAATATGAAGGGTGAAATGCCAGGAAGGATGCCAAATGCCGGTGGAAGTCCCATTAGAAAACATAGTTCTATTGCCTACCGCTCCCCACAGAAATCTTAGAAGGTTTGCATGAAACTGTTTGCTGTGAAGGGGGAGAGGCTGAAGGGAGGAAGAAGAAGAAATAGAATATAACAGATAAAATGTATAATCAGTCAACTGGAGATAGGAAATTTTTACTAATGCCTAAAAAGAAAGGTGACTTTTGTATAGAGATATAGCAATTTTGAATTTGGCCACCCAGGATATTGTAATGCTGACTCAAGATGGAACAGGGGCTGTGGGGAGGAGCTGTGTTGTGTGTCTGTGTTGCTGTTATTTGAGGACTCGTGAATTTTATCCTCTCACAAAAGTCTCTACAAGTGTCACAGGGGTTCCTCAGGGTTTTAGGTAGCCCTGTTCATTGCTGTAGAGATGGGGGGCTGTTTAGAGCTATGCCAGAGGCTGTCTGAAGCCATGCCAAGCTCTAGTTGTTCTTCTCTGGGAAAAGGACTAATTAGGGGTGAAAATTAAGAAGGGATCTCAGAAGAAAATGTCACCACGGGGTAGATGGGACTCTGACATCCAACTCTGATTCGTGGTGTGGACTCCTGTTCATGAAGTTAGGTGACTGAAGAGGCACAGGAAAAAGGTTCATTTCATACTTGCTGCCCCACACTTCTCTAAACATTCACCACTGATCAGTACCTGAGAAGATCCTGGGGAGTCATGGGCCATGAGGTAGACATGTAGTCATGCCTATCTACCAGTGATGGGTCTGATACATGTGTTATCTGTCCCCTGATTGTTATTTAATTCAGGCTACCTAAACCTCTTGACATACTGTGCCTTCTACTTGACCTCAGCCTATGTGCCCATCTCTTCCCTAGATATGATAACACGAAAAATAGAAGTTGGGACAAATGAATTATTTTGTGCAATGGGCTATAGGTTGTTGGTACCAAAATAGTCAATCTACCCTGGGGTGGAACAGCTGGTCAAGGTGCTGTTTCATTCCTATCTTATGTCTGGTGAAACAACTGAATACAAAACTACGAGCCAAATTTTATAACACTACAATATTAGTGGAGAGTCCTTTCTGGATATCAAATAATGAAATGGGGTGAGTTCATTGTAAGAAAGGGAATATTTTTGTGATGGACCAAGAATGACAATATGTCTATTTTCCTTTAAAGATAAAAGAAATAGAAGACAGAAAGATGGATCATTATTTTCCTTTAAAAAAAAAAAAAAGCTAGAAAACCCAAAACCATACCCAACATCTCAATCAATGGAGAGAAAAGCAGCTTTGAGTGCCTTATTGAACTGACCTACAGAAAAAGCTTCAGAGCTTCAAGCCCAAACAAGTCCCTGATAAGATGTGAAATGCAATGGAAAAATCATTTAGAGAGAACAACAGAGAAGCTGATTTTGCTCTAGTTTTACAGGTCGGTTCAATAAAGGTTCCTGAACTCTCTTTTCTGTGTAATTCTAAAGAAGGGTCATTTAATTAATATATTTATCTCGAGGAAGAAAAAAAAAAAAAAAAAGAGCAAAGAGGGGAGGAAAACAAACTTAAAACAAAGATTGTATTTCACATTAAACATTGCAGGTTCTTGGTCTAGCTTGTCTAGCATGTGAGCTCTCTGGGTACCCACAACCCTTCCTTCCACAGTTGCTCTCTTAGCTTCATACTTCAATTTGGTGTATAAATTATCACAAAACCCGTGAAATCCAGAAAGGAAAAACACATCTAACATTTCTTACTTGTGTTTTCCTTCTTTAGCTCTTTGTGATTCGTTTACTGCATTTTCAACCAACCTTCCTTATGAGAAATTGAAAGACAGAGCAAACATTTTACTATCTCGATGCCAGGCTCCAGGAGAGTATCTGGCAGTGTTCAGGTTACCCTTGCTGTGGGACTTGTGGATGTAAAACTGTCCTCAGCTCTGCGGCATCGCTCACCCCCACTCGCTGTTCCTGCCTTGGCTGTGCTTTCCCCCCAGGCATGGCACAGCTGTGCATTCCGCGGCCCACCACAAACTCCCGTGTCTGGAGCATCTCCACCGCC
This sequence comes from Baryphthengus martii, assembly GCA_013396935.1. Classification (NCBI taxonomy): domain Eukaryota; kingdom Metazoa; phylum Chordata; class Aves; order Coraciiformes; family Momotidae; genus Baryphthengus; species Baryphthengus martii. Next base: position 68,449 of record VWZK01009594.1, read on the forward strand.
GCTGGTGGAGGGATCTCGGGCTGAAGCTGTCTCTCTGTCTCTTGACAGCTCTATTTCTCATGAAGGCAGGGCTGCTGAGGGAACAGGCTGGAAAACAGTTCATCTGCTCCCAGGTTTAAGCAGGGGAGACTGGGCCTGTTTCTCAGTGCCCAGCCTGGGGCACTTGAAGAGGTGAGTTTGGTGATAAAGATCCCGTGTCTCTGCAAGGCCCTACTTAACCCCGGGGCACCAAAGACTTTTCACATTGGTGTATGTCTAGTCTCATCTTGAAGAAACAAAAACTTTCTGCAGCCCAAATAAACTGAGAGGCTGGTCTGTGTAGTTCCCTGTGAGCTGTCTAGACCAGTCTTTAGGAACTACCTTAACAATCATGATAATAAGGTTTTGTGTGCAAGAATAGGGCAAAACCACTTTAAATAGTGTGTGGGCCCTCTGATGGTGCTCCCCATTTAAAAGTCTTGCCAGTGAAGGCAGCCCTGAATCCGGAGCTGGGCCTGACATGTTTGCGTGCATGTTATAACTGGAATTATTGATGCCGTCTGTGTTCCTATGACTTTTTCTTGTTATTTTTGTATCACTGAAAGCTGGAGAGCATTTTCCCCTGTCCGATTCCTAAAAACACATTTGTAAAAATACTATTCTGCACAGAGGGAGAAGAAGGGTTAACAGAAAAACTTTTTAAGGTGGGAGGAAGATCTAAGCCTTCCTGCTCTCAGTGAAATTGAACGGTGGAGAAGAGGAGAAAAAAGGCTTTCTACCCCCACCCTGCCACAATGCGGTCTGTCTCAAAAAAAAATTGGAAGATTTTTTTTTTTCATGTTCTTCCAAATATCACTTCTGCTTGTCACAATATTTATAAAAACCCTCTTGCTATCTCAAGCTGCACAGCCTTTGGCTCAGGTTCCTGCTTATGCAAAACAGGGTCATAAACATGTCACTGTGTATTTGATAAATCCATCTTCCTCTTGTCATTGTCACCAAGAAGCTGAGATGACGGGAGATTACTCCGTCAAATCGCCGTGGAAACGCCTGCAGAGTTTATGAATTTTCATAGGATGTAAGTCCTCTTTAATGGGAAGTGAGGCCCAGTGAAAGCTTACTGTTTTGAAGGAAAACCCATGCATCTGTGTGTCTGCATCTGTGTGGGGGAATATATGGTATGGCCAAATCTTTACCTAACATACATAAGGACTTAGGACAATGCATCCCGGTTGAAAGCATCACTGTGAGTTTGTGCCTATTTCTTTGTATCTATTTCTCTCTCTGTGACCCCAATTCACATTTATATTAAGGTTCCCTTAAGCCATACTAGATGTGTAAAAGGATTGTTAAGTAAGTGCAAATGCCATTAGAGTGTATTTACTGATCTAACAAATTTCCTGTGAGCATTTTCATTACCACATTTTGAAATGCCTGTCTCTCTACCACCAACTCCCCCCTCCTTTTTCTGCAATCTAGCGAAGATACCAACCCATCTTCAGTGAGAATTGCCTCTATGTCAGGGTTCAAAGGCCAACTGGCTTTCTCTTTCGGTAGCAAAGCTTAAGAGCAAACACGATTCACAGTTTCCCAAATAAGAAGTGCCCTTTTCTCAATCCTCTCTAGAGTAAAGAAAAGGCTGAATGGATTATGCTCAAACTTCAGCAAAATAGGAGCAAATAAATAAATATGGATGTTAACCTTCAGATATGAAACTCAGTTGTGCTTTGTGCTGAGCACTGCTGAGACACTGAGAGGTGCTTTGGTGTGGCAGCACAATGCTCTGTGCAGGACTGGACTCCCCTCTGGAAACTATCAGTGCATCATGGTGAATGGCCAGTTCCTGGAGCTAAATCATGGCAGTTCTGGCTGCCACTTTGAAGGACAAGGAGATATCAGCTAAAATACTGTGGAGAAATCACTGGAGTGCTGGTGGGGAGTGACCTCCAAAGGTCTCTGGTTTAGCCTCTCCTTCAAAGCAGGGCTGTCACCTACATGTAGTCAGATCTAGCTGTCCCTTGGTCTAGCTGTGTCTCAAGAGTATGTGGATGGGATTTACAAAGTTCCCAGGTGTCTTACAGAAATTCAGTAAGATCAGGTAGGTACTTGACACCTCTTCCTCTTGCCTCATTTGGCAAGGTGGAGATGCAGAGCATGTCTGTTTCCAGACCCTGGAGTAATCTTGAGCCTTAGAGTCACTCAGTGAAGTCGTGCTTAAGGTACCACGTAAGGTGCCTCATGTCAGGCTGACACTGAGTTACCTGCAAATGCAGGGGTGTAACCTGTGTGGGTACACCCGAGCTTACCCTCCACCACATTGCACAGGTACTGCTGGCACCTGAATGCTGCAGAAACACTGAGCTCAGGACAGGCTATCGGCTAGTGGCATCTTCAGCAGTTCAGAAGGATTTTCTTCAGCTTTCCACTGCCATCCATGCTGCTGCAATTGCACAGCTAACACCCAGGCTGGGGAGCTTAGAGCTCATCTTCTGAAGTTTAGACTCATCTGGTAGAAGTAGACTCTATGTAAGCTCATCTTCTGGAGTTTTATTTTTATTTACCTGCTATGGTAGTGTGCCCTATGATCCGAGAGCCTTCTCTTCACATTTGAGTTGTTTTGCCTTCGCTTTCCAGCATATCCAAGTAGTGCAACCTCCTGCTGGGGCAAAAGTATGAAAAGCTTTTAAGCCAGTACCTCTGTGTTACATTACTGTTATTGCAGCACTAACAAAATCAGAACCTTCCCCAAATCGTGGCCCAAGTACGAAACTGCACAAAGGGGAGGACAGAGCTGTTTCGTAGCATCCCAGGGCTTAGAGGCAGCTCACTGTACACCTTTGATCCTCATTGCAGCAGTTACTGCAGTATGTACAGCCTCTGTGTTGGTGTATTTATCCGAACAGGGAGCTAGGTAGTAACTCTGGCTCAGTCTTAACCGAAACAACCACTATTTATAGCCTGCCTGCACCACGTGTGTCTGTCTACGTGTAAACCACTGCAGTGTCCAGGAGAGCTGGACTTCAATCAGATTTCCATGCAAGGGATCACATAAGGGAAGACGTGTTAATTTTCCTGTTTTCCTGTCAGAACCTTCAGTAAGCAGTTTCCCCATGCAATCTTACTAGGGGATGATATTACCTGTGCTAGGGCTTGCATTGCCACTATCTGGGCTTCTGTGACTAACATTTTCTTTCAAACTCCTGCTTACGTTATAGTCCCAGTGCTTCACCACCACAAATTTCCTGCCAAAAACAAGAGTCCTGATCGTTAGAAATAAATTCCACTGCACACATTGGATGAGATCCTTTCCCTGGTATCTTAAGATATCGCCATGCATTTCAGCAGCCCTCAAAATGTTGTGGAGATCATGCACAAGTCATTAGGAAATAGAGCAAGACTAATAGGAAAAGAAGGAAAATCTGGCAAAGCACTACCTAATATCACAATTCCATGTATTTTCTAGAAGCTGCTGACAGTCTTATATTTTTTATTTAGGGTGAGAGTATACAGCATAAGGAAGTCTAATGAAAGCAGGAATATAGCCTTGATTTGGTAATTTAAAATTTTCTGCTTTGCAATGAAGACTGAGATCTCGTCTCATTGTTTTGCAAGAAAACAGCAGCTTACCCTTCTCAAACTTAACGTTCCTGCTTTTGGAAGACAGAAGTAATTTTCAGAGGCTTTAAGAGAAAAACCTATTCATTAGCTTATAAGTTAAAATTAATTAAAAATTGGATTCTTTAAGAAATGTAACATCTGTGCTCACATTCTCTTCATCCAAACGATGCCAATATGAGAATAGCTCAGACTTCAAACTTTCTGTATAGTTGCAGTTAATTGAATTCTTATGCTTGGTGTATTCTGGAAGAAATTAGGAAGTAATTAGGCTATGCTATTAACAATTGTATCTAATTGATCTGATGGTATAGCCAACAGACCAAGGTCAAAAGCTTATTCAGCTCTTAAGCTTGATGTGATCTCAGAGTTGATGCAAAGGGCTCTGTCCCCTCCTCTGTACGTAACTTTCTTCAGGCCAAATCTGCCTTCTACCAAAGTCCACCACAGCATGGCAGGCTGGGAATCTGTGCTTGGGAGACTTTGCATGGCCTTGCCCCTCACACCGCTAGGGAGCACTGCAGCAGCTTCTCAGCTCTACCCACAGCAGGATGTCCTGCGACCACTCTAGGTGGCTGTGAATCAGGTCTCTACTTACAGGGCTAAACCAAGTGGGTAACTCTCAATGCATAAACCAATTGTGTGAGTGAAAAGGGATGTTCCAGACCTTCACCTGCCACTAACTCATGTTACCCAGTCACTAAAAAGGCAGTGAAAAAATAAAGGCTAAATTCAGCAGTACAGTTTGGCTGCTCGTGTGGTTGTAGCTCTATGCAGCAGTTACAAATCCAGTTTAACAGGCCAGCGCTCTGACTCTTTGCATTGATCCAGCACACCAGTGGATTTGTTCTTAAAGAATGAAGTCAAAACTCCCTTTGGCTTTGCCAGGTTCTGGCTTTCACCCTGCAGAGCTACAAATCAATAGAAGCATTGGAAGGCAGAACTCACTGTAAATGCCTCTGAAGGGGGAGGTATGGAAAACACAATTACCCAGAGAAGGAAGTAACAAGACAAGCTTTTCTTATTTGGCCTTTTTTTTTCTTTTCCTCTTTTCCTCTCCTTGGGGAGAGTAGCATCCCAGGAATACAAAAGGAAAGGCATTTGAATCATGTCATAGTTTTTCCAAACTGAAGTAACAAGAATACAGAAAATTTTCTTACAGACAGAATTACAAAGCTGCAGATGTGTGACACATTAGTATTTTTCAGACTGTTCAGCCAGGCCACCATTAGGAAAAAAAGAATCTATAAAAACTGTCGTCTTGTGGGATTAAAAGAACATAACTCGATAGCCTCATGGTGTCTCTGATAACCAAGCACCAGTGTTAGTAGTGTTAGCCATGGGTATAGCACAAAAGTTGTCTTCAGGTGCCTTAAAATTGAACTGTTACTAGAATTATGATGGAATCCCTTTAAGAATATTAATGTTACATTTCTGGTATATATTCTTAAATTTCAGCATCATTTTAATCGGGATCTTGGTTTCTTGGATGCTGTTCTGCTTTGTATGCATGTTGTAGTGAGGTGCTTTGGTGTTGCTTTTCTTCACCCAGAAGCAGCCCTACTTTGGTCCCTCTGGAAAAGGAAAGAGCACGGGACATGGCTTTCTGTACATGCATAGCTCAAGTCCTGTGTTTTAAATGCCACTACTTCTGGGGTTAAATACAACAGCTTTTTAACAGCTTTCAGTGGTGAAGGATAGCTTCTGCAAGTCAAACTGATTGAGGGCTATCTGACAAGGGGCAGGGGGAAGCAAACACCATGAATTATATATGGCAATCTGTCTATTTTACCATTACATATCCACGGTTGGAGCAGATTCATTCCTGTTGCACCTCCCATTGTGCAGTCGTCCCCACTGTACATTCATTTCCATTGTTTCTCCTTCCATATATTGTACATTCAGACCCTATCTCAACTGTATATTCAGGCTCCGTTTGCAGGAGATCCATCCATGGGCTCAGCTGTTTCACAAACAGATCTAATAGCTGTAGTGTGCTCAGATGAGCATGATGGGTAATAGCAGAGCAGATTGAACTATATTGTCCCAGGAGTTCATATATTTTTATACACTCGTAGGGTACACATCATCTTGCTATGACAATGAGGCTAAGTCAAGCATCTCGGGAATGCAATAAAGCAGATTACAATACTGTTCTTTCACTCATTTTCAGTACACTTCCCCTCCCACTTTCTTTTAACGACGTTAATCAATGCCAGGCTATTTTACACCCAATTCCCAAATGGTGGCCTGCCCTACACTCTCGCCGCCTCCCCCCGACATTTAGCTCTTATCCCTCCTGAAACAGGCTTCCATGGAGATAAAACTAGGAATTTGTTAAATATCAAAGAAAGTTAAGGACATGAATTTCAGCAGAAAAAACTCCCAGCAATTCATGCTTAAAAATGGCAAGGTTAATAATTTTTTTCCCTCCCCAAGCCATGTCACATTATTAAGTGAAATAAAGCTGACAAAGGATGTCATATTCAAATAGCCAGCTTTCTCATTTACTGCATCAGTATTACCATACACCTTTCTCTGCAGTCATGCTAAGCAATTAGGATTCCAACTCTCCCCTTAGACACAGGTGAGGGGCTCCTCAGCATCTCCACTCTATGGAAGTTCCTCCAGAGAGTGAAGATGTGACCCCAGATGGGTGAATCACAAACTTAGCCAAAAGCTGGAGGAGGGTACTTGTGTCCGCTCCTTAGTCTGTGCGCGCTTAACCAAGTGACAGCTGCATTCATCTCTTGTCATCTGATGCTTCGTGCAGCTTGTCTGCTTTCAGTTTGGGCAGAGTAATACTCAGTTCTCATGTGCATCAAGCAGGCAAATTGGCCCATGCTTTTCTTTGCCTGTTCCCATTATACTATTCCTGATCTCAAACATTTAACATCAGGAATCAAGCTTTACAGAAACACAAACACTGCTTAAAATCTTGAGGTGCTTTTTTTTTAGCAGGCATATGCGGCATTCTTTGAGTTTGCATAATTTCTTAACTTTTCTGTTCACTTTTTTTCATTCCTCCAGGAGCTGAGGAGTGTAGGGAGAGGGACATCCAGTGATTATGACACCTGGAAACTTATTGTAAGTTTCTTTATAAGATTTTAGGTACTAATTTAAAAAAAAAAATTCTCTGAAAGTGACAAAATTCATGTCAAGGAAAAATTTACCTCTACAAACCACACACTATTCAGTGGCAAAGTCAATGAAAAGCTAAAATCGTCTGTTCATGCAGGGTGCAGTCTTTCCAGGACTACAGACTTGCGAGAACAAGACAGACAAACTTTTGTCCAGAACAATATAGATATAGTTGATCCTGTCTTCTAACAAGAAAAATGAGCTCTTTCTAGGTGCCTTCTAGCCCAATGGTTGTGATAGTCTGTGCACTCAATTCCACTTTGCATTCAGATAGTCTTTCCCACCTTGAAAGATCCCACTGAGTGCAGCAAACCATATATAAGGACTGACATCCGCCTGTCCCGAGGTAGCCACAAGCATCTGTCTTAATGACCCGCAACACCACCAGACAACAAATATCAGAGAGAGTCTGAGATGATGGGCTGGTGTAAAATGAGTTGGAGCAGGCTCTGTATAGATTTACACCAGTGAAAAGTCAGGACCAGGGACAGAAAATCGTTACTACGTGCAATGGAAAGCAAATGTGTATCTTAGAAGGCAAAATACTGCGTTGGAATTGGAGATTAATCGTAACGTAGATGGGGTTTTAGAAAAGATATCGTAATGTACAATTATCCTTAATATTACTGACTCCTCTCACAAGGGTGCTGTGAAGCTTCCTGCAGTCATGTCAGTGACACATTCAGAGGTGTTCCACAAGCAGGTGACATAGGAATGCAACTCAGAAAGGGCACTGCCTTCATCCTAATGTCCCTAGTATTGAAGGAAAAAAAAAAAAAAAAAAAAGAAAAAGAGAAATAGAAAAAGATAAATCTGGGAATTATGGAGAAATAGGCTAGTTTGACAGCCTGACTGTGATGCCCTCTCTTTCTTTTCTACCCTCTCTCTACTCCACCAGTCATCTTTTCCCTCTGGACCCAACAGGACAAACACACAAGTATAAACTCCCCTGTTACATCATTTTTTCCCTCCCTTTATTAAAAAGAGGTTGCTGTGTTCAGGGTAAAACATATGTAAAATAGACACCAGCTAGGAATTAAATCAAATCCACATTTAAGAGGACTCAGGTTCAACGCTGAGCCTGAACTTGACAAATATACTCCTAACAAGGGCACCACATCACTAGAATTTTATAAATCAGGCTCCAAAGAAACTTCCCAATATCACAGTGGCAACCAGATGAGACTAGCTTTTTTTTTGTGAGATTTTGGGCTGTTACAGGATACAAATAAACAGACCATTACTCCTTTGCACGTCACTGATTCAGGCCACATATTTTTAATACTCACAATGGACTTGAAGTACTTTTTTATCCTAACCACAAGAGTGAGTCACTTTGAGATATATAAATGCAAATATTTTTCAGTCTCATTTCCCTCTCCTCTTCCTTTAGTAAACACTCCCCACATAACATTACGGTTTATTTCATTAGCAATGAGAGATACATTGGAGAAAATACCTTGATGAATTTAGTGGTAAATTCAGTGTACGTTCAAGAAGACCTGCATTTCCTAATCCCTTGAGCCTCACTCAGCTAAGCCAGTCCTGAATCCCTCCGCTGGTCAGGGCTGCCTTCATCACACTCCACACACTGGATTTATGACCTTAGTTCTGTACCTCACCAGCTTCCCTGTAATCAGGCTGAGTCTATTTTACCGACACCGAGGTATTTAGGCTTCTTGTATCTATTGGCCATGGATTTCCATTTGATCTGATGTGCCTAAGATGGATGTGCTGGCTGCACTGCCTCAATACTGTCCTCTGATTGTTAATGTTTCAATTCCAACACAGGAGCACTGATTATGCTTATTTTTCTTTCTTTCTTTTTTTTTTTTTTTTTGTAACACCATCTGACTTTTTTTGTTAAATCAGATGTGACAGGCAGGGATTGCATCATGGTTTTACAACCACTCGTTCGCTCACTCGCTGTGCTGCTGAACAATTAGTTAGGCTGGAGCAGAGGCAGCACTGAATATGTCTAAGTCACACAATTCCTCTAAGCGAAGAACCTGGCTCTTTTCAAACTCATTTCCAGGCATCCAGTAAGAAATTACGTAGTGCATGTTGGCTGGCTTTTGGAAAGGAGGGAAAATAGGGGAAAGAAATAAGAAAATGAACTGCAAGATAAAGAAGAGTCACAGTGAGCTGTTAGCAGGACTGAGGAAGATACTGTTATCTTTAAACTTTCATGTCTCGCTGTCCTGTTATCATTACCACACGATGCAATCTTAAAACATATATCTACACTAGTAAATTAAACCAGCCAAGGCCCATTTTCTGGCTCAAGGAACAAGTGACACAGTACAACTTTTATCCACCTACCTAAAATCTCTTCCACTCTGAACAGGATGAGTGAGTCTAAATTTCTTCCTAGAAAGGCTGCCTGGCCCATAACAATCTGTACAGTCATGGCACAGTGCCTGGGTCCATGCTTTGACTTAGTTTAGCTGATAGATATAGACAAAGGCACAGTGTTAAACCTTTGTCCCCATCAACTACCTTTCAAACTCCCCTCCAACTTACACTTCATTACTTAGCTTTAAATTCAAGAAAAACCCAAGCTTCTTAAGAAGACAGTTCCAAGAGAATTGGATTGTCATGGAAAGAAAGATTTACGTTGTTCTTGAATCTTGATTATTAAAAGCAGAGTAAAGCCTAAGTCATATCCAGATAGAGATTTGAAGTCCCTTCAGATGGGTATCCCAGACATCATGGCCTTTCCTGTTATAAAGATCTGAGAGAAGACAGAGACTTCAGCCCAAAAATATGCATATTTAGTGAAAAACAGAGATATCTCAGCCTGAGAAATGGCTCCAGATTCATATGTTATCAAGACCATCCTGTAATAAAAACACTGTATGCAAATGTCAGGCTATATGTTGCTCCTGGGCAGAAGAGTGTTAGTAAAAGGGCAGATATCTGCAAATTTGTCAATGGGCATAAAAAAAAGAATGAATTGCGGTGAGAGGCTGAGACAACAGTAAATTCAGAACAAGGTGAAACATTATTATGGTAAAAGCAATTCAAGCAATGAAGTGCATGGGAATGAGGAAACCTCTTGTCAGTGGTGCTGCTCAAGGCTGGACAAGACACTGGTTCATCAGCAGGAGCTGGTGATGTGAGTGTAAATCCTGCCACTGCAGAGAAGTGAGGTGCTCTGCTACCACCTAACCCTGCAAACCTTGACCTTTGCTGAAGCCCCTCCCAAGTGCTGGATCTTTGCATCTTTGTGAAGTTGTCCATTTCCAAAAAAGTGCAGAATTTACTACAGAGAGAAAAAAAAATGGAGGCTGAGTGCCATTAGTAGGATCTATGGCAGCATTCTGTAATACATCAGTCCTACTTATAACATAATAGCCGTATAACTCATACAAGGCTCTGTCTCATGTGAGGCATGGAGGTCTACATTACACAGGGGAGGAATAAGCAACACAGTCACATATCCTGTAGCTGGGTAAGATTACAACACAAGCAGCAAGCTTTCTAGACCTTAAATGCTGGAGGAAAGGACAAGGCGTAAGAGCAGTTCGATGTCTGATTTTTATGAAAGCTAGAGCATGTTCTTTGCAGAAGTGCAGTGATTCTCTGCAAAGCTCTGTATGTATGTGTGTTTGATCAGCAATAGTTGTTAGCTGCCTTAACAGTGAAAGTAAAGAGTGAATTGGTGATGGGAATTACATTTGCCTTTTTCTTCTCTCAAGAGGTGTTGCCACCAGTGAATGGAGAGGTGAAATGAGACATATTCTCTGATGTGGTAAATTACTACAGCTCAGCTGAAGTTAAGGGAGCTCTATTCCTTTATGTCAGCTGAGGTTGTATTAAATAATAAAAATATGAGGAAAACTTTACTGTTAAAGACTAAGTTTCTTTAAGGAAATAGAGAGCTCCCATCTTTCAGCACGACAGCTTTTTTGCAGCCTTCAATTCACCTGGTTAGGCGTAGCAGGGTGACCACCTTCAGATCAGCCACAAAACACGTACAGTCTGAATCTAGTCCTTGATTTTTTTTTAATTTTTTTTTTTCTTTAAGGCCTAGATTTAAAGCTTTGGCCTTCCATTACAACAGGTGATGAACATTACAAGTAGCTACAAGAGAACCTTTAAAGGCTTGAGCCTTTCAGAGAAAGCAACCTTTGCCGTGGAGACTCAGTATCAGACCTCAATAATTCATGCATTTTAAGCCCAGAAGAGACTGGTGTGACAATCTAAGCCAGCCTGCTACATAAAACAGGCTTTCAAACTTCTCTGAATCATTTCCCATTTCAAGTCCAACAGCTATTGTCAAAGTTAAATATAAATTTTAGAAAAATATCCAATCCCACTTTGAAGTAGCTACCGACAGGTTATCTTCTATAGTCCCTGGTACAGACTTCTAATAGTTAATGAGTCTTAAAAAGGGGTGCCTTATATCTTCTTTGCATGCCAGGCATCGTCCTCTAGAATTTGGTTCTACGCTCCCATCTGCTACAATAAAGAGCCCTGTATTCTCATATTTCTGTTTCACAGGAAGTGATTAAATCAACTCTTAATTTTCTCTTTAGAAAGCTAACTGGTGACTTTAGACTCTCATGATAAAACTGGCATGTGACAGATGTATATAAAACTGAGTGTCTCAGGGAAGATTCACTGCTTCTCCCAGTGTAACAACTGGGGACCATCAAACAAAATTGTCAGGCAGCACTCCTAAAATGGATCGAGGGAAGTTCAGTTTTAATGGGACTCAGTCAGATGGTGAAACTCCTTTCTGCAGAAAGTATAAATAGTCCCAAAAGTCATTAGATATGTTCTCCTTGTCCTGTTTTCCTCTCTTTCCCCAAGTATCTGTTCCTGCTAGTCCCATGGCAATATTGCATGTACCTTCATTCGTCTGTGAGTTTAGATGTTTTGTGGGTCAGGTCCAAGCTTCAAATTGGGAAATGCTTCAATAATAGCTAATGAAGAAAAGGGTATGTGACTTTATAAGGGTCACTTCTAGCATTTGTCAAACAGTTAAAGTAGCATAAATAACAATGAGGAGGCTCCTTTCCTTGCTCAAAATTCCATGCCTTAGGTCCAGTCCCAGAAGTCTGAGTAGAGGCTACAGGTTCAGTGGGAAGTCCTGAGTAGGAGGTGAAAATTCTGTGCTTTCATGGACGAGGCCAACCTAAAAGATACTGCTTTTGGATTCTTTTCTGCAGCACATGGCTTCCCCTGAGTGTACTCACTGGCAACCTGGATCTGTCAGGCATGTGGAAGCAGGTGTGAATACACCTGCATTGCACCTGGCCAGAGTGAACAGGCACAACAGGAAAAGAATTAGCCTTATTGCTCTCCATTCCCAGCCTGGATCATGAGGAGGGTGGCTTAGAGCAACAGAGGTTAAAAACTAGAAAGCCTACCCTGAAATTAAGCCATAAGGTCTGACTGGACAGGGAGAGGAAGGGGGGGGGTATGGATAATTGCACCCATAGGGCAATTAGAGTTACAAGGAGCAGTGGAGCTCCTATTTAGTCCCAAGAGTATGATTAATTGGCAATAACAACCCCTCTGGAGTTGCCTTATTGCTATTATGAAGCGAAGTCTTTATTTTTTATTTTATTATTTTTTATTTATAAATTAAATATTTAAGTGCATGACTTTGATCGCCAAGATCTGCTAGTTAGTGCCGGCTTCAGCCACAAGGTGCCAAGATTAAAGATTCATCAAAGGCAAAGGATTAACCCACCCTGCTGGAATGCCAAGTAGCTGGTCGAGGAGTGGATGCTGTGCTAAAGGCCCGAGCGAGTCCCTCTTTGCTTTGCTTGTTCTCTAGGGCTGTGGATTTGGTGGTTCCCCTTCACTCCACCACTGCTTAGCTCATTTACCATTCTGTACCTGTAACTTGGCTACGAGGAAAAAGCTGATGACAATATTAAAAAATACAAATACTCTGCTAGCATGCAACCATGCTAGCATGGTTGCAAAGATGTCTCCAGTGTCTTATGGATAATGGGCTCAGATGCCACTTCATGTACAGGCCCAGGTTTCCAAAAGGAACAAGGCTTCTAATGAGGGGCTTTAGTAGTCTGGTGGTCTTTTCAAAAATAACCAAAAAAAGAGAAAGCAGAAACCACATCACCCCTCTTTAGCCGGGATCACCATATATCCATATTTTCCCTTAGAAATATGCTCTGTTTCTCTGTGGAAAAAGAATTTGAGGCTGCTGAACATTTGTCTGAGATTTCTGGATGCTTGATAGTATGGACAGGTGACATTATATGGTCACTCATATTCTTCCTGTGTGAATCAATGCTGAGGTTAACATCCAAGATCCGTGGTTATCCAGTAATCCCTAACAAAGGAATGGCAGTCTAAATTTCCTCAAAATACCTCTTCCTAACTTAGGACTGGTGGTTTACACAACACACATTTATATGCTAAGATTTACAAAAGTGTTTAGTAGCTTTTATAGACGACTTTTTTTTTTTTTATTCTCAGGCATATTAAAGGGACATCACTGTTAGGGGAGTATGTTTTGTGGCTTTAAGAAGTCCAAAACCATTGCCAGGATCTTCAGGCTGCGAATCTGAAATTGTTCTTACTCCTTTAAATCATCACCTTCTAAGTCCTTGCAAACACTAAATTATTTCAACAACTCCCCCTGCCCCAGGAGAGACCACAAGAAAGCAGAGCTTTGTAAGAATCCACTCCCTGCAAGACTCTGCAAACCAGTTAGCTCACTGTTCAGCTTAATGGGATCTGTCAAGAGATGGAACAAATGGGGCAGGAGAGGAGCTGCCTTGGACATACACGGGTTCATTCCAATATGCTCTGTCTGTCTGACTACTACCTGCCTGTTCCCCTGCACCACTGGGGCTCATTCCAGGAGGAGGATAAACATATCTTCGCTTTGCTTCTAGCAGGACAGTGCTTTTCTTTTTCTTTTCTTTTCTCTTTTCTTTTCTTTTCTTTTCTTTTCTTTTCTTTTCTTTTCTTTTCTTTTCTTTTCTCTTCTCTTTTCTTTTCTTTTCTTCTCTTTTCTTTTCTCTTCTTTTCTCTTCTTTTCTTTTCTTTGCTTTTCTCTGCTTTTCTTTGCTTTTCTTTGCTTTGCTTTTCTTTGCTTTGCTTTGCTTTGCTTTGCTTTTTTCTTTTCTTTTCTTCTTTTCCCTCCTCCTCTCTTTTCTCTATTTTTCCTCTTTGTTGCTGCCAAAATAAAATAATTGGCAGGAGTTTGGGAAGACTTGAAATTTTGTTGGCATCTGGTTAGATAAGATTTCCTTCTTTATTGCACTGCCCATCTCTCTTCTGTGATGTAGCTAAGGACCCCAACAATCTGCCTTTCCTGCCAGATACCATGCAATTGGAAATACTATTGTTTTCTTTAGACAGATGGTGATTCTCATCCTTTGATCCTTTCACTAAACTCATTAGAAAACCTGGCCTCAGATCAAACCTTAAAAAGAGGAAAAAATCAGAGAGAGAAATAAATGTCACAGTGATGAAGGTAGTATGTAAGATGATGGATAGAACACAGCAGAAGTACCTATTTTCTCTCCACTTTCATAACAGGGATTTTTACTCTCTGAGGTCTGCAACTTTTTCTGATACTAATTAGATCGCATCACTCTTTGTACACACACACACACGTACAGATATATGTTTGTGTGTGTGTATTTGTGTGTGTAAAAATAATCAAAGGCATCTCCACTTGCTTCAGCCCATGCATGGAATATAAAAGCTTGATATGGGACTGGCTGCACTCAAGTGTGTGCTCCTCTGGTACACTTTGCTGTATGTTGATAAGGGCTTTGCTGTATTTCTTGTTTTGAAAATAAAGAGTATTTTCAGTGGTTTGGGCTGTAAGAAGCAGAATGAATTGCAGCACAGTGACAGCTGACATGGCCTCTGTGCTTATCAACCTGAGTCCAACCCCTCTAAGCTTGGCAATGCAAAGTGAGCACAAAGAGTGTGCCCAGCTGTGAGTTATCAGCTTAGCTCAATGCCCCTCCCTTGTGTAGAGGCAGATTTATTGTGTTGTGCAGGGGAAAGGTCCCAGGTGTGTATTTGAGAGAGGAAGACAGAGACAGGAGGAAGTCAAGCAGTATACTCCTGGTCTCCATTTTGTGTGCTGGAACAAACTGAAGAATCCACCTATAAAACAGGACCACTATGAGATAGCAGCAATGCACGGGATTCTGCCTCTAGTGTCTGAATTAAGGTGGCATAAAGGGCCTCAGGTATGTTCTATCACGAGATGTTGCAATACAACTTACATTGAAAAGAGCCTATTGGCACAAAGCTGAAGTGTATTTGTGTAACTTAGAAGATTTGAAATGTGTCAGATGGTGGTCTTCACACCCTCTCTGTTCCTCTAGGGTAGGAGGAGGAATATCCACAGATCACCTAAGAGCAAAGAAAAACATCCCTTCTAGAGGCAATGAGCAGATACCTCTATGGTACTCCATCTCCCAGGCTGAATTAGGAGGTGCTGAACATTCTTAGATCTCATCAGTGGGGGCACAGATGTGTCATTCATCCCAAATATCAGCCTGGTGGGGTTTTCTCTGTAGCACAGGGTTGGAGTCAAATACTGTGACTCGAC
>VWZK01009594.1:83810-169923 GCA_013396935.1 Baryphthengus martii
TTTATGACTGTCAAGATGAACAAATAATTTGCAATGAATAATTTATCCAACAGATTTTGATTCTTTTGCAGCTTACTGAATATCCATGAGCAGACCTCGATTTCAGCTGGCTTATTTATTGTTTGAATTTATTTGACGTGTTCCCCCTTCTTTTCAAAAAAAAAAATTAAAAAATGCTATTAGCTGATCAGAGACAGCGCCTGAAAAAGTTTGCTAGTCTGCAGTTGAAATCAGTTGTAGCAGCCATGAATCAGGGGTTGGACAGTCCAATGTGAGCAATTTGGAATTAATTCTCACACCTTTTACAGACTTCCAGTGTGACCCAGGTCAAGGAAATTTGGAACAATGTCAGCACTAAAAAGATGTCCCTAAGCAACTAATCCAAGATCTGAGATGGGAAGGAACACAAGAATGACAAGGCTGGGGCAGCTCAAACATCTACTTTGCCTGGTACCTTGTCTTTGAATATGGCCAAGAGTATATGCCTAAGAAAAAAATACAAAACCAGGGCAAGTGGGTAGCCATTCTTCCCTAAAATATTCATCCCATCTCTCATAACTTGTAGTTCAAAAGCTCCTTGAGACAAAGGTGGTGTCTTTCTGTTTGGTAGCCCTTGATGTGTTTTTATTTCATATTAGGGTCATGAACCCAAGACTGGGGAGGACATTGGCCTCTCATGTAAATTCTGTTTTATTCTATTACAAACTACCTGGGTGACCTTAATAGAATCAATTAGGATGAGATTTATTTATCTTAGCTAAAGTTAGTTATTAAACAAAAAAAAAACAAAAAACAAAAAATGACCAGAGATCAGTGTGATCTAGCTGGCTAGCTAAAGATGAAGAGGTGTTCAGATGCTGTGGTTAGAGGAACACCACAAACGCATTATCCAGATGAGACTAGTGACTGCCGAGGAGCATCAGGGTGCAGGCAGAGCTCCACTCATTACAGCAGGGAGGATGCTCCCTTCCTCCAGGGATTTTGATTATCCTCATGTCAGGGATACACGAGTAAGTGGGGCAAACAAACGAGATACCACAATGAATAGTATTCAGAGGGAGAAATGAATCCAGGATTACGTCTGGCTTTGCCCATGAGAGGCAGCAGTGTTTTGAAGGCACTGAAGCAAAAGGTAGGTTTTAATTCAGGTTCTTCCCATATACAAGCTCTCTGCTGAGATCAAGGCGGTATTTTAATCCCCTGGGAGCAGAGTTATCAAATTGGCTGGATGGCACCCTCCATCACAAACAGCATATTTTATGCAATGTGCCCACACTCTGATCTGTTATGGTAAATCAGCTTTTCCTTCTCTGATGTTGTGTGTGGTTTTGCATAGTTGGGTGAAGGGAAGGAGGGAGGAATGACCCAGGTGGACAGAGATATAAAACGCTTTCTTGTCCAAAAGAAAGGAAGAACTGCTTGTGAACAGGTGGAAATGAATAATGTTTGATGTTAGATATCTACACTGGCTGTTAAGGGTAGCCCTGAGAGCTCAAGACCAAGAAATCACCCTCTGTGCAGATAATGAGCCTGCAAGAATGGCCTAAGGTGTGTCAAGTATACTCCGATCACACTGTGCAAGACCTCACATGCCCAGCGATACCTGGAGGGTTAGTGTGCTACCAGCCAGGCCCAAACAAACTCTCCACAGGCAAGCAGTCCACAGGAGGTGGAGTATGCCATGTTTCCTGCTGCTCCAGATGGTGCCCTTTCAGAGTAATGTAGATGTAGCCACTGAGGTCCTGCCGAGAGACAGCCCTCTCCTGCTGGGCAGCTGTACATGAGATCAGCCGCGCTTTCCAAAGAGCTCGCGTGCTGGCCAGTCTGTCTTCATTCCAGTCAGGAGGGATTGTTACCAGCCCTCTCCCTGGGAGCAAGATGAGGCCAAGGCAGGTGCTTTTGATAAAGAAAATGTCCCTTTAGATCTTAAAGCATGAGATCCTCTCCTTCAGGGACCTGTTTTCACAATGTCACTGCTCTCTTTCCACAGAAGGAGAAAACCAGATTATTTTATTGCTATCTTGGGAAGAAGAGTTGGGAGATTTTGAGGAGTAAATGCAGGGGTGGAAATATCAGCCTTTTCTCTTTTTATCCTATCTCCACTGATGGCAAGGGAGTCCATCCTCACCAGAGTCACAGATGGTGATCTCCAACCTGAGGTTTTCAGGTTCACCATGGGCTGAGTAGAAGTCAGAGATGCCAAACTCACTATTGCGTTTTCTGCTTTCTTCCCTCATCTTTCCAGACTCCCATTTAGTTTTCATTTAAGATCTCAACAGGCTGGAATAACTTCAGTGTCCTCAGCACTTCCCTCTATACCCTTCTTCTCCCTAGACCAAGTAAGATCTCCCTTGTTATCCTTCCTTTGATGTTTTTCTGTCTATAATGAGTAGGGCTATGCCCAGTGACCCAATCATCTCTCCAACACAAGAAGGCTGTTTTCTTCCAGGCTGGTGTATTTGTTTTGGAGGTTGTCTTGATTCAGGTGAAAGTGTTTGTGGCGTGAATCTATCAGCTACTCAGAGTTGCTCAAATTACTTTCAAAAAGTAATTTGTTGCTGATTCCCACATCCAAAAACTTATTGTCAATCTCATGTTCTTGGTGACCGTCTCAGTAAAAGATAGTCACGTATCCAAAATTAGAACCCCGCTGCTGCAAACTCTGGGGAAATAAACCTGAGGTGCAAATGAAAAAGAAGTTTTTAGAGACAAATATAGTCTGTTTCCAGTGCTCTCTTTGATGACTTGGTAAAAAGCAGTCTCCAAACTTTCTGGCCTTTCAGTGGCACTTTTCAGCAAGTTATTGTACGGCGTTATCGTTATGGCTTTCTCTCTACTGCTCTCAGAAATACAGATGTGGTCTCATTTGCCCGTGAACAGGAGTCAGCAGATGCCAGGGGATCTGACACAAGGGTGCCAATAACAGAGCCCGAGGACATGTTTTGCCAATCTCATGGCAAGGTTCATCTTCCTTGATTTAGGTGTCATAAAAGCCAGATGTCTAATCTGGATTAGTCCCAACAGGCTTTCCTTAAAATAAGTACAGAAAAACAGGCACCTCCTGAGGTTGTTTCATTGCAACCAAAGAAAAGTATGTGAGAAAATCCAGATGAATTGTCCTCAGGAGGTGTTTATATATCCAAAATAACAGTGAAGGAACCCTAGGGTGACCAACTTAGATATCTAACTTTGAAACATCTTCAGCTGGAGAAGATGGATCACACACTTTATTGGAAAAGCTAGTTGTCAAAAACAAAGCAGTCTAAGGCAAAATGTTGGTTTTAAAATATCTCCCAGTGTAAGAGATACCACCAGGTGTAAAATATGTAAGTTTCTTGTTCAAGTATTTAAAAATATACCTATTTATGTTTGAATTGCCTTTGGTAGTTGAAGAAAGCATAGACTATTGCACTAGAAGTGTACTAGAAA
Source organism: Baryphthengus martii (assembly GCA_013396935.1). Classification (NCBI taxonomy): domain Eukaryota; kingdom Metazoa; phylum Chordata; class Aves; order Coraciiformes; family Momotidae; genus Baryphthengus; species Baryphthengus martii. Next base: position 87,240 of record VWZK01009594.1, read on the forward strand.
TGTGTGCAGTGCAGACAAAGCTGCAGGGAAGGAAGGGTCACCATAAAAGGGGTAAAATATGTGAAAGGTTAAAATCATAGCACAGCATTCTGGTGTTCACATAATTATGGAGATAAAAAGTCCTAGTAAGCCTAAGCTAAGAAAGAGTTCTTTCTTGTTCCTGAGTTTTGTTCTCAGAGGAGCATTTTATATATAATAAAAAAAAAATTTACACCTTTGTCCTCAATTCAGAAAAGGGAAAAAAAAAAAAAAAAGAAATTTCTAGAATTTATCCCATTACCAATTTTCCTGATTTTCTTTGAAAGTTACCTATATTCATATGGGGTAGAAGACTCACTACCTTATAGAGCATTTTTGAATCCATAGTTTAGGTGGGTATTACAGCCAGATGATGAGTATTATGCATTCCATTGGTGATACAGGTTTCCAATTATATCATGGTCTTTTTGACAGCGCAAGGTTACAGAGTTTTTCTGAAAATCACACTTATTTCCTTGAGGAAGGGAAATATCTCTTCAACAACATCTAGGCACTTTGCTTCAAAAACTTGCCCATTAAAGGCTGGGATCCTGTTGAAAAAACCTGAGCGAAAATGGCAAAAACATGTACATGGAGTCTGAGCTCAGGAAATCGCAACAGTGAACTGTAGAGCTGAAGCAACGTAGACCCAAGGTCTGTCACTTAAGCTTAGCTTATGATGATGGCATGCTGGAGTTATTTAAATACACCACAGGAGCCAATATGAGGTGGGAGGAATGCCTTTCATTCTTTTTTAATCTTAAAACCCAACAGGTCATTATTGCTTCTATTGACACCAGTGCTGGGAGGAGGCAGAACGAAAACACTGCTCGAGGACGCTGCTCAGCTCTCTTTCCTGCAGCCAAAGTCCAGATCTGCCTGTCCTCCTAGCGAGGATCCTCCTTGTCATTTAAAAATCACAAGTATTATAATGCACTCGTGGCATTTACACTGCCGTAGCTGCCCATCGCAGGGAGTCAGAGGCCATTGATAACACTGATTTGCTTAATCTCTCTGATAGAGAAGACTAAAGCTGTGAGCCAGTACCAAAGATAAAGATGGTTCTCATTTACAGAGAAGCAGTTAAATTTATAGGGTGAAAAGTATATTGGGTGAAAAGCAAAGCAGACCCTCTCTGTTGAGGATTCTTCCAATTTATCTTCAGCTACCTCTGCTCTTCTGCATATAAAGGAGGTGCTGAAACAGATGGAGGTCATCATTAGCAGCTGCACACCTGCAGCTCCTGTAAACATCAACTCACTCTGCAGAAAACAACCACAGGATTAGGCCCTCCAGAAGAGACACCAATAGATCTTTTTGTCCCAGATGACAAGATACTGAATATAGGCAGAATATGCGACAGTTTTTGGCCTGATCCAGTATACTGACCCAAGCTTACTGTTGCTATTTTCATTTGCCATAAGATTCTTGCCCCAGTAGAAGCCCCACTCCCTGCAGCCCTAGCCCCATGGTTGCACATTTCTGGTGCCAGCCTATATTCAATAATCAAGCAAGTAGATACATTTGGGAGGGAATCAAAGTAGGTATGAGGCTAAAGAGAATTTATGAGAGCTAAATTAAAGAACAGTTGGAAACTGTGCTACCTCCTGACCCCTTACAAACACTCCTGTAGCAAAAACTACCCTTGGATTTCTTCTTACTGGACAGAAAAGGTGGCATCTTTCTCAGATGGGGCAATTTTGTCAGCTTCACGAGAAAGCACCCTTCTTTTGAGTTGTGCTTTACTTGCACACTTACGGAGACATGTTATTTGTGTTTCAAAGGATGTAGAAACATGTACATATATGTACTTTGCACAGTATCGTCTCTTCTGTATGGGAAGAAGTGTAAGATTGGCCTTGTTCCAAATCATGTTGAACACGCCACCTGGAAGGAACAGAGACATCTGGAAAATCATTCCACAATCTCTGAGGAAATTACAGGAGAAATACCGGATGATTGGAAGAACAGCCCTTTGTGGGATTCTTACTTTATCAGCCAATTTCACTTAGATTTTTTTTTTTCCTAAGTAGCATATGTTCAGAACTTTAATAAGAAATCTCTGAGTTCTGGGGTTTTATTTATTTGTTTATTTAATCTTCCTTATAAATGAAAAAAGTTTTAGAAATTTCACAGGTGGCAGGGCAGGGAGTGGGGAAAAGAAAAGAAACATCAGATAGTTCACATGTTACAGTGCAAAAGTAGGAAGGATTGCTCCCTGGCCTGGCATGCAGAGCAGATTACTGAGCCCAGAACAAAGCTCAACGTTCTTGGACTGCAGCATATCTGGCTGCAGAAGGAAGACTTGTTGGTCAGTGCCTCTCAAAATCCTCTTGCAAACAAGTAGGGTTGTTTCAAAAACCAAGCAGAGATAACCTCTGCTAGGAGGTATAGCTGAGGTGTAGATAAAACTGAGTCCCTCTGTGCCTATACAAAACATTGACTGCAGTGTCCTCTGGACATCGGGGAATAAAGGAAAGAGAACATCTCTACATAAACCTTACTTCTCATTTCCGTGCAGCACTGCTGATGCAGAGCTGCTCTTCCTCTTTGGTTGTGTGGTAGTTCTCATACTTTGGGCTGTAACTCCAGCACTGGAGCTGTATACACTTACTGGCTCAATTTCCCCTCTAAATCACCTTCTAAAATGGAAAAAGTGCCATGAAGTACACATGGACAGCACAGGAGGAGACCCTAGACTATGTCAGCCCAAACTGCTCTCTCATATCACTAGATTTGATAGCATAGCAGGAGGCAAGGAGGGACAATTCCAGGCCCCCAGCTTAATCTAAATGCATTTGCTATTCAGTGTTTTGGTTTTTTGTAATTAGAGGAGGTGTGCAGGAGTGTGGAGGATGCAGGATGACAAGACATAGATCGCAGCTCATAAACATCTTGAGCATTTGGAAGCTTTTAAGCAGCTGCTGTGCTGGCAAAGTATTTCTGAGCCAGCCACCTGCATACATGTTTTCTGTTTTTATTAAACTAAGCTCCAAAGATGAGAAGATACAGGTGGAAGCTTTGAGCTTCATCCTTTTCTCCACCTCCCCTTGTGTGTTTTAATCCTAATCTGTATCAACAAAGATGAGTTGCTTCTTTAATATATGTGGAAATTACATTGATGTCCATTGAGGACAGATGACAAGCTTTGATTCCATAATCAATAGATAAGAAATTCACAAGTACCAACACAGATCTGTCATGTGGGAGGAGCTCTCCCAATGGACCTGACAGAAGAGCTTGTGAGCGCTCATTCTCCTCCATTACGCTGGCTCATTCCTGAGCCAGGGAATAGCACCTTCCCTGCCTTCATCACAATGCAAAAAAAAAGCCCAGAAGCTCAAAGACTGAAAACTTGTCCTCACCACTGACAATCCTTCACAGCCCCTCTCTCTTTTACTGTCTTTCAGCTCAAACATGAACAGGCATCCCAACTGCTCGGGGTTCATTAGAGATTTGTAGAATAGGCGTGAGGATGAAGTTCAGAAATAAGTGACCTTATGGACAAAGTATCAAAAAATAAGTACTCAAAATATTCAGAGAGAAGTTATCAAATTTTCAGTGTGTTAAGCACCCATCGGTTTCCAGGGATATCTTTGAAAATAGATGGGGATGCAGCACTGTTAAAAATCAGGGACATGCCTTTCAGAAATACCTCTGATTTAAATATATACACCCTGCATTCATCTGTAAGATTTATGTTGGGGGTTTTTTGCATGCAATCCCACTTTGATTATATGGATTTTATACTAAACAGAAATCAAGCAAACCAAAACCAGAGAGTGCACATCCCAACAAAACTCACCTGATACTTATCTACTTAAATCACTTAAGAACTTCATCCTCAGTATCTCTAATGGAATTAGGTATTCTCTCTGTTAAAAATACTGGTAAAGATAGATGTGTTACCACTCCTCATCTGCTCAGTTAAATATGAGGAACTGCACAATATTTACCTTAAATGCCTCCTGGCAATAACAATTAAACTCTACTCCTCCTATTGCTGTTGTGTGGTGAATAGCTGAGGAAACATTAACTGGGGTCTTGGATATATCTGAGGAAGCTAAACTATATAAAATGTAAGAAATTCAAAGGGATCTCCTCCTGAGAGGCCTTACTTTTAGATTTAATTCTGCACCTTCCTGTAATTCCTACGATTTAGCAGATTTTTTACATTGTGTCCTTTTGCCTTAAGATTTACCTGAATATTCTGGTATTTGCTAGCGCATATATTTCTGATAGGCTCATGCTGATCTTATGGTCTGTGCTGTTTTCCTCCAGTAACCTGAATAAATTTCTGGCATGAAGTTCATGCTATACCTCGATATCTGAGGCAGGAGTCATCCTCTGGAGTGAGGAGTCTAGATCCCTTTCCATTGGTAGTAGAGGGAGCTTACATGGTTCAATTTTTCTTTACTGCAAATTATCAGATATTTGGTGCAGGGTAAAATGAGTTCCAAAGATTCTCACCTAAAGAGTTTGGAGATTTCTTTAAAGTCCAGTGAGGATGAGGGTAAGATTCTGTTAACCATATCAGACTTTGATCTAAGCCCTCAGCAAATGCAATCTTCCTTTTCCTTCTCCAAGCTGTCCATCACTTTCACAAACACCTCCTCAAACCTGAACCATGTTCATGGCAGAGCAAGGTAATCAGGTGCCATATCCACCTCCAGTGTTTTCAGGGGACAGATTTGCACCAGTAGCAAGCACAGACACTACTCCAAGAAAAGCGAGAATACCTTGGTTTGCAGCTCTGCGCACGGGCGTGACCATGCAAACTCTGAAACCTAGAAAAGCATTGTGTAGATTGGGACAAATGTTAATCTCTATGTGCCATTTATCTGTCCACACACAGCCTGTCAGAGGGGATCTACTGTTCAGAGCTAGGGAATAGTGGCACAGTGGTAGGACTAAGTCTTTTGGACAAGGAAAATGCAGTGGTATACTTTATCCTCTGTCAGAAAAGCCAAGAGAAACAAGAGAAAGGATGTGAGCTGAACAATTTACCCAAAAGAGAGGCTTTCACAGTGCACAGGGACTCCTCCAGTGCCATGGGTGTGAGCCCATTTAAGATAACCCCAAACACTGAGATACACGCTCTTTTTGACAAAGTTCTTTTCTTCCTTTCCTCTTCCTTGACCTTGTCATTCAGTTCCTTGTGAACTAATAGGAAAGCATCTGTTGCCTCTTTTGTTTAATTTGTAAATTACACTCCCCAAGGGTTGGCAGAGCACGCGCAAGCCTGCAAAGCTACCTCGGTGCCAGTTATCACTACCGAAGACAGGAACCCAGGCTCTTGCCCACAAGGAGACATCCTCCATCGTCACAGGAGCCTGGGCTCTGTGTATCTGCTGAAAAGACCTTTAGAAAGGGGCTTGGGAGATTTTCCCATGTACTTCATGTGTGGAGGTGGCCAAAGGGCAGTGGGGAGATGTACACATTCTTCAGATACCCCTTTCATAGCTGGACACAGTGGTTAAAATGTGTTTCTACTATGTTCAAATGTTTTCTGTCAGAGAGATATTTGATTCAATGATTGTGGTTTAGACTAAGCTAGTAAGAAAAATTACCACTCATCTATTTTTATTAGACTGGATACTAAAGATTACAATGTGTGGATGGAGGGGAGAAGACAAAATCTGGGTACACAAAAGCCCTTCCTCAGGTGTATTAGCTAAAGCAAGGAGGGTCTTTGCATTCCCTTTGCCGTATTATTACCAAAGGAGCCCTTCTACTGCAGTTCAGTCATTTACTCAGTCCTTGAGACAGCAGACTTGTAACCAGCTTATGTGGTCATTCTGCCCCACAAAAGACTGTTAAAGGCCTCAATGTTTCACCCATGATTGTTATGATTACTATAAATTATCTTTTTATTGCACATTGAAATCATCAGACACTGAGCACCTACAAAATCATGTTTCTTTCATCAGCAGGTGCAGGCTTTCAGTTCCTAAACTGCCTCTTACAGCTGCGGAGACAGCTGAGACAGCCGTCCAGGGGCATGGGAAGGAACATACTTAGTTTCCCAGCTCCTTGGCTCTCTCACTATCTTCACACCTGATAGGAACAAATCTTCCCTGTGCCTGGCAGCACACGGACATCGTGGGTGATGTGGCTTCCTCCACCAGAAATCCAGAGGCAACATCTTTCCCACACACACCAAACTGATCAAAAACAAGGCCAGAAGTCTGTTTTCCCAGTTTGATGCTGACAAGTGGGTAACACTAATTAGCAAATACTTAGCAAATGTGCCTCTTTCTCTGGAAGTGGAGGAAATATTGAGTCAGTATAGACTCTGTCAGTTAATTCTTGATCATTTTTCCTGGCTATAATTGAGTATAATTGAGAGTGTGTGGTGCTGATGGGGCATTTTAAAAGAATCATGTTCATCCCCTGTGTGACAATGCTGCAACGTGTTTCATGCCATCTTGATGTGTTTGGTCTGCTCTGGTTTTAATCTTCATTACTTAGTACTGTGCTGTCTTAGTACTGTGCTGTCTTCTCCTCCCAGTCTCACAAAGGATGAAACTGATGTGCAGAAGCATGGGGCAGCTTGCCAAAGCTGAGCCAGAAGGAAAGTGGCAGAGCTAGTTTTAAAAGTCAGGAGTTCGAACCCCTCAGCTTGGACAAGCACTTTGGTTCTCTCAGTTCTCACTCTGTGATGTTTATTTTAGTATCTCTCCAAACACAACTCGCTTGCCAGTCCCGTCAAAGCAGAAGCCCTGTAGGGGTAGGAGGAGGCTCTCACAGGCAGCAGAATGTTTGCTGCCCTCTCCCTCCTTGCACCTAGCAAACATATTGTGATGAATACATAGAGACAATTAGCACCTTTATGGACAGGCCTCCAAACCAAGTGGGATTTCATCCTTGTATGCTGCTCTAGATGGGGCTGATTGGTAAAGGCAGGTAAATCCATATCCTTTGTTTAACAAGATCGAGCGATGACATGGAAAGCAGGGAACACTCACAGCCCTCCCAGGTATGAATGTTCTGACTGATTCAAGCCCTTTCAAGTGTTTTTTGTCTTCAGTGATTTGCACATTCCTGCCTGCCAGCCCTTCTCCATGTTCCTGTTCCTGCCCCCAACTCCATCTTGCCAAGTCCTTCCACCACTGTTATTATTTGTGAAGCATGAGGAGAGTTATGACAAGGAAGGGATGTCATTAAACCATGCCAGGAGGAGATGTCAGCCGCCATGCAAACATCTTCCTGACACTCCACTTTCAAATGATTTCAGAAACTGCACTCAGATGATTTCAGGTTGGGTAGGCCTGTCAACTTGGATGGACACTCTGCGTCACTTTGGTGCCGGAGACAGCTCCGGAGCCTCTCAGCCGACTGTTGCGTACATGTGTGCACAGCCCCGTCCCCACACACACAACTGCACATCATTATTTTTATGCCACTTCAAGACAGATACCCTTGAATGCCGTTGGAAGCGTCAAACTTTCACTGCAAGTGAAAGCTTTAACATTTAGAGGGTTCTTGTGTAATGTAAATGAACCGGAAAGGTAGGAAGGCATCCCAAATGCCACTCAATGCATTTATAAAAAGATAAGGTGACTGTGTCCTACCCTACCATATCACTTCATTACCAAGTGTCAGCAAAGAGCCTGGCAGCTCGATTGGTTGATGAAATCACATGACCCAAGTGTTATCTTGCAAAAACACATGAAATTACTAAGCTTTAACAGCAAAGAAGTATAAATATCCCCACACTTTATTCTCATCAGCCAATCAAAGACTATGTATCTCTTTATTTTCTTTCATTTTTTTTCTTCCCAGTGGTGAAAAAAAACCACAATAATTTTCCCATCTAATTTATAATTGAAGATATTTTGGTATCTAATATATTTATATTATTTTCTTCAATATCTAATTGAAGTGCTTTATTTATGCATTATTCATTTGATCTTTGTTTTCCATCTTCATTGTTAACTTCCAATGCAATTTTAATAGGCTCATGGTCAGAGATCAGGGTGGCAGACACTTTGATGCTGCTTTAATTCACTGACGAAAGGGCAGGAAGACAGTGTGAGTAAGGAAGTCTTTAAAGCCATTGTTTCTGATCCAGATCTGAGCTGTTCCATATTGGTATGCGCCTAATTTTCATGGAGCTCTTTGCTGTGGTAGTCAGTGAGGTGTTTGGGTGTCATACTAACAGCAAGTAAGAAGAAAAACGTAATTGCCCGAGCTTCTGCAGATGTGGGACATTAGCCAGAGCTTGCCGAGATCTGTGGAAATAATGCACTCTGTTGCTCTTCATTCTTTCAACATCACTGCTGAAGTGTTTGCACAACTAAACAGAGGTGAAGGTGATGGATGTGGAATGTCAGACAGGAAAATGGGTTGATTTTCAAGATTTTCTGGTACCTGGGGCAGTGCTGCAGGTATACAGAGTATATACTAGATTCAAGTAACATACTGGCTCTGAAGGCTGTGGCTTGGACAGTAGACAATATAGTCTTCCACACGTCCAACCAGGAACCAGGTAGAGTCTTTTAACTCAAGGCCATGTGGTCTCAGATGGGCTGCCACCTCCTAAATGTCTTACAGGGAAAAATTCTATTATACAGTCACTCATGAGCATATATACTGTCTTCCATGAGCAAAAATTCAGAACTTCTCAGTTATCTGAAATATTCCAGCCCAGCCCAGGTGAGATATGAAGGATTCAGCTTCAGTGCTCACTCCAGACAAAAGCTTACTTTCAGTTTTAGTCTTTTCTTCCCAACTTATTAAAAATGTTTTGCAGTAGCCAAAGAGTTAATTCAGCCTATGAAACTCATTTATGAATATTCTTGGCATTTCTCGGGATCAGCACAGCTGTAGCTCTGTCTTACCCACGAACAAATATTCTTGGCCAAGACATCAGCTCACACAGCCCGTTAAAGGTGGCTTCTGTAGGAAGGAGCGCACTCAGCAAGCAATGCTAACTTGAGTTTAAAACTGCTGCCCACTGAAAGTTGGCATGGACAGGTAGCAGAAGTATTAAGTGATAAAAGGCATAGAGCATTGAAAGTGACAGGCAGCAGATGTAAATAGAGGCAATTTTGTGCATTAACCCACCAAATTCCATTTTAATGAGTTTAGCTCTCCAGTCTCCATGAGACAAGACATTGCTAGACAAGAGAAAGGGAGAGGGAAGTCCAAAAATAATGTCATGAACACAGAGGCTGATAAGAAGCTGCAGCAGCAGTCCCACAGAGAGCACACTCATGTAAGTAAACCCACTAGCCAGCTTCAGTTTGCACCAATGATGGGAACGACAATAACACCAAGGATGCCTATAGAAGAATCTGTGCTCACAGGATAATGAAAGGAAAGACATGAGAAGTAAATTATGCTTTGCACATTCTAAGAAGAAACCTGGCAGTAGAGGGTGTAAATAAGGGAGATTTGTGGGAGTGGTGTTTGGTGCCAGTGAGCCTTTGCCTTCATTCTTTCCTTTGTTTTGCACATTTATTCGTCTTGAGCTAACTCATGGAAGAGGAACAGGTGCCATCAGGATTTAAAACAACATTTTCAGTAGCTTGAAACTAGTGCTTGAATTGAGGATGTCAGCATTTCCTCTGAATAGGACAAATCAGTGGCAATTTGAAAGGGCTGTTGTTTATAGATGAAGTTCTTCTATTCACAAATCTTCAGGTCAGTTGCTTGCAAATATTTTTCACAAAAATCTGAGACTGTTTTAGGAATTCTCTCTGCCTAATGATACATCATTTTCAAAAGTTGGAAGCAAGATGTTTCAGGTATTCTGGAGTTTCTCACTTAAATAAAGCTCTACATTTGCTAAAGCAGAAATTCCTGACTTTGGTTCCTTTTCCTCATCTTTGACTGACAGCCACTGACATGCATTTGTGAATGAAGATTCGCTGTCTATCTGAACTCAAGGGTCTCAGATTTTTCCCCTAGATGAATATTCAAATGATCAGGAATCCATAAATCTCAGAATGGAAAAGCACAGAAATGGCACCTTCATTCTTCTTCTTCTTCTTTTTTTTTTCATCAAGGATACAAGTGTCAGAGTTTCCTATGTAGTTGCTGTTTCAGACAGCATTCTCTTCCTCAGTGTCCACAATTACCTCACTTTAGTCTTTGTATGTGGTTAGAAGAGAGGACCATGAAACCTGTTTAAAAATTACTTTTGTACAAAATGCATCAAATGCACATAAAATATTCCCATATAAGCTATTGCCAAATGCTTTAGAAACACATTGGCAAGTCTGGTTCTGAACGCAGGAAGGAAACACAATATACCTGACGGGCTTACTGTGGGAGAAAAAGCAAACAAAATTAAAACATCAGTGAAAATATTACCCTTCTCTGTGGAAAAAGCTATTTTAATTCAATTCCCCTCATCTTCTATCTGTTGTAAAATCAACTACCTTAACAAGGCCATGTCCTTCCAAAACCTAGATAGCACTGGAAGTTTAATTTTCTATCTCAAAAAAAGTTTTGATGAGACATTTTCTAGCTGTCCTGCAACAGCAAGTGCAGTGCAACAGCTGTCTTAGTCAAACCCCTGGTTGTGCTTGGTCCTTCTCAAATGCTGTCAATGGGAATGCAAAACAATCATATGCTTGATGTGTAAAAAGGGAAAATCATCAGAGACTTCATGTCTGAACAGAAAAGGGATTTTCTCCCTTTCCCATTGGATCTGTCTGTTTCTCAGGGTCCAAATGAATTTGACTGCTTGGTGGGGAGCTATCTTTCTAGCACGAGAGATGGGGTAAAATAGGAAACAAAAGGAGAAAGAAAAGGAAAAGAAAATTCCACTTGATTAGCTTCTTAGCATCAGTTGGATGTGACAACTCTTTGAATATGGATGAAGTCTACAAGAGGGATCATCTGCCAGCAGTAGTTGTTACTCCAGCAGTAAGTGATGCTGGAGGTCAGAGGGCACCTGTCTCGCTAGCTAATGAAAGAATTGTGGGAGACAGAGCTTTTCTATCTGATTAATATAAGGGCTGTAATTCCTGCCCTTCTCACCCCCACACCTTCTAGTCTCTCTCTTTTAAAATGATACCAAGGCTATTGTTGTTATTGCAGTGGGATGTGAAGAGACTGTCCTAGGAAGAGCTTTGCCACTCGTAATATTTTGGCCAATAACTTGTGCCAATTGCATCCTCCCACACAGATTCTGGAAGGGAAAAGCAATTTTTTGCTTTATTCTCTGCCAGACTTTTTTTCCAATCATGCGGGGAGTTGAAAGTCACCCTTGATTTTCAAGGGGGAGAAATGCAGTAGTTAGAATGGGCTGATTAAGTGGGAACATATATATGGGGATGGAAGACTTAGAAGAAATAACTCAGGAATGCTTTATCCTTAAAGCAACAAAGACAATTCAGGATACAAATGTTGTTATAGTGCCTCTGATCAAAGAAAGAGGTAATCCAATAACCTTTCTTAAGCGGTGGCCAGAAATAGATGTTTAGCAAAAATATATAAAAATCAGGAGAAATATAATGAGTGTTCTGAGGTATGTCTTTTCTGTTTAGGGAGTTTTTATAGATAATGCATCCATACAACAGAAAGCGTTTGAGTCTCCATATCAATGTAGGCAACAGCTACATCTATCTCACTGTCGGTGCATTCCCTGTAAATAAGGACAAATGGTTATGTGCCCACACTTACAGTGCTAAACTCTTCTTCATCACATATCCATACTGCAGATTGGGAACAATTCGTGGCCTGTGGTATCTCATGAACCTCATCTCATACATGGATGAGGCACAGAGGCCAACATTGTGCTAACAGCAACAGATTTTTGACAACTTATTTTTCGGGCATTGCCTCAGCCCATTTTCTGGCCTAATTTACAGCAAAAGTATACCTAAATAGTCATACAGGTGATCCTCCTTTTAGTTGCTCTGAGAACTTCACCGTTATCTCTGCTAAACCCACACAGGCAAAAGAAGACCTTTAGACAGAACCATGGACACAGATAAGAAATGGCAACTTGAGAGTATAGTCTTGGAAACTCTGATCTGAAAGCTGATTTAGGTAATGTAGCATTGTATACCATCCAGTCTATGGTAAACACTGTCACAGGAAGGCAGAACATATAAAGAAAAAGGTTCAGAGAACAAAATGGACCTTGGACTCAGGGATCTGTCCATGATTTCCGAAGTAAGGCATAAACCATAGCCTTGTGTTCCTCAGACAGAAGGTCTCTCTGGTTATTTTGGTAGTAGTCACCCTCTGGCTTAGACTTTCTCTCAGATGAAAATCCTTTACAGAAGCTCATCCTCTCATGGCATAAATCGATAGGCTTCAGTACAGATTTGGTGTTTTTTAAGAGCAGGTGACTTGGCCCATGTATTTCACCAAAAATTTTTCTTGACCTCTCTACAGTAGTGCTCAGTTGATCCTCTTATTTATTTACCTAGCAAATGCCAGCCAGTGAATTTAAGATGTTGTCAGAGACAACATCTACAGAGAGGTCTCCCATAGCAGGATCAGGTTTCACAGAGTTTAATTAAGGTTGAGGATAAGATATTTTCCCTTCCACCAACAGAGGAAGAGAGAGGGGGGGAGTCTGGAACTTCTCCATTGTTGAGCTATCACTCAAAAACTTTGTTACACCATCGATCGATACCATGCAATTGAGAAAAGATGCATATAGTGAGGCAGCTACTCCCATGGTGACACTCAAACATGGATAGTTATAAAAGGGCTGCAGTGAAAGGTACATCTATCCCAATGTACATTGCCTGAAGTGTCCTTCTTCAACTCACTCTGAAAGTACAGAGAGATGCTCAAAAACACCTTACCCTAACGCACGTCCACCAGAAAGGTGCCACTGCTGTTCTGCTGAGGCTGGATATAATTTAATCTCTAGGTATAATGTTTTATTGGCTCACACTTTCAAATATATTGTAGCAGAAATTATTAACAGAATTTACACTCCGTTGGTGTGAAAGTCTTTACTTGCCACCTGATAAAGGCAAAAGCTGGAACAGGGTTACAGATTGCATTTTTAAGTGGATTGTATCTTTTGCAGATATATTATACATAGTTTACCTCTTTTTGACGTGTGTGCTTATGTAAGTGTGGGTGGTGGGGGAAGGGGAACCGTTTATATATCACTTCTAGTTTTTCTATGCATTTTAAGGTCTTGATAATATTAAGAAAAAAAGGGAGAAGGGCTCAGTAGAGAAGTGATACAAGCCGATAGCGTTTTCGCTTCAGAGTGAATATTTGCACTTGCAAATAACAAATTGTGCACTGTTGTGCACATTTGGTGTCTCTGCCCATAGGCATTTATGTGAAATTAGAAGCATTTATTTCCATGTGCTGTTGCATAGGCAGCTTTAGGAAAACCACAGCCCTGTTAGGTTCTGCATAATCCTGTTAGTGTCCTGAACAGCTTTAAAGAACTAACTCACTTTTAAAGTAGTTGGGCAGGTTTAACATTCCCTAAAATTACCCACATCTAAGGCATCTAATTAAAATGTAGATCCTTCCACCTGAGCAAGTCAGTCAGGACTTGCAATATAGAACACAGAGAGAAAAGTGCTCTTTTAGTGGAAGTGTGATTTGGCTGAAAGAAGATGTCTATCTTAGGACGAGAGTTGTGCCCTAAGCCTTGCAGACCAGATCACTGTTGACTACAGAAAAAAGCTGAGGGTGATTGTCTCAGGTGGAGATATGCCTTGTTATAAACACATAAGTTTCTCCAAATAGATCCCACCCTTTCAAAAGAAAATCTTTAAATCTGAAGATTCTTGAAGTCAATATTTAGTTTTTATTGTAGACATAGTGAAACATGTTATTTCAAATTACAAGTGAGGAAAGATTTTGGTCGAATATTTTATTCATTGGGGAAAAAGAAAGGTAGTTAAGCATTGAATGGAAAAATGGAAATATACGCTTGCTCCTATCAAATAATAAGATAGCACGATCAATTCACTTGAGTGAAAGTGTGAAACTTGTATTTTGCTGGTGAGGCATTTTTTTGAACAAAGCATTTTCTTTTCCTTTTTCTCAATTTCCTTTATTAATCTGCTCGCTTTTAACAAAAAGGAAACAAAACATTAAAAAATGAAAAAGGTTCCATTTTGGGTTAGGAGAGTCACTCATGAACTGGAAAATAATATTTTTTTAAATTATTTTGTACATATACATTTTGGCCAGTAAAGTAAACAGTCAGGTACTCAGACACATCTCTTAATCCATGTGTACGGCTGCTGGCACCTAGCCACAGACCTGGTGAAGAGCTGCATGCCCAGGGCAGCCTTGAAGATCAGTGAAGGTCAGGGGTGTGCAGATCCTGGGAAGTCAGGCTCAGACAGATATATGGGTGCTATGTGGATACATATGAAATGAAAAGAAAAAATACTCCCTGGGCAGTTTTAACTATCAGTTCCCTTCCACATACAAACATACAGTTTGCCATAGCAGATGGGACCAGCGATCCATCCAGTCAGGTACTGTGCCTCCAGCAGTGGTCTGTGCTTGCTGCGTGTGAAGCCCTCCCTCTCAGCAGTGGTGGGGACAGAAAGGACAAATTTCTCCTGAGGCTTTGCAGCACTGATCTTATGTCCTATTGACACACATAAAGAAAAATATTTTGTCCAAATCTTTGGCTGATGCAGGTCACCTTTGTGCCTGGAGAGCCAAGAGAGTCCCTTAGGTTATGTCTATGCATAACCCATGAACACAGGCAGAGAGTCCCATAGGCAAAAGACATCTGTGGGGACTAAATACAGCCTTCAGGAAGGGTCTTCAGTGCAGGACAGCCCAGGCCCAGAATATCTCCCTCCATCACATGGCCTGATCATATCTCATAGCAAGAACTTCAGAAATAGAGGATGTACCTTCATTTAGATTCTCTGCTTTAGATTTTAGGATGATTGAACAGCTGGGTACTGCCACTCTTTTTAAGTGAATCAACCACTATCTCTGTGCATTTGTCTGGATTTGAAGAACCAAAGACTAGGGACCCTTGCAGAAATCAGGCAGAGCATTAGTGAGGGAAAGGAGATGGATCATGTGCTTAGTCCTCCTGCTCAGCCCCATAAAGTCCAGTGCTAGGTCCAGCTGTGGCATACTTGGGGCTAACATGTTTATCTTGGACATCCATTATGAAAGCCCTGTTGGGAGCCTTCTAATCTCGTGTGTAATGGGAGCCATTGAGAGAAGGTTCGCAAGGCAGAGGAAGAAAACTGGAGAATCACATCTGCTGGGTGAAGAAGGGTGAACACTTTAAGAGTTTAATTTCTTGAACATTTTATTGGAGCCCTAAATCGGTATTGTCTTCTGGAAAAAGAAAAAAAAAAAAAAAAAAAAGATATTAAAAAAAGAAAAGAAAAACCAGCCATTCAGCCATTCAGCTCCAGATCTCCATAACACTTTCAAATGAAGGTGCTTCCACAGAGCACATTTTATTCCCAGAGACACTCTTGAGCTTGAGCAGAGGGGATTTGCATCTGTAAAAAGGACGGAGAGAAGGAGACAGCAAGGCTTAGCCTTTGTATCCAACACTAGAGCTGGAGGAGGGGAAAGCCCAAGGAAAAAGGTGTTTGACCCTCACCTGGTTAGTGAAGGGATTGGAGACAAAACAAAAACCTTTTCCTCTGACAGGCCCACCTCCCTTCTGTTCCCCCAAATCTATCAGGGAAATAAAAGCTGCATTTTCCTATTGTCAGGGGCTAATAAATAAATAAATAAATAAATAAATGCCCAGATTAGATAACAACAGCCACAACAACAACAAAACATGTAGCAGCATCAGGGGCAGGAAGGATCAGCATCTGCTTTAATTAAAAAATCTGCCTCCATTGATTTTTTTTAAAAGGAACACATTTGTAGGGAGATGAAAAAAAATGTTCCCCCCTCCATCTTAGTTCAATGAATGGTGTACGTCTGCTGTTAGCTACAAATAAGCCTTTGATCATTTCATTGCTGTCTGTAAAACTAAAATAATATTGCTGTGTATTTTCCTTTTTTTTTTCCTTTTTTAAATTGGGAGCATTAGAAGGGGTGTGGCGATAGGCAGATCTACTTGTGAAACATACGAACAAGGGTGGAGGAGAGACCACAGACTGGAGAAATGAGAATAAATACACAATATTGCAGCTAGACTGTCAGTGCCCAGGGGATGAAACAATCAAGTGTACAAGCCCCAACTAAGAAAACCCAAAGTACCATGCACACTGCTCCCAGATGCCTATACTCCTCTCAAACCATTTATAACAACTAGAAGCATACTGGTATATTTAAAATCCAGGAAAACATGCATTTGAGCCCAAATTTAGTCGGAGTGCTCCATTGTTGTCATCCTTATGGAAGAACTGAGGGGTGAGAGAGACAGTGTAGAAATTGCTGATCTCTGAGGAGGGGGCACAGGGAGGACAGAGTTTTACTTACATGAGATGACACCTGGCAGGGCAAAGCATAGCATGCAGGGATGGAGATGGGAGGTAAAGAACTGCCCTCCTTCCTACCCAGCGCAAGAAACGAGGTAAAGGCAGTGCAGGTCCCACCTCTACTGCCAGCTTGCTCAGTATTTGTATGGAAATCACTTGTGTTTCCTGCTGTAAAATGAGCTTAACACCACTTTGCCTGCCTCCCAGGGCCTCCTGAGGGTAAGCAGATTAAAGATTTGGAAGCATGTGGGCGCACGGCAGTGGGGACCAGAGGCCGGTGCAGCGCAGCCTGGGCTCGGGGAGGTGGGGAGCTTATTGCAGCCACACAGGGTTGAGTCCTGCTGCCTCCAAAGTGGCCACATTACACAGCAGCGTGAGCAGCACTTTGCAGGTGGGAGCACTGAGGCAAAGCTGGCTTCTTGCCTAGCCAAGAAAGGGATTTTAATGCAGCCTTCACTCCCCTCCCTCCTCCCGCCCCAATAACAGCAGCTGACTTGGCATGTTGGGGCTATCTCTGCTGTTCCGTGCAAAATCCTTCCATGTCCTCCTGATAGCAACAGTGACCTATCTTAGCACTAGTCCTGCTCTCTCACCTAAAGAGGAGAGCAGAAAAAAAAACCCTAGTTTTTCTTACAGTGATGAGGAGTCTGGAGCTGGCCTGAGTGGGAAGGCAAGGGTACTGGTGGGGCGGCAGGAGAGGACAAAGGGAATAACTCTGCTGGGGACAGTGGAGTAGCACAAACTGCTCCAAGACCCCCAAGAGCACATGCCTTGTGCCTGTTTCGGCTGTGGTGTGTTTCTGAACAGCCACTGAGAGACTTTTTCCCATGAACGCACATCATCATGGCTGCCCATTCACTAGTTCCCAAGGGCTTGGGAAGTGCACAGAGTAGGACATGATGTGCCACCAAACAATTACCAATTCCTAACTCAAAACACCAAAGAACACCACTCTTAATCTGTACATGTTAGAGCAGAGATTTCCCTCATTTTCCTGCTGGGGAGAGGAGCAGGGAGGCTGTTCTTTCCCCAGGGACACCATGGCATGGGACACACAATACAGGGTCAAAGCACTGGAGCTTTCTTCTACATGGCCTTATCTCCATTGGCTCCTCATCTTCCATTCATAGGCAGCAAGGACAGCATGGGAGGGTGCGTGCATGTCCATGTGTACCCACTATATTAATACATATGTATGTGTATTTTTACATATCAGCTCTATAGGGCTCAGCAACATCAAAAGGAACCTGGATAATCAGAGCAGAAGATATAAAAGATCAAACAGAATATCTTTTAAACAGATCTGAGAAGCTTAATTTTCATCCAATGTTACTGCAGGAGCTTTTCCTTCCCTTTTTTTTTTTTCTTTTCTCTGTTTTTTTTTTTCCCACTTCCATGCATTTCTTTGATCTGTTTTGATGTCTTTTTCAGCTCCTCTTTCAAAAAAAATTCTTTTAAAACCGTTTTTTTTTTTTTTCCTTTTCCTTTCCCCCAAAGTCATGCAGGCTTCTAAGAGTAAGAAACTAGCTACATGCAGCATCTCCCCACACACTTTTCTCCCCACAATGCACATGCACTCTACAGTCCCTGTTCTGCTCAGAAACCTCTGACTCCAGGGCAGAGGGATGAAATTAAAACTTCACTGAGTGAAATGTTATTTCCTTCATGTCAAGGGTTTTCAACTCGGTCACTTTTGAGCCCTGTTCAGGGTTTGAATTGGACTACATTTGTGGGAAAAGCTGTTCCCTCAGTTGTATGTCTAGCAAAAGGCCAACTTCACAGAGAGAAACCCGGCAGGCTTCATTTCAGACCTGTGCTATCATTTCGCATTGACAAGGATGTGAGCGTAGGGTCAGGTCACCTGGGTTTTTCCTTTGATTTCCTTAAGGCCTGGACAAAGTTACTTAACTTCCCAGCCTAACTGCTGAAGAAGTTACTAACTTCTGCAAATATGCTATGCCTATAGGCAACGAGAAAAAAATTAAATTTCATCCATGGATGAAAGTCACTGGAGAGGAAATACTCTTTCTTCACAGCGCTGTGGCACAATTTCTGCTCTGGTTGAGGGCATCCCAGAACTTCTCCTCTTAGTTGTCTCAGATAGTTTGAGATCTGGGGTTCCTGTTAGCTCACATCCCCCCGGAACCGTGTAGTAGCAAGCTCTTATGC
This sequence comes from Baryphthengus martii, assembly GCA_013396935.1. Taxonomy (NCBI): domain Eukaryota; kingdom Metazoa; phylum Chordata; class Aves; order Coraciiformes; family Momotidae; genus Baryphthengus; species Baryphthengus martii. The sequence goes on from VWZK01009594.1 coordinate 105,800, forward strand.
ACAGTACTGCCCTGTGCCATGATCAGATGTGTTGCTTCAACATTGATGCCCTAGCATTGTCTTCCAGCATTTCTCTACATGGCCCCTGGCCACATGTAGGGAATCTGGTACTCCTCACATGCTCCTGACATCCTCCCCTCTCACGACTGCCTTTCCCATTCCTACTTTTGCTCCCCTCTCAGTAACAGACACATCTGCAAAAAGTCCTTCTCTGGTGAAGGGAGCACTTACCAGAACTTCAGAACAGGCAAGCACCAAGCACAGGCAAGAGCTAAACAATATCACTTGAGTGAAGCCAGGTTGAATTTATATGGCAGAACACTGTAGGGGATGGCCGTCTGCAGAGCAGATAAAGCCAAACCCCTTTTACACTGGCCCTAAACAGGCTGCAAGCAATCTCCTGGATGCCAAGGCTCATGCTTCCTGCATTAAGGCTCTCCCTCCCTCAACAGATAGAGCTAGAGCAGTAGGAGTGCTGGTCCTGTGCTTCTAATTAATATGATTTCAGTCTCCCAGAGTGTCCTCAGAGCCCAGATAAAATGTGGAAAGTGTAAATAGTGTACATAGACACACAGACTCACCAGACTGCCTCGTCTTTCAAGCCGAGTTAGTCTTTCTTGCAGCAAGCAGATGAGCTCAGAGGAACTGGAAAAAAAAGACTGAGCTATTACAGCACAAGTTTTGTGTGAAACCAAAACTGCCCTGCAGATTGGAAATCTATTTTCAGTCATTCCACTTCTTTCCAAAATACTACTAATAATAATTGAAGTTCTGAGGCTTTTCAAGTAATTTTTATCCACCAGCCTCCTCTGAAGTACAAAGCCAGCTCATGCCTGTCAGGCCAGCTGGGCTGAGCTCAATCCGAGACATAGGGTGCCAGAAATTTAATCCTGAATTTCCCAAATCTAATCGAAACGGCACAAGCCGTGATTAATAATTCACTACTTTATTACTGATACGATGCCTCGGACTATCACAGCGTCTGAATAATTGATTTGCCGAGGGGCGATATGTCCTTTCCTAAAGCAGAGAAAGTTTGACCGAAGAGTTGCTGTGTAAAGCTGGCTAAATGTTTTTAAATAGTTTAAGTCTAGATCTCTGACATTCACTTGGTGTCTAAAGACAAGCTGGGAAGAGGCAGCCAGGGAAGTTTTCTACCATCAGCTACAGTACAGGTCATATGCCTAGGAGCATGGTCAAAGAGATAGTGTATAAAGCACTGCTTTATACATGAGGCTGGGGGGGGTTTGGAAGGAAGATGAGAAGACACTAGAAGAGAAAGGAATTAAGTTACCAGAAAGAAAAAAACCCTACCTTTACAAAGCTACACGTAGTAGGAATATTAACTACCTTTAGACTTGATTTATTAAGGCCATGTCTCCTTCCTTCCATCCTCATCCCTGCTTTGATTCATACTGGCTCAGATCTGCTGGCTCTAGCGGTTGGTGAATGCCAGTAGAGGAGCTGACCAAAACTTGGTGGAGTATGGCCAGGCTTTATGTTTTCTCAGCCCAGAAATCTGAGAAAAATCTAGGTGACAGTCCTACTGTGCCTTAGGATTACAGACAAGTTTGGATTAGGAATGGTGTTTAAAAGATCTCCAGAATTGAGAGCCCCAGATCTGAGCCTTGAGATACCCTACAGGTGAATAGTCAGTATTTTCACTTGAACAGTGTACAAATTTTCCATTTCTCATCAAAATCAGACTTCAGTTTCGATAGGTTTCCCCATCTTTAAAACAGAGATACAAAAAGCTGGTGCACCAATTTCCACTCATTCCTCTGGAACGAGAAGATGTCAGAGTATTTAAACCACTGCTATCGTCTGAATTGATGTGCGATGATGACAAAACCATGGAGGTAGGTTTCTGAAGGACCTTGGTGAGGGTCTCAACAGGACATACTGTGGCCCTGCATTTAGAAAAGTAGGATTTTAACTGTTTATCTCCTGACAAATATGCAAGGTGATATCTCTACAAGGAAGCGGTATCACCCTCATGCAGTTTTACTGAAATTTTTCAGAACAAAATGGCAGCCTCTAGCACTTTCAGGGAGGAAAACACAACAAAACAATAGCATTTCATCTGCTAGCTGAAAAAAACCCACTCCTCTGCCTTTCTTCTCAGTTTATTTTAACGCACAGGTTTGTATCTATAGGTTGAGTGACCTACTGAGTTAGTAGTGAAGGGGTTAACATAATTGGAGCTGTTTTCTCCCCTTCACCACTTTGCCTTTGGTAGTTAAATCGAAAGCAAGTGGTACTGCCTTATTACTATCATTGTGTTGAGATATTGCATTAAAGGAGTTTAGGGTTTCAAATTGAATGTCAAATATAATATCACAGTGGAAACTTGAAGTGTGCAGCTGAGCTGCTCAGCTCCAGAGGGTTAACGCCGCCAGCCTATCTGCCCAATAGCACGCCGAGCGAGTGATCTCTATTTCAGCCCACTGAGCTATCTTCAGATGCTCACCAGGACTTGCAGGCAGGAGAAGGAGGCCCTGATGGCTGTCAGACAGCGGCAGATGGAGGGAAAGAGAGTTCGGCGTAACAAATTGATTGCTGGGGAATTGATTGGAGTTCTGTATCACCTCAGCTGTAGCAGCCAATCATAACTAATCAACCCTTTGTCACTTCAAACTGGAGCAGCGTCATGCATGGACCAGGGACGGAGAGAATGTCTTTCATTTTCCCTGGTAGAAAAGTTCCTTGTTGGAAAAGAACCGTGGGCATCACTGTATGATTTTTTTACCGCAGTGCTCCGAAGCGGAATAGTTTCTGGTTTGGAGTCTTTCTCTAGGGGTCTAGACACAATATTGTCAATGCTTTCCTGGAGTTCTTCATTTTTTTCTTTTCTTAGCCTTATTTATCATTTCTCTACAGGGAACATTAATGACGTACGCCAGACGATGATAAAAATGCATAGTACCACATACAGGCTTAATACTGCACACAAGTTTTTATCCTCTCGTAAACATGAACTATATATTGTATAGTATATAGTTAATATACTAATAAAGTGTATTAAATTAAATCACTGAGAAAAGTAGATTAGGCCCATTCAAAGTTTGGAGGAATCTATGTGCCGCTCAGAGAACAAAGTCCCATTGAAGCAAATTTTCATTCAGTGCTGTGAGTTGTCATAGTAAAGAGTTCCTTTATAAATCCTTTATTCTGGTACCTTTTCTTAAGTGGTTGGAGGACTGCCAGTGTTGTTCATCTTCCCCAGCCTCACTGACATCAGTGCAGTTGTATCCTCCTTATATCAAAACTAGAGTTGTTTAGAAAACTCGCTTGACACAGCAAAATTGTCCTTCAAGTGCTGTGATAATCCTAGGCTTAGACTATGCTTTTAGTCTGATGAAATCATTTGAAAGTGTCCTAGAAATGTTGTTCGTAGTGTCTGGGTATGATCAATTAGAGGATCAAGAAAACTCTCTTCTCATCTCCTTCTCTCCCTTCTTCCCTCATAAATCTTCCCCAAATACAGCCCATGTAAGAATAAAAGGTGCCTTGCCTTCTCCATTCCCTAAACGACTATGTACTGAGGTGTTAGATCCAGCCTCAAACTGCTGTCTCATACTGCACAGAGGGACTAGTCCCCCATTTCGTGTAGGTGGAAGTTTATCAGCTACCTTGTCCCATTAGCTGAGACAATTATGTAGGACACAGCACAAAAAAACCACCTCTGCATAACTGCCTGCTATGCTTGGTCACTGTTTTGCAGACAGGACAGGGGAGACTTCATTTCTCCAAATTCACCATTCTGCAAAGAAGTTGCATGTGTCCCTAAGACCATCTCTGCTTCATACAGAACATTAACACATTCTGGATATAAAGCACACACTACTTTCTACTTAGCTTTAAGACAGGCTTCAGGTCGCCCATGTGTCTCAATGCTTTGCTGAACAGGAACGGGCCAAGTCAGGCTTCCTCTGCGGAAGAGGCTGTTAATTACTAAAGAGTGCTTTTGCACTTGGCATCATCTTTTGATTATAAAAAGATCTATAAGAAGCAATTATCAAATTAAAGTCCACTCATCACATAAATTGGTATACACACTGTTAACTAATTGCAAATGAAAAGAAAATTTTCTTAATGCAAACATCTGAAAGAGATATACCATACTGAGAGCAGGTGGAAATATATATACACTTGCTATAGGGCAAGTGTACTGAGAGTGAGAACGCCTCATGTAGGCAAGTCTTGGATCAATTCCACAAGTTTGATAACATTTTTCCTTTTACTGCTCTCTGTCCTTGGAGTACAATACAGAAAGATGGTAACTTTAGTTGATGCTGTGTCTTCGTGTTTGTTTACCATGTTGCACATTAGATTGTAAAAGATTAAAAACAAAAGAAACCTAAAAACCTGTGGGGTTAAGTTAGAATTTTATAGCCCTGTTGGGAAATAAGATGGCAGGAGCAGCAGGCTTATCCTACAGATGCATTACATTTTGTGACAAACTCTGGTGCATGCAGAACATCCATCAATCATCGAGATAATTTTCCATCTCATCAATTATGCAAATTAAACCACAAAAACTATGTTCAAATAACGCTAAGGGCCTGACATAAACCCAGGAAAGCGAGGCAACTTGGAGCGAAGGTTGAAATCCTACCCTCCCTTCGCCCTGCCGTGCATTGGCTTTTCAGGAGACACATCGTGCACGACTGCCATGGCAAAGCAGACTTTTTGTTTCTGCCAGCAGCTCAAGTAACAGCAAACCATGACATGGCTGCTAACAGGATCTTGAGGGACAGAGCTAGGGATTTCTTTGACTGATATTCAACATCCACTCTTTCCAGCCTCATTAAGAAGAGGACCTACCTCATGTGCTTGTGAGGGTGTACCATGGCCATCATGATCCTAAATACTCTGATACTGATGGACAGACTGAGCCATGACTCACTCACTTGGTTTGTGGGGTCAGAGTATAGAGGGAGAAGCTTCAGCTCTCAGGGGCTGAATTTATCACCCCAACAGACTAAAACTCCTGGTGATCCCTCATCTCTCATACGAATTACTCTTATTTTTCTTCTTTTCCTCTATCATGATATGACTCAATGAACAGAGTCACATCTAGGGAGAGAAAATTCATCCACTTTGAAACTGTGGTGCAGGTCCTACACAGGTGGCCTATGTGAAGATACTGTCATTCTCCTAGCAGATCTTCTGCAAAGGCAGAACAGCACAGTGGAAGTCAAATGTCTCAGAGCTCAAAGCTCAAAGTGACAAGAATGACAGTGGATAAGACATTTGTTAGCTTTTCAGGGCTTTGGAGCAATCTTGCAATCAAAGCTGCTGTCGTCTTACTGATGCCGTGTTGTCATCATGAGGCCTAGAAGAACTACAAACACCAATGCAGATAGTGTAAAGTAACTGTCAAGTCATGGAATAAGGAAGACTCCCCAATATGCTGGTTATTTAGTAATGATAATAATGATAATAATAATACAATAGAGATCTACATATTAAGTCTTCATCTTCCTCACTTTTGTTTACTTCAAAATCAGGGCAGTGATTCCTTTGACTGAATACATGTGTCCACAGTGTAAGCACCTGTATCTCAGCAAATCTCTCTTGACTGCCTTTATAGTCAACAGTGAGTTAGGCCATATGGTCAGTGGAGTCTGATGAGGATTCATTTCAGCTTAAAACAGATTCCATCTTTTGGTCACAAGAATTGTATCCTAAATAATAATGACCGTATTGATGAGAGCTCAGTTTCTTTTCAAGGCATCTGGACACCTGGCTCAAACATTCTCTTCGACACTGTAAAATCTACTGTAATCCATTTAATGATTGTCCTATGTCTGAAGCATCTAGTTTTAAGCACTTTGAGTTATTTCAAACTACAGAGGGAGCAAAGTCAAGGACTGTTGCATTTCTTTGGTTCTGCAGCACTCTGCTCTTTGAAATTTGAAATTTCCTCCAGTTTCTAGACAACTTACCAGCTTTCATTAATAGTAAAATGATACTGTCACAGTCAGTATATAGACCAATTTCACTGCAAGATAGTCAAAAGAAAATGTAGAGGATGATATGCTACCCAGTCAAAATGAAGAGATTTGCAGATAAGGAAAAAAAAAAAAAAAAGCACACTTTCTTGCCAAAGGACAAGGTGTTTTTTAATTCCAAATGCAAGCATCATAAGATAAAAAAAACTCCATTTAATAAATCTGTCTGTCTACTTATCTATCTGTCTGTCTATCTATCTATCTATCTATCTATCTATCTATCTATCTATCTATCTATCTATCTATCTATCTACTAAGGCACCAGAAAGTTTAAAAATAAAGACATTCAGAAAGATTACTTTTATCAGTATACTCAGACCACAAAACTGATTTTCCCCTACAAATTATTGCTAGTGAAGCTGTTTGGTTGTTTTTTTCCTTCTGCCCCTCCAGTTCTGATCACAAATGCATTGCTTGTACTCCCTGTTGGTCAAACTCCACATTTGGTATGCGACCACCAGCTCTTAAATGTAAGCAAAGAACTATACTCCACTGATTTGTGTCAGTGAAGCTGTATTTGGGAGATAATTGTTCACTGAGTTTATTTATTACAGTCACTCTCACAGGATCTGCATCACAGTATGGTCACAGCATGTCTCTGGAAATAAAGCAAAATGAATTGTATAAATAAATCGGGTACATTAACTCAACATGAGCTTTGCAAGCAGCAATATAGTCAATAGAACATACTAGTGAAAGTGACAGGACATTATATATTCAATGACACATGCTAACGAAGGTAACAAGAAGCATTTATTCCATAAAGCATACAAATATCATGTAGAGACAGAGGAAGTTTGAGTCAAATCCAACTAAAATGGCTTGTTTCTGGCAGGTGAACTGCACTTGACAGATGTCCTCATATACAGCAGCACCTTGCAATGATCTTTGTACCCAGCCCAACTCATCTCTCATTAGCAAGACATTTCATTACCAGTCTGTGGGACCATCCTCTCAGCATTGCTGATTTCTGTCTGCCCAGCAGAAATGCTGTCTTAGCCAAGAGCTTCCTGTAGGTGACTGTCTAGCCAGAGAAGGAACTTGGCAGTCAATAACACCAACCAATTCAGGAGGCACCTGAGGCACTTGCAGTCACGTTTCCTGGATACTACTCACTGCTTTCTTTTCTGAGACAGTAGCTCTGCGTCTTGCTAGAGAATGATTTTTCTTACATATTCTTCAAATTTTGTCCCTCTTTTCACTACTCTTCACCTCAGGGAAACCTCCTGCCAGGACTCTGATACCTATTTTTCCTTATGGAGAATATCCACTGACATTGAGATCTGGGCTAGCTGGAGAGAATGGGAGAAGGAAGATATTACCAAAGTTCTGCTTCTCTCTCTGGGAAAAAAAACCCTCTCCTACTCTGTCCAGTTGTGTAAAGATTTACCACAAGAATACGACGAACTTCTCAAATCTTTGTCTGCCAGGTAGAAGTGAACATTACCTCTGTAATGACTTGTGACTACTTTGAGAAATACAGACAGTTCCCTAATGGAGTCTGCCTTTAATCTGGGAGATATCTTTGATCACTTTAGGTATTTTGGCTTGCAGTCTATTGATAGTCTGTCATGTTCACACTGTGTTGACCTCTAGTTAAATTCACTCACTGCCCTTCGACCTGGCTTTTCTGTCCAACTTTTTGGGGAAAACTATCTTCAAGACAACTTGCCAGGATATCTTCTACATCGGATAAAAGTCTTCTGTTTCTCATCTCTACTCCACAGTGTATGCTGCAATGTCCATTAATACTAATGGGCATCCTCCCACAGGCTCATCCTAGATATAGGTCAAACTTCACTTGCATAAAAACTTAACCTACCTTCTTAACCCACTGCCTGGAGTCCGTCAACAACACAAGCCAACTGAAAGTGTCCTCTTCAGGACACTGCAGCACGTACAACAGATCTACTTGAGAAATGAGTTTAATGAGGTTCAGGCAAGGGAAGAGTTCAGTGAGGTCCACAACTTAAAGAAGATTTTGCACTGATGATTGTTCGTGTCTCAGGAAAGAGATTAACATAAAAATGGTCATGGAGAAAGATGGCATTTCTTTACATTCATACTCTTACATACTGATGGGAGAATCATCAATATTTTTACACTCCTCTGTTTTTTTGCCCTTGTTTCCTGCCTTTATTCCATGTTCATGCACTAAGCGTGTCACTGTGGCTTGCTGACATGGATCTCTGCCTCTACAGGACTTATTCAGAAGACTTAGTCCTGGGAGAGCTGCCAGTGACCACAGCAGCACCCTCACATTTACCACCAGTAAGTTAAATAAGAAAAGAGCTGATTTGTGCATTGATTTTGCCAGAATGCTGGAGGGACAGTACAGTTTAACTAGCAGACCATAAAATGTACTTTACAATTCTTTCATTCTCTTTCTTCATACTCAGCTTGATTCTCTCAGCCACAGGTTTTAATTACATAAAAACTTTGTTCTGACTGTTCCCAGGCCATGAAAATTTTGTGGAAGTAGAACAGAAGTGGTTATGGACTCAATGAAGGAATGGATGGTTGTACACAAAAAAGGAAGTATGTGTACTAAAGCAGTTGACATAACTCAGATGGACATGAAAACATCAGAAATGTCCTGCTGCAGCTCAGTCCTACCAGGAAAAAGCATAATCTCGTGTCATCGAGAAAACACACAAATGATATAGAGCATGCTTTAGTAGCATTAATCCCCCTTCCTTCCCTTTTCTCATACTTATTTCCCCATTTAAGAAGTGGTTTACCTTTGAACCATTTTCTCTCAAAACTCCACAGACTGATGAACAAAGACATGAGTTCAGTGACCGCATTTCCATTGCTCCTTAATGTAAACCATAGAATCAAGCCCTGCGAAATCTTTATCCCATAAATTATCAAATGGTTCAGGCACTTTTTGGTGGATTACCATGACTATGCTAGAGGCAGTTCAGCTGATTTTGGTCAAAACAGTCTGAAATCCACGCATTCAAAGTTCCCAAAATCAAAGGCAGTTGCTAAATTGTCCCTGCTACCGTTGCTCTTCAACTCAGCACATTCCCCATTTGTCATCACTGTTACCATCATCACTCTTCCCTCACCCATCTACTTCAACCAAAACCGGAAACACCTGCTCTTCAGCACACCATGAAGGGAGCAGCTTATTCCTGTTTATATATTCTCTGAATCGAATTATACCAAAAGCACTACACATCCCTTTAGCTAGCAAAATCTTTCCCTGAGCCACTACAGTTGGCCAAAACGTCCTGTGATGTATGTTCATTAACATCATGAACATTACAGTGAAATTTTTCACCCTGGCACTGTCTTCTTCGAGCAATAAAAAGTGAATGACTTCCACCAAAAACTCTTTTGTCACAGCAACAGGAAAGCCATTTTCTGAAAATGTGGTTACTCTGCTTCAGGTTGGAGTAGTCAATGGGTGCTGCTCTCTAGATTTATAAACATTTCTTAGAATTAATTTATCTATGAAGTCTAACATCTTCCATGTAGTTCTACCTGTCAGATACAAATGATTCAGCTATGCAAGATGAAATCCCAATATGTCGATATGATCTACTGTAGAAACAAGTTATTTTTCTTTCCCCTTTTTTTCCAATATTAGATAACTAAGTCTCCATCCAGAAACAAAGATACAAAAGAAGCCACAAAATATATCCAATTGCATTCAAATGCGGTATTTAATAGTAGTCTAACCAATGGGTTGAGAAATTCTTGATGAAAGCAGTGCTGGTTTACAGCATCTCAGCTCTGTATGCTTTCCAGGACACCCATAAATTTCTTTGTTTCTGCCATGTGTTTGTTTGGCTTTTTTTTAACCTAGAGATTATTGTCTTGGCCCAAACTGAAATAAGTTCATCCTGGAGTTCTGTTCCTTTGTCATACTTTTCGCTTGTTTTTTTGTTTTATTTTGGTTTGTTGTGTCTTTTTTTTGCACAGTACAGCTGTGGTTACTGGAGGATTATATCAGATATAGCTTGATCTTACAAGGCTTTTTTATCAATTTACAGCAGCAAAGTTAAGATCTCATATTCCGATTTGTGGGAGGTAATCTTCAGAAATGAAATTTGTTGAATGTTCATTTTGTATCCCTCTTATGTCAGATACAAGAAAGAGATGAAGCACCTTGTTTCCACTTCTGTAAGAGTCTAAGATTAGACGGAAAAGATACTGCTCATATTTCATTTTCATGCGGTCCAGCCTTTAAGGTCAGTTTGTCTTCTGTCATTCCAGAAACACATCAGCTGTGAACCATGGAGCAATGAAATGGTTTTGAAAAAGCTACCCCCAGATTTTAACATCTCCATAGGAAATACATGGCCTATGCAGAACAAAGATCCAGCTATGCTTAGCTGTGATACTACTCAGTGTTTAGAAGATTGTCCTCTTTTGGGAGCCAAAAAAAAAATAAAAATAGACAAGTCCTAGAAAGACTTCGCAAAAATATTCAAGAAAAGGTACTTATGACTTCAAGACATCATAACTCTACATGAATGTGAGGGGGCAAATTGAAGCTCTGGCATTCTTGTGAGGTCCAAACAAATTGCAATTAAGAGAAGGCTGAAAATTAACAAAACCTCAGAGAGAGTCTGAGAATGATGAAATTTTTTTGATGGTGGAAGTATGATCCTTCCACTGAAGTGGCAGAGGCTTTTCTGATTACGTTGTCTAATTTGAAATTGGATCGGACAAAGTAGCTAATTTGGAGTAACAACAAGCTGTGCTGAAACTTAAGGTGAGTTAAATTATTCTAATGGGCTTTGGGAACAGAAAGAGAGAAGAGTGTACTGTGATGATCAAAGGATTTTAGTTTAGGCATCACTGTGCAACAAAATGTTCATTAAAACAGTAACAACTTCTATCTAATGATTAAACTTAAACATTTCTGAGCACCAATAAAAAAAAAAGTCCCATTAGCAGCACTAGTATACCTTTGTCCTTTTCATTTTACACCCCAGCCACCTACAATGAAAAGTGAACTCTGATCTCATTTGCTACATTACCCATCTTAAAATTAGCCCTTAGTGATCACTCTCAGCATTTGCATAGTCCTACGCTGTCTGAGGAAAGCCTGTTGCCACCACCAGCCCATAACATCCTGTGTAAATAATAAGGAAAGTGAGGGAAAAACACATGCTTAGTGGAGTTGAAGCCATAATAGTAATAAGTCAATTCCCATGCACTTTTTTTTTTTTTTTTTAAGATCAAAAAGTACTTTACAAACATTCAAATACTAAAGTCTGCACAGGCTTTGATAACACGTGTTACCAGGATTTGCATTCTGTACTGCTTATTATTAACACTATTAATAATACTATTTTGCGTTAGAGCGGCAAATAGAGATCTTAATCGGGGCCCAGAGGCCTCTTTCACTAGTTCCCATAAACCTATGTAATTAAAACAATGACTGGTTTCAGACCTACAGCTTTACAGGGGTGGGGTGGGATTTATCTCACCTAACTTTCACTATCTAAAATCAGGGATCACAAAGTTGTTAAAATGAGCATGACTGGCATAGTTAGCAGTAGGCAAGTTGTATTTCAGTCAGCTACAATGCACTGGGCTTCTGCAAGGGCATGTGCATGTAGTAGTTTGGGATATCCACGGAGTGAGATAATATGCTCTTATTGGGTCTGCAGATTTCAAATATTGTAAATCCCTTAAATGCAGCAGTCTGATTTGTGTGTGTGTGTATTTGAAATGGTTTGTGTGTCCATCTGCACACAGAGGGAAATATATATACAGATAGATGGATATTTTTATATGACTCATTTCTATATTGCCATTCCTTAATGGATGCTATTTGCTTCTTTTGAAACCATCCCTGACTAGCGTATCAATCCATATTATGTAGACATCATTGAGAGAGGCATAACAAGAAGCAATGGCTTGAATCCTAAAAAGGAAACATTTAGCTTAGACATTAGTTTAAAAAAATCTTAATGATAAGGCCAATTAGGCACCAGAATGAGGCACTAGAGGTGTTTTCAAAGGAGGTTAAAAAAAGGGCTTGTATCAGGGGTAAGGAAGAAAATTATACTTGTAATACAAGTGTTTTGGGGAGATAGATTAGATAGATACATAGATAGATAGATAGATAGATAGATAGATAGATAGATAGATAGATAGATAGATAGATAAACAGACGTGTATTTGTACACATATATATCACATACATAAACATACACGTAACACAAATCTTGTACTTTGTACATGTTTTTACATACATATGTACACATATGATAGGCTTTCTGTGTCATCTATATGTAGGCATCACAGACATGAACTGGCCCACTAAATAGTTATAAAATACAACCTACAAGATCAAGTAAAGTTCAAAGATTTTATCTGACTGCCAATCTGACTGTTTCAAAGCTTTTTTTATATTTGATGAAAAGAAAAGTGTATGGTATGGTATGGTATGGTATGGTATGGTATGGTATGGTATGGTAAAGTGGCATTTGTACCTCTTGGTTCCCAGATCATGACTTCTTCAGTGGTTAATGTTGTCTGTAAAGCCACTGGTAGTCATATCCACCAAGCAACTATGTTAGAAATCCCCCAGCTTGACCTTCAGAAGTTGTCCACATCAATGCTGTAAGTCCTGCCATTTCTAACTCTCTGTTACTTGACTTCCTAGTACAGATTCTCTCTATGTTTACCCTCTTCATGAACTCTTCAAGAACTGGGTTCTCCTTCTTCTCTGCCCTCTTCCCTCTACAAGGGATAGTGATGAGTATAGACAGAGAAATATTTTATTTGCAATTCAGAAGCACTAATTGGATGACAAGCTCAGGAAGTATGTTGAAGCACACCACACTTCTTGACTTTGCAGTAGAAGGCAACTTTCATATTGATTTTATGTATCCGTAAAGGCCATCACCCTTTGGCTCCAAGTTTTGCTATGCTCTTTAGGAAAAAAAATTGTCATCTTGTCATGTTTACTGATACCAAGATAAGGTGTGAAGGAGATGCTTTTGTGCACTCACTTCAGCACAACTTCCATCTGACAGCTATGCTCTAATGGGACCTACACCAAAATCATCTGCTTCTAGCTCAGCTTCAAGGCTACAGGATGCTAAATCAAATCTTCCATGGCCCAGCCAAGCATATATGCACATGCTTTGCTTCAGGGATAGAGTAAATCCTGTTGATTTCCAAAGAAACGTAAGTAAGGCTGATCACAAAAAAAAATTATTACTGAAGCAAAAAGAGGCTTGCCCTGGGCCCCAGAACTTTGTGGCAGAGCCAGAGACTAACTCCAAACTTCCGAAATCCCAAAATCCTGCCATAACTGCTGGAAAGCACAAGTTATACAGCAGGAAAGGGCCATGCTGTTTCAGTGATCAATACTAAGCATGTCCTAAAGTCCAAATCTGCAATAGCAAAGGAAGAAAGGTGGAGAAAGAAAATTATGTTCTGCTTACTCTAAATCAACCCCTTCCCCTGAAAGTGAGATGGGCAATGTAGATGCTTGTGACATTCTTAGACATCTTCCCCAAGCAACCAGCCCTTCTATGCCAGGGGAATATGGCACCCAGCACTGGCACACTGCTTAACTCTGGTTTTCTTGGAAAGGGAGAGCCAAGGAAATATCTCTGCATGGCAGCCTCTGGCACTCAGCTCTTCATATTTCCCTCGCTCTTCCCTTCTCTCTTTTTCTTTTTTAGTTCTTTTGGACTGTGAGTTTCATTTCAGCTGGAAAGGACTAAAATGTAACTGTTGGATACGCACAAAAAAAAGCCACTGTTGTGGAGGGAAAAAAACCACACTGAAATAGAAACATACCTTAGGGCTCTACCAATCTAAACACTGGGAGTGTTTCTGCATCCATTTGCATACATGTGCATATATGTGCATGTATACATGCATATATGTGGGTGTGTATGCAGATGCAATTTAATTTACCAAGGCAGAAACAAACAGGCTTCAAATTGCCCTTCCCTCTTGTGGGGATTAGCCAGGCTGCGAACACCCAGCCCCAGCAGACTGGTATCCTCCATCAGTTCCTGAATGAGAGAAAACAGAGTGGCTCCTATACACAATTTCCCACCAATTTACATGCAATTCTTGGTGGTGCAGCGGAGTAAGAAGAGACATGGACAAAAGAAGATCTTTGCTCTTTTTGCTGTGACTGACAAAAAGAATGATAATATGTTGAGGGTGTTTCAGGAACACTATTCACCTGAAAACGAAATGAAGTTATAGGTATGCACTCCCAGTGTTATCTTTACACAAGTTTTCCGTTAGTCTAGTGCTTTGTGCCATCTGCTCAAAGCAGTGGGTGCTCTACCAGAAACAGATTTGTGCAGTCTTGGTCCCTGAACTTTCCCACACTGAGGCAGCCTTAGAACCCAGCAGATCCCTCTACCCTGAACAGTTATCACACTTATCTAATTATCTAGGTAATGTGGCAGAAAATACGCTTTTAGATAGCATTAAAAGTGCCTTTGAAAGACACATTCTTCCCTGAACAGTTTATTTAAGCTCGTATAGATCTAGTCCAGCTATCCTGAAATCAGCAGTGGTGTTTCAGATTTACACCAACGTAACTCCAAGGCACAATTGGTCCTGTCATGGGAAATGAAATTGAGGACAGTTTTCAAATAGTGTTTGTGTATCCTAGGAAGCCTTAGAAAGGATGGATTTGGTCAGCCTGACAGATTTGTCTGCGCCTGCTTCGTACCTTTAATACTCAGACAACAAATACATTTCAGGGGGAAGCTTTAGGATTCATTTCATTACCATGTTTTCTGTAATTCCCTGACAGGAACTAAACAATTCTATATATTTTTATGAGTAAAAGTGGTGGATATAAGTTACTTTGGGGCAGCACAAAAACTAGGAGCAGAGGTCTGGTACACCTTTGCGTAGTGAGACCTCAAAACTGCACTAAAAAGTGCTTTGCTATGCAAGCAGCAGTTCATCTTAAGGTCTTTCTTTTCTGCACAAAGTGAGACTTCTTAGTCACCTAAACCTAAAATAACCTAAATAAATTCTCCTTCTCCTCCCTGCCCATTTGGGTGTCTGTGGGCTCAAAAGAGGAGCACGTTCTCTGACAGAGTTTTGCCATTACCCGTTTACAACACCCACTGCCCAACATTGTAGTCCTTCT
Organism: Baryphthengus martii; assembly: GCA_013396935.1. Lineage (NCBI taxonomy): Eukaryota > Metazoa > Chordata > Aves > Coraciiformes > Momotidae > Baryphthengus > Baryphthengus martii. The sequence goes on from VWZK01009594.1 coordinate 120,926, forward strand.
GGTGTAGGTTTGTTTTCCTGTAGGGAAACCCTGTCTCAGTTGGGCTCTTTGCTTTGCCTTCTTTTCCTTCTATCTATAATGTTATTTTCTGTAATAGTTTATTCAGGAAATTTTCAAATTAGCTCTGTTTTAGTGTCATTTAAAATATCTAAATAAATGCTCTGAACACTACTGAGAAGAAGCTAGACACTGTGTTCCCTTCTCTGACAGTGCTAAACTCTGTGAAACTCAGATGAGCTCAGGTTTTCATTAACAGCAGATCTGGGGTTTCTATATAGATTTTTTTTTTTTTTTTCCAAATAATAGTTATGATCCCCTACATTTGACTAGTTATTTCCACTCCAGGTTCCCCATAGTGCATCCCAAAGTATCTTGTGAACCTCCAAAACACAGACTCTTTATTCTTGTACGGCTAAATCTTTCTTCCTGGCCATGGACTTTTGCTTGAGTTAGGACTTCAAACCATACCCCTATGTGCATTCTGGTTTTGCTTTATAATGTACTCAGAGGCAATTTCCTCTGGAATGAAATACATCAGCTGTTTCAGCAAGGGAAAGCAATGTATCTGCCAAGGGGTCTTCTCTCCAGCTGCTGTAAGTCAATGGAGATGCTCCACTGGGCAGAATAGGAATCCCGTAAAAATGATGTGAAGAACAAACCAGGGAAGCCTTTGCAGCCAGTATAGTAAGGACATTTTCATCTTACCTTTTATTTTTTTTCTGGCCAACAAGCCACTTGCCTAGCAGACCAGCCAAAAGGCCCAAGGGGATTTACGTGATTCAATTTGGACAGTGTCTTCCACCTTGGCTAGAACTGGTAGGAAACCTTTCACAATTTTGATTAATATTTTCACTTCTCAAAAGCTTATGTTCCCATTAGAAACTGCAGAAATAGTCTTATAGAAGTTCTCGCAAGCATAAACTTGGCTCGTTTTTTGATTTCCTTGCTCACAGCCTGAGAAATATTGTCACTCAGTATTTCCCTCTTCCTCAACCAGCTTAAGACTCTTTGTTTAAGGGCAAGTGTTATCCAAGGAGAGAACGCAAAACCCAAGAATACTGACGAGCAGTATCTGGCTGTTTGCAGAGTCGCATTGGACATCAATGGGATCTGCAAGGGGAAACAGCCAAGAGCAGTGCTGAAGGAAGCCTGCCGTCCCTCTCCAACGTCTCACTCCTCTCCCTCCTGCTTTCACACATCCCTCAGTAAAACACAAATTTTGACACGAATTAATTGCTAATGAAGAAAACACTGATGGAGACAGTTAATTGACCCCAGTGTGCACATCAGCTTCACTGAGATGGAAAGAGTATAAAAAAATAAAATCCTCTGAAGAGATTACACAGCATCTGCCAGCAAGCCACTGGGACAGCAGTTTTTTGGCACATCCCTGTTGCACCAAGGGCCTGCACCAGTTTGGAAAGGAGGGCAGTCGGTGCTGTACCCACATCTCCACAGCGAGCTGGTGAGGATGTGACATTGCGGGTGGAAGAACAAAATAAAATTATGTTTCTTCTCTTCCTTTTGCCGTCCTCACTCTCACAGACAACAAGAAAACTCTGTGACAGGTCCAATAGAAAAGCTTCCCTGCACCTTTTTCAGGTATTACAACGGGCATCCTCTTCTGGAAACATTACCCCCCTAATGGGTCTATCCACTAGCCCAATAAGATGTCACATTGCCTGTCCTGTCCCCAGTTTCTTAAGAGCCAGTATGACTACAAACATTTCCTGCTGTCATGTCACCTCAAATTGTCACCCTGCTCAGCTCAGAAATGCAAATCACTGCAAACCCAAGTGCTGACCTGTCATTCCCCTGATATACTGGGGAGCAAATGACATGGACATCTGCATTCTTGTCTGCTGCCTCCTCTGCCACAGTTTGCTGCAGAGGGGGGAAAAAAAAAATTAGATATATATCTTGTTTATAGCTCTCCTTCTAACCCTCCTTTCATCTTGCAGCTTGGGTGAATCTGGAAGCTCTCAGAAGCTCTCTGGTTACTAACTGAACTGAGCAAACTTCAGAGGGAATAAAAAGGGGTCATACAGGATTTCAAGAGTTTCTCCACACCTTTGCTGAACCAAAGCTCACCCCTCCCACTACACCTTGATGTAACTTTGCACAGATGCCAAGAAATTTAGTCTCAGATTCAAAGTTTAGAGCTTTTCTGAGGGTGTAAGAAACGAGTAGAGGAACTTAAATACACAGACAGATAGACCCTTGTGTGAATAAAACTAGCTTACAGCTAGTGAAATAATATCTCTGACTGCCTCCGTTTCCCTTAGGTTTCCTTTGTGCTGCTGGGAATATGTAACATATTAGTTATGTTCTCATTAGTGTAGCTTGGAGATGTGTTTATGTTCTTCATTTAGCTCAGTCTTTTTTATCTGGTCCTCTGTAGCTTCACACTCACACTAAGCAGGCTCATACTCTTCATTATTGGGCAGGAATGGGGGAGAGGAATTACAACTGCCTTTTGTAAGAGCACAGCTGTCCTCATCAGGAGTCTCTGTGCTGGGGAAGCAAATGAAAGGACTGGATATAAGCTCTACTTTAATATGTCTTTGCCCTTATTTGCCCTGTCCCATGTGCTGATGTGGTACTGTCTCAGTGGGCTTTGGAAACTGGAGTTAGGGGACAAGTGATGGGAGCAGATGTCCAGTATAGTGAAAGTTAAGGAATCTATATTTTTCAGTATTGTTTTCATTTTTTTGAACTGCAAGTTGGGTTAGGAATCCAGTAATGCTCATTTCTAACTCAGGGCCTGACAGAAGTGCCGGAGTCCAGTTTCTCCAAGACATAGCTTGACACTTCTGATCTGTTCACATCTCATCAGCAGAGCAGTGTTAAATCTGGCCAAGGCAGGACTGGGAGTGCTCCAGGGGGGTAAACACTGCTGCTGTAGGATTAGAGTTGGTGAGTGACTGTACACCACTTTCCTGGCACACTGCTCCAGAGCAGCACTGGGAGCACTGCTGGTGTGTAAAACAGAAGTTCTGGGTAGTGCTTTAAAGGCTTCTCTTTTCACATATACAGTCCATTCCTTATGATCTGAGCTATACTACAGCTTGGGCTGTTGTGTTTTGACAATCATAGTTGCAATGGGATTCAAGGTTTTTCTCTACTTTCCTGCAAATCCATACGGAGTGACAACACTTTTTTAGTGCACCCCCTGATACCCTGCTATAGAAGCAGCCATGCTGTGCAGAAGATGGTAAAACAGCTCCTCTGAGTATGGGACTATAGTCTGAAGGGGAAAAAAAAAAGATGTTCTGGAACTGCCATGAGGAACTTTTGCACCTCAGAAAGCCTGCAAGCTTGATCCATGAGAAGAATGTGTGTGTCTCCACTAGCAAACATTTTGAGGTTTAGGAATTTATTTCTGTTTCAAAGATGCTTACTCACAGCACATGTGAGCAGCCTGCACATCACCCAGGCCATAACATCACACTTCAAACTTGGGGAAAAAGAAAAGGCAGTGCTAGATGTCATCAGGACAAAGCAGTTTGTTTCCTTCTCCTATTCAAGCACTTGGCAGCCTCAAATGCCATCCTAAATTTGTTGTTATCTTGAGACCAGCCTCTGTGGGTTCTCCAGTCTTTACTGTGTAGTGAAAAAAAAAAAAAGCCACAGAGGAAAATGATGCCCAAGACTAAGTCCCTCTTCTTAATGCAGGAGTGGCAGAAGGACTGTCCTAGCCTCACTCTTTCTAAGCTCTGTGCAAAAAACCCTATGATGAAGCAGAAACTTCTTCCTCCTCATCAAGGTGGCAACTGCAAGGTCTAAGCATTTATTTATCAAAATCACTGTAGATATTTTCTTCACTGGAAGGCTCAGTACTTTAGGCTGAAATCATCCATCACAACTGGGGAAAGAAAAAAAAAATGCTCTTCACCTTCATGGATTTTCCCCCTCCCTTCATCTCATCTTATTCATGTTTAAATGGGTTGAAATTCATCTTTTTCTCCAAAGATCCAGCTGGCTGCAACATGCTCTGTGCTTAAACAAACCGCCTGCGTTGGAAGCATTTTTCAGGCTCTCTGTCTCCCCCTCCCCAACCCCCAGGGCCCCAATTGACATCTCATCTCATTTTTATGTTTGACACCTCAAAAAACAGCTTAAAAGAATAGCGCCTATTTGTAAAAGAAAAGCAGCTTTTCTCCAAGACAAAACAGGCTTCTCAGTAACAGGTATTCAAAGTCCTCGGAAAATGACCTTTGCTACCAGCTTTGGCAAGGTGGACTGTGTGCATGTATGTATGTGCGTGTAGCTCTTTCAGCATGCAATGTGTCTATGTTTGAGCATGCCCTCATGATGACATTTTTGTAACGTTAAATTTTGCCTTTCCTTAAAACCAATATGGAAAAACAAATATGCAGCGAAGCTGCAGGACAGACTGCTCTGTGACTCACAGAGTGGGATGTCTCTTTTATGGTAACAGCTTTGACGTTGCTGCCAGCAGCTTCTCCTGTAGTGTCCATGAGCGCTTCTATGTGCTTAGAGCAGGATGCACTGTTTTCAGGGCAGGTAATCCCAAATATGCTCAGATTGTCTGGCAAAACCACTCTGAAATGGGAAACATGAGTTTTTCACAGCTTACTTCAGTCACAGAGTGAGCAGAAACTGCTGAGGGATGTGGTTTTATATTGTTAAGCCTGATGGTGCAATGGGACCACCAAGGCTCCAGCTGCCTGCAAGGAGGGTGGGATAGAGCAATGCCAACATTTTTACTTTAGCAGCCATGAAGTGGAGCCTGTAGACTTCATCGGTTGTGAAAGGTGATTGCGCACTAGGAGGGAAATTATCACTCGACAAGAGAAAAAGAGAAGAAAAGGATTGACATCCTTCTCCCAGGGAATATGAGATGTGTGCTCAGAAATGAGACCATTGCAAATCATCTCTGTCCCAATCTTTCGCCATGCCTTCTTCTGTTTTGAAGAGTTAGTCAACTTGGGGTGAGATTGTCTTCCTCAACTTTGTATAGGTCTTGAGGAAAGAAGTCTTGGGAGCCTCACAGCTTCTCCCAACATACAAGTTCTTCCTTAAGAATCTAGAAGCAGTCAGGTTTTTCAAGCTCTGCATAGAGAAGGGAGGTTTTGATTCCTATAGATCCACATAAAGGTATTTTGTCTCCTCTTCCATTCCCAATCCACTGTCTGTGAGAGAGGTGCTGGGGCTTTCTCACTTTGACAAATGTTCCTTGTATCATCCCTTCACTCATTTTTACAGTGTAGTACCAGTTCTGATGAGCTATTTACATATCAGCAGAGACAGATGAATCGGCCTAGCTGAATAAAATGCAAGGACTCTCCAAGACACCAAGAAGAAACAGCAAACCCATCTTAGCTATCTTTGATCTCGTATGATTACAAACAATGAAGTTTCCAACTTTGCAGAAAGCAATTTTCATAGTTCCAGCGAAACAGCTCAGTTCCCAAATCCTTGGCACAGCCTATAACCTTGGCACAGTCTATAACCATAAGCGTGTGGCCATTATAGGTAGCATGGCACTTTGGGGAAGACTGCAAGAGCTAACGCCTTTTCCAGAGCCAAATTCCAATTTAAAGGGTCCGCTATGCCAATCTACATATCCATTCAGCACAAGCAACTGCAGCAACTGGTTACGAAATCAGGCTTTGCAATCTTCCCTAAATGCTTAGTTATACTGGTAGGAAGCATTGCCACAACATCCCCCAAAAGAATTGAGTTTTCAGTCGTGAAAAAAAAGGAATAAAGAATCCACTGGATATATAGCAATGCGACCTATATCTTTTGGGGATATAGATGTCTTCTCTGCTTTCCTTTAGTGCAATTCTGAGCAAATTTGTGTTATCCCAGCAGCCCATATGGAGAACATTACATTAGATGGAGTTAATAAGAAGAAGAGGTGGAACCTCAGACATCCATATACTAATCGCTATCAAATGTATAGTCTTTAATGGGGCATTTCAGGGGATTTTAGACTTTTCTTTGAGGCATTGATCTCTGCTGGATACATAATAATGCTGGATCAGAAGGCCTGAAAGTCTTTGTGGTTTACATCTCTCTGCTTATTTCTGCGAAAATGATATGAATCCCCTGAACATTAGAGAGTGCTCTCTAGCTCTCTAGAGCAAATCTGTCTTTTTCTTCTTCTTCTTCTTTTCTTTTTTTTTTTTTTTTTAAAGTTTTGGGTCAGCCCAAACTGTACTTTTTACATGAAATATACATTTATGTTTAATGTGAGGGTTATTTAACCCATTTATGCCCTTTTAGAAATCAGGTCAAGCTTTAGATAAAAATTTAAATATTACTTTGAAATAAGAATTCACCAACAATTGCTCTTTGACCCAGGATCAAACATTTGCTCCAAGAAGGGCAATATTTTTAGTTAAGACCGGTCAGTGTTCCTTGATCCAAAATCAAGCATAATTTAAATCTTCACACAAAATTCTTCTCTCTATTGAAGGTAGTAACTGACATAAAAAACCCGCACAGATTCCCAGCCAGCTATATGTCATGTATCCTTGGGTTTGCATATCTTATTAAAGTGCATATTAAAGTACAGTGACTACTGAGAGGCAGTTGAGTCCAACTTCACAATGTTCTCAGATCCAGGTTTTCTCCCACATTTGAATGTTCTGGTAAACTATGTGCACTGAGGCATGCTGGCTATTTTGCATGAAGATCTGAGGATATATGCAGCAATCATGGTGAATGCTTCACAATAACTCAGTTTAATAGCCTAATGTTAGGGTGTAATTTTCTGTTGGCGTAATTCTTCGTGTAACCTTTAAGTGTGCAAGATTTCCACCCATTTAAATCAGCTGAGGATCTTGACTCTGAATCTAGTTTAACTGCTTGGTCACTAAATTAGGAGCTTTCCAACCTGAATGTGACTTGTACATGCAGTACTAATCCCGAGTCATTCATATAGGCCATCCAAGCTTTCTGACTTCAAAAGGGTACTCATGCAAACAGCACTGTGAAATGCCCAAATTGCACTATGTAAATTCTGTAAACTGAGAGCAAATGTCTTTTTTAAGTCCATGAGGAAGTGCAAGAAAATCCTATTTGCTGACGTGCAAAGGCTTTGTAAGGCAGAGCCCCTAGCCTGAAATCGCTTGATTTGTGGATCCTTGCGATTAAGTTGAACTGAATGACATGCAAAGCTGGCAATTGAGATAAAGAATCACTCCAGGCCAGGGAACGGAGGCAGCTAAAATCTGAAAACAAAGGCTGTTAATCTCACGCTCATCATCTTTAAAGAGCGCATGTTAAAAGTGCAGGTAAAACTCATCTGATGTCTTCAGATTACTGGACGGGATGTTGTCTTTTGTCTTCGTGAAACTCATTTTCATCCAAATGCTGACAAATAACACACACACACACCCTCCTTCCTCCCCCACTTCCATCCCTTCAGGCGGAACATCTCATCCCAGAGGAGCCTCTGCCTCAGCCCCGCTCGCCGGCTCACAGGCAGGAGAGAAATCCTATCCGCATCACGGAAAGTTTTCTCACTCTCCCAGGAGTGCTGCTTCTTTGTCTTTCTGCGCCTTCATCTGCCTGGGCTCAGGGGGTCCTGTCCAGACAGCAGTTTGCAGACAAACATGACACCTTGCTGTAGGACATGTGGCTAATCTGTCTATCAAAACCTAGAGACAGTCGCATAAAAACAAAGCTATTTGTCCAAAGTAGATGTATATAGGCTGGAGCTGAAACCCATTCACAGAGTTAGGCAAGGCAAGCCTCCTTTATGAGAGTCAAAGACCTGAAATTGTGTTGCAGGCTTGTACTGGAGACACTTTGGATCTAGGAAATACTTGGAATCTACTAAATACTTGGGAGCTCAGGGTCCAGTATTTAGCATAGGTTGACAGAGGTGGTCCTGCAAGTATTTGGACAACAAGCACTGTCTTTGTGCAAGTTAACGCCATAGTAGGCTTTGGCAGCATCCACCCAAGGCAGGATAATCGGCAAAGGGAGATGCATTTAAACAGTATTGGAAACACTAGAAACATTCCAGTGCTGCAGCTTAAAAACTGCTTCAGGATTGCAAGTTCGGCATTTTAGGGATCAGTGGGAGATTTCTCTGGAGATTAAGAGCAATTGAAAAGATTGACTTCCTCTCTATAGAGAGGTTTTAATAAGGCTGAAAATAAAATGCTGTCTCCTTCAGCCTTCCTAGTAGAAGAGATCCAAAGCGCCCCCCTGTTGTTTCAGTAATTCAAACTTCAGCTTTAGCCAGCCAAATAGGCCTGAAATTCACCTGTAAAAGTTCGCAAGGCTAAGTGGGATTCAGAACAAACTCCTCTTGTTTCCAAATTCATGTATAATGCAGTGAGGAACTTTGCTCAGAAACAGCTCTGACTTCCTGTTATATTTATGATGCTCCAAAAGAAAGAACAGGAGGCAAACTGATAACACCACATCACAGGCAGCAAGTGGGAAGTGAAGGGAAGAGAAGAGCGCAGCCACCAACTTATTATAAGCTGACATTTGTCTGTAGCTGGGCAGTAAGTACCTAAATCTTCCTTTTCTCCCTCCTCAAATTGAGATCATGGCACTGCCCAAATACAGAGAAGAGGTCTGTGTCCTCCAGCAGAAATCAAACATACAAAAAAATAGATAAGGCAAGCACTGAAGAAAGAAGCAACACATTAAGGAGGGTTGTTTCATTAGACAGTTGGAGAAAGAAACTGAAGCTGAACGTAGGAAACACAAGCCTATTGTTTTGTCTGAAACATTTTTGTTTACACAAGATGTAGGCTCAAAAGTGTGTTGAAGTCGAGTTCTCCATCTGTCAGTGCTGTTGGTCCGCTGGAAAGTCCTGAGGATGACTCTAGGGAGACCCAGTTGCCCTTGGCAGAAAGCAATTGAAGAGTGTGCCTGCAGAGCACCACTACCAGATGGTGTTGGGCTGGCAATGCCACTGGATGTCCAGACAAGGTGGAAATTTGAGCATCAGCAAGCTCTGTTGGATTGTTTCACAAAGAGTGATTCAGGTAGTCCAACATGTACCTCACTGCTGGTTTTTTTTTGTGCCACAAACCCCACGCAGTAGACTGGGAGAAGATCACATCTAAATTCACTTCTCTAGCATGGATGTCTCATCCTGTTTGTTTTAAAACCCTGTCATCAGATTGTAAGTGGATTTCTGGAAACCGACAGCTATTGCCTATAGATGGAATAGACATACAATTTTCAGGTTGCTAATGTTAAGTGTGCTAAATCCACAACAGGATAGTAGGAATCAGATTCTCGGTTCTATTTGGGTTAGCATTGTTTCACTGAGGAAGTGCGTACAATGGTTTTGTCTAATCATGAATTCCAGTGCTGATCCAAGATCTTCCCTCTTTCATTCTTTCTCTTCTCTCTTTAATTACTTCACTAATGTGGTAAGATGTTTGTTGTTGTTTTCTTTCAAGTATATGATTTTTGTAGTTTTCTAGAACTGTAGTAACTGAAGAGCAATGAGTGATTCATCTGAAACAGTAAATATTTAACAACTGAATGACACCATTTTTTTCCAGATCTCCAGGTTCTTTCTAGCTCTATTCATATTATATAAAATACTGTACTCTGTCTATGTAAATACTATACCATATGTATGCTGGACAGTACATTTATTTATTTGTCTTAGAAGTACAAAGTGGCATTAAAAGAAGGTAAATATTACAAAATTGCCGCTAAGGATATTTGACAATGCCAATATTAGGCTGAACCAGACAAATTTAGTTCTACACAATTGTATTTCAGTTTCATGATTTCATGACTCACTTTTTAATTGCATAATCACATGGAATTTTTTGAGGGTTACTAAACTTGAGAGCACAAAATCCAAAGCTAGAGTGAATCAGCTTGGTGTGCTCATTCTAAATAGCACAGGCACCTCAGTTTCTGCCCTGACCCCCTCTCCTAAATAAAAACGGCAACTACTTCTCAAAATTACGCTATTATTGGTGCCTTGTAGGCTGCAGTACATCAGTATAACAACCTCTGCAGGTCTAGGGACTGTGATCAGCTGGATGGATTTGGATATATTTGCCTCTTTTGCACCAGGCTGTTTGTTACTACTTAAGGATTTCACTGGGGGTTTGAAGTGCTGCTCATATTTGCAGGTTTGTTAAGTGTATCACGGAAAGGGAGTGAAAAACTGTATTTCATAATATCTAGGAGCTAAAAGCTGGAGATATACTGCAGAATTAGTTTTGGTGTAAACATATGAGAAGTAGGAAAGTTGCATTTGTGTTTCTTGATGAAACTCTGTTTCCTGCAATATTTGCTGCATTACAGTTAATGGAATTTATGAGAATGGCTTGTAATTCTCCAAAACTGCCTGGTGCGGTCATTTCAGCCCGCACAATGTGAATTATGCAATAAGCTATCGCCTTAATTAAAACAAATTGCATTTACTGTATCAGTTCATACTATAAATCATTCCCTAGGGCCCCTCTTCAAGGTTTGTGCTTGGCCTGTTCTTGAGAAATGTTGACAGCAGCCTCCATTACCAAAAACATTTTTGCGTATTTTGTTCTGATATCCTTCTCCAGGATGCAGCCTTTGAGCTCACTGCCCTGATATACAAAACGAATCTTTTCCAAAAAGCAAGAAAGCAATCACGTGAAAGAGAAATAATGCCTCATTTCCCTTTTCTCTCCTGCATTGCAGTGTGTACTTCAGTAGACTCTGGCAGTGGAAGATGAAGTTTATTAATTGCAATAACGATAATAATAAAAGCCAAAAAAGGAAACCTGCACACTAATTGTTTTCATCCAAAGTTAGGAGACACATGGGATTCCTCACTCTCCCTACTATAATTAGACTGAACAACAAGACAACCAGATTATTAGTCCTTTGTGTAGCTCCAGTTTAATAAAGAGAATGACCATTGGGTATTTATATTCATTTGAGCTCAAAGCAGCTTAAAATGAAGTGTTAAATACAGCATATGATACTGCAGGATGAAGTAACTCACCTTTCAAGGGGAAACTTATCACCTTGTTTGTGGCCTCTGATGTGGTGGGAAAGATTTTTGCTTCATTCAGTTTGGCTGCTGAGTCCATTCAGCTCTACCAAATATTTAAGCGAATGTTTGCTCAGGTTTCATTGCATTGAAAATGAAAATAAGGCAGTCAAGTACTTTGCGCAAAAGTGGTATAGTTAAGTGTTAGCTGAATTAGAATATTAGACTCAAAGTGAGATTTCTGAGTTTGGTCCTGTTAGAGAGATGCTACTGCAAGCCTGGAGGAGATGCTGTTTAAGACAGTCCGGCACAGGTTAAAATTCACACGGGGAATCCTAACAGAAGGCTAATAAAAATTTAAAAAGCTCAAGCAAACCTTCATAGTCCCTTTTACAGGAGTTACTTAACTCTCACTAATTTTGGGGATCCTGTAGGTGGAGCTGCTTTTGCAAAATTTATGAGGGAAGTGAACCATTTATATCTTAAACTGTTTGGCAACTCCACTTACTTTGAAATTGCTGAAACCTCATCATGAACAACTGGGTCATTGAACATAAAATCAGACCCTAGAGCCTGATTGGAAAGCCATTAAAGCCAATGAAAAGGGACCCACTGGTTGAAGCCAACACTGGAGCAGATCCACAGAGAATAATCTAAACTGAATCTGTCTCCATATTTATTTTCCTCTTGATATATACCTAAAAGAAGCCTGAGTAGATTTGCAGCAGACATAATATCTGCCTGTTTGTTGTGAGGATTATTTCACTTTACAGCAAAGCAGGTGTCCATCTTGCCCAGCAGCCTCACTTTGACAATGTTTAGGTCTTCAGATTAAAGCCTCTGTCACACAAACAAGCAAACATATCCAAAGAACAGGTTTGACACCGAGAAGGAAAAAAGACCACATGCATTTTCCTCCCCTAAAAAGGAAAGTAGGCACAATTGGAAGCAGCATATGCCCAGACTGTGACTATTGTTCTTCAGCCAAAATAAAATCTGAAAATAATTTTCATCAACAAGTATTATCAAGGACCAGCTGGACCACACACATACTGAAAAGAGAGCAAATATCTTCAGAACAGTGGCTAAATACCTTAGTTGCATTTGCCTATGTATTTGTTGAGTGGTTATGACTGTTTGACTTATGAATTCAAAAGGCATTTATTGATACTGTAATAAGGGCCCAACGCACAAAGCTCAGGAAACCCAAAAAGCTGAGGCCTGCAGAAAATGACCTTCAACATCCAGTACCCGTAAGTGTATATTCCATCTGTTAGTATTAGGATTGCACTGTATCTGAGTGCTTTACAATTTCTCATTGTCTTTATTTTTTTTCCTTGCTTAAATCTAATCAAAATAAACAGGTGTGTCATGGAGCCTACATTCACTGTATTTTTTCATGTTACAGCATGTTGAAAATGCATGCCTTCTTTTTTTTTTTTTTAATTGACCAAAAGTAGGGTTTCTCTCTTTTCTTTTTTTTTTTCCCCCCAAGTTTTGATAACTCCTAAATAGCTGTGAAAATTATCTTCCAACTTTCTAAATAAATTCACTGCTGGCCTGTGAATAAGAAAGCATAAGAAAATTTCAACCCCCAAAGGTAATTTTGGGGGAAAGTTATAAACCACTGAAAACAGCAGCTTATAATGAAAGTGTCATCTCAACCATAAAAGGTACCTCAATGCACTGAACAGGCACCGTAAAACATGATTGAAAGGGAGTTTAGAGATATTGCTAATGGCTCCGACATAAGGAGTGCAGCTATAAAAGATGAAAAGATGCATGGCTAAAACTGCCCAGTACAAATCTTTGAAGAGCGTCTAACTACCCAGGCGTGCCAGAGATGCGCGATTGCTAACAGAACTGGTCATGCAAATCTGCTCAGACAGAGAGACCTTCAAACACTTCATGCTTTTACTTCCTCTGAAAGTAAGGCAATTGTTCAGCAGAGAGACAGCTTGTGTCCCCAGGCTCGTGTGAGGGGCACGGTCTGGCATTTGAACGATGGAGTTGGCCGACAGCGAGGCAGGACTATGGTACTCAGACTCTAGCTCCTGAGAAATAAGGTGGCCTGTGGTTAGAAGCTCCCAATGTCTCTCTCTCAGCTATCAACTTTCCAGGTTACAATAGCTTTGTGCCATTTTCATGAAATTGTGTAGTTTTGGTTGGAATGGACCGCTGGAGAACAGACGGTCCAGTCTCCTGCTCACAGCAGGCAAACTTCAAAGTTAGTTTTGAAGTAGTTCTGCTATTCCAATTTAAGCCAGGTTGATCTAAAGTTTAATTAATATGTGCAAAATGCTTCAACAAGCTGAAAGTCATTTCATGGACTTTCAGAGTTTGCATTTGGCCATGATCACTTTTCAAAGCGGTCCTTATGGTATCTGTAGTGAAACTGGTGTTGGTCTGTGTTGAGATTTGGTAAGGAGGACTGCTTGGTTAAATTTACCCTATGCTTCTGGGACTAAAAGCTATATTTTGAATATCTGTAGGTCAGTTTTATATATGACCATGACTATGCATTTTATTTAGGTCATTTCCAAAACTGAATTGCAAGGTAAAGTAACTTTGAAGACTATGAGGAAGATTTTTTTTTTTTTAATCATTTGTCAGCAGTTGAAATAATAACAATGATAGCTGTGTTTTGAGGAAAAGCTATTCTCTTAGTTCAATGCAAACTTTCTGCCTAAGACTCCTCTGCTCTCTTTCTGAATGAATCCATGTTAGAGATATCAAAAACAATAGGAGTATCTAAATCCATGTAGTAGGCTGACACTGGCTGGATGCCAGGTGCCCACCAAGCCACTCTATCACTGCCTCTGGGAGAAAAAAATATGGTGAAAGACTCATGGGTAGAAATAAGAACAGGGAGGGATCACTCACCAATTGCTATTGTGGGCAAAACAGACATGACTTGTGGAAATCTGTGTATTAACAATCAAGTAAGAGTATAGAAATGAGAAATGAAACCCAAATCTTAAAACACATTCTCTTCTTCTCAGGTTCAACTTCACTTCTCCCCCAAAATGGGGCAGGAGCACAGGAAATGGGAGTTGCGGTCAGTTCATGACACATTGTCTCTGCCACTTATTCTTCCTCAGGGGAACACCCCTCACAATCTTCCCACGCTCCAGTGTGGGGTTCCTCCCATGGGAGACAGTTTTGCATGAACTTCCCCAGCATGAATCCTTCCTATGGGCTGCAGTTCTTCATTAACTTCTCCAGCGTGAGTGCCTTCCATGGGATGCAGTCCTTCAGGAACAGACTGCTCCAGCATGGGTCCTCCACAGGACCACAAGTCCTGACAGCAAATCTGCTCCAGTGTGGGCTTCCCAACAGGTCCCAGCCTCCTTCAGCTATCCACATGCTCCAATGTGGGATTCTTCATGGGCTACAGGTGGATATCTCCTTAACCTCCACGGGCTGCAGGGAGACAGCCTGCCTCACAGTGGTCTTCATCAAGGGCTGCAGGGGCATATCTGCTCTAGGACCTAGAGCACCTCCTCCCACTCCTTCTTTACTGACCTTGCTGTCTGCAGAGTTGTTTCTCTTACGTATTCTCACTCCTCTCTCTGACTGTAATTGATCTTGTGCAACAGGTTTTTTTGCCTTTCTTAAATACCTTATCCCAAAGGTGCTACCAGTGTCTCTGATGGGCTCAGCCTTGGCTAGCAGCGGTTCCATCTTGGAGGAGGTTGGCATTGGCTGTATCGGACATAGGGGAAGTTTCTGGCATCTTCTCAGCAAAATCACCATCATCCTCCAAAAACCTTGTCACACAAACCAAATACAGCCTAGATTTGCAAACTCCTTCCTATATACAAGCTTGCCCAAACTTCAAAATGTAGAGAATTTTCCAAAGTCTCCAAATGCTGGCAAGTATATTTCTGAATATTTTCCCAAGTGTTATCAGAGCCGAGGATCAACGTGCCAGCTATTTGCTTGGTGTTTAGTAGCAAATTCAAGGACTCGGAAAATATGTCAGACCTAAAGATGTTGTGAGGTTTTACTTATTTAATAATAGATGTGAGGTTCTTTTATTTGTCTCCTGCTGAGCCTTTAGCTTGAACTTGGGTCACTTTCAAACTTTGGTGCACTCCTGAGGTCTAGAAAACCAGGGATTTATTGAACAAGAAAGAAAAAAAATCTCAAGTGTGCACATGACAGCAGAGGGCAAGGCCTCAAACAGCTTGAGATTGCTGTGAAAATCTTGATTGGTTTCTAAGCCCTATCATTGCTGCAACCCTCTAGCAGGCACTACCCCTCACAGCCAGTTACGTTCCTCGTGGGAGGCTGCAAAGCACGCAGCCTTTCCCCAGGGCCAACTGGTGAGTGTCTCAGGGAAGATGTTATCTCATTTTTTTTCAGTACAATTTCATATACATTCTTTAAGGACAAAAATAAATAGGGAAGACCAACTAAATACAAAACTAATTCTCTCTAGCCTTCAAACAATTTCTGAGTTTATCCAAGATCTCCATCTTTGCAGTTAACATCACCTCCTCTTCCTCTCTTTCCTGGGTGAAGATGGGGCTTATCAGGAAAGGTGATCTACATTGTTTCTCTCCAGCCTAGTGAGGGAGATGGAGGAGCAGGGAAGGGAAAAGACTCTTGCTTCAGTAACAAGAACACCTCTTAAAAACTGTGGAAGTGGTTTAATTTTTAAGGTGATGGTGTGCTTCTCAGGTTGTGCTGGCTGCTTCTGAGAGACCTCAGAAGGAGGAGGGCACAAGGCTATGCTAAGGCTGAGTATGCCATGATATGATCATGCCCATCAAGGGGTACTCAGCTGTCAGGCATCACATATTGCCCTCCCAGCTATTTCCCATCTCCTCTGCTTCAGCAGGAGGTACTGAGGTGCCTAATTAGCTTCTGCACAGCTCCACAGCAGAAGCCTAATGTATCTGGACTAGGAAAGTATCACCTAGGAGCCAGGGCAGGGTAACTGGGAGATACTAGTTTCCTACAGACCTTGGGAGAATGCTCTTCACTGCCATAGGGTCACCTCCTTCTCAGACCCAGAGCTGAGTTGTTCACAGAAGTGACCTCATCATTGCAACAGCTGTGCTCCAGCCTGCACTCCACAATTACCAGGATGGAGTGACATGGAGGTGAGAAACACACTGCCCTTCCAACATCAGCAAACTTTCAGCAAAGTCCTTCACCCCTTTGTGTTGTCCACAAGTACTTCTGTTGGGAGAATTCACTGCAAAGGTGTGGGGATGGATTTTACCAGTATGCATCAGTGTTGTGTCAGTATGATCAGTGTGGAAGGGTAGTGATGCGCTTTGAGCACACTTTGTCCTCCCCCATCAGAAAACGTATGGTAGCAGAAGCACTGACTGCTTGTCGGGTGCTTAGAGGTTCTCAGGAAAAACAGGCAGCTCCGGGTATCTCTTTTTTTTTCTGTGTGTTAAGACTCAAAAGCAAACCCACATATCCTCCTTGAAAGCCTCCTCTGCAAACCCATGTGTCTCTCTAATTGAAACAGGGCAGGGTCTGAAACCATAGGAGTCCACAGCTGCTATTTCTATTGCGCCTGTCTGAGTCAAGGTGAAGAGAAAAGTCAGCAAAGTATCCCACAGGGTGAATCCTCCATGTGCCAGAAAAGCTGACTGTACATTAAAGGTGAGAGCCAGAGCTTGCAAAGCGGTGATGGCCTGGGAAGACAGAGGCCTCGATTCCCTCCAGCAGCCTCCAAGTGTTATTCCCATTAACATTGGCACTAGCCATTGCCCTGAATACTCCATGCACCAAAGGATGTGAGAGAGAGCAAGAGGGAGGGAGGGAGGTGATAAAGTTGTCAGGCTGTAGGCAAGGCTATGGCTGCTGAGGACTGGCAGAGACCATGTCGTTTAGAGATGCATCCTGGGACATATTTTAAGGGCAGATCTGAGACACTCAGGATAGGGCGAGTTTGCTTATCTTGCAGAGACTTCATCTTGGGCCTGCCTTCAGTTCACAGTGCCAGATAATCAGGGCTCCACACTTCTCTTCTCTTTCAGCTGCATTACCAGGGAAAGAGAAGCTCAATGTGGCACAAAGACTTCTGTAGTGGCAGAACCACTTGTATTAATTTTCCATATGTGACAAATTTCAGCGCTTGGTGATTGCAGGTGATGTCTTGTTCACAAGACATCTGCTCTGCCTACCACCATGAGTCTAAAACGTTTTCAGGCCCCCTCCATCAAACAAAGTCTATTCTTAAAGACCACAGCCCTCGGTTACACCATGCCATGGGGAGACAGAGGGGAAGCAGGCAAAGCCCCTCCCGGCCTCCCTCATCTTCTCAGTTACCCTTGCAGAACAGGTACGGGGTCCTGCACGAGGAACTGGCTGTTGGAGAGGAGGATGGTTAACCCAGGCCAGAAATGCCAGGAAGACCACAATCAGCATCGCAACCGGCTCCAGAAGGAAAAGCAGATGAGTCGTTGTTGTGGGTGACTCTCTACTGAGGGGGGCAGAGAGGCCAATATGCTGTCCTGACCCACTTCACAGGGAAGTCTGATGACTCCCTAGGGTATGGGTTAGGGATGGGCTGAACAAACTTCCTGCCCTACTAAACCCCTCTGGTTATTACCCCCTTTTAGTATTTCAGATGGGTAGTGATGAAGTAGGTAGAAGGAGCCCAAAACCAATTAAAAGAGATTTTAGAGCCTTGGGACATCTGCTTAAAGAATCAGGAACGCGAGTTGTATTCTCCTTGATCCCTTCAGTGGCAATCATGAATGAGGAAATTAACAAGAAGAGACAAAAGGTCAACTCATGGCTCTGGGACTGGTGTTATTGGCAGGACTTTGGTTTTTTTGATCATGGGTTGCTATNTCCTGACCCACTTCACAGGGAAGTCTGATGACTCCCTAGGGTATGGGTTAGGGATGGGCTGAACAAACTTCCTGCCCTACTAAACCCCTCTGGTTATTACCCCCTTTTAGTATTTCAGATGGGTAGTGATGAAGTAGGTAGAAGGAGCCCAAAACCAATTAAAAGAGATTTTAGAGCCTTGGGACATCTGCTTAAAGAATCAGGAACGCGAGTTGTATTCTCCTTGATCCCTTCAGTGGCAATCATGAATGAGGAAATTAACAAGAAGAGACAAAAGGTCAACTCATGGCTCTGGGACTGGTGTTATTGGCAGGACTTTGGTTTTTTTGATCATGGGTTGCTATATGAGACAGCTGGCCTGCTGGTGGCAAGTGGGATGTACCTGTCCTGGAGGGGCAAAAGGATTTTGGGGCAAGAGTTAGCTGGGCTCATTTATGGGGCTTTATACTAGATATGAAGGGGGAAGGGGAGACAACTGGGCCTGTTAGGAATAAGCCCAAGGGAATCATGCCAGGACTTGAAGGAAGGTGGACTAGTAAGGGCTCTCACTCAGCCATCTCTTTTAAGAGAAGGAATAGATGTTTAGAAATCATGAAAGCACCTGAGAAGGGTCTGGTAGGAAATGGGACCCACACTCACAGAAATGTGTTAGGATCATCAGCTCATCTGAAGTGCACCTACACCAATGCACACACTATAAGCAACAAACAGGGGGAGCTTGAAGCCATGACACACCAGGAGAACTATGACATAGTGGGTATCACAGAAACATGGTGGGATGCCTCACACGACTAGAGTGTCACAACTGATGGCTACAAGATCTTCAGGAAAGATAGACAGGGAAGGAGAGGTGTGGAGTGGCCCTGTGTTTTATAGAATGCTATGAGAGCTCAGAAATGAAGTATAGTGATGGCAGGGTTGAGAGTGTTTGGATTTGAGATGATAGGGTTTAGACTGGACATTAGGAAACATTTTTGCACTGAAAGGGTTATTAAACATTGGAATAGCTTGACCAGGGCAATGGTGGAGTCACCATCCTTGGAGGTATTTAAATGGAGTCTAGAGCTGGTGCTTAGGGACGTGGTTTAGTGGTGAGGTTGCAGTATTTGGTCGAAGGTTGGACTAGCTGATATTGAAGATCTCTTCCAAGCAAAGACATTCTGTGATTCTATGATTCTGTAATACCACTTTTGCACTGGATCTCTATGTTGGCTTTGAAAGAGCAGCACTTAAACAAACTCTAAAGCAGCAGACAGGGCCATGTATTTCTCCCGCAACCAAATTTACAAGCCACAAAGAAATGAAAAATATTCTTGTTACCAAAGACAAGAACCAACCCCTTTCAAGAACAGTGCGGGCCTTCTGCAGAAAGTTTAGCAACTGAATTCTAATTTACAAAATTGACAAGTAAGTCATTCATCCTTTTTCTCCTCTTCCTCCTGCCTAGGCACCAAAGTGCATTAAGAAAGCAAGACGTCTGGAAGACGTCTGCTGGATCGCTGCTGCTCCTGCAGCATCTTGTCTGCCTTCAGGCTCTAGTGTCAAGTAGTGATCAGCCTCCTTTCACCAGCCCCCCTGCCCTGGAGTAGCAGTTTATAGACATGACCTTCCACCTCTTCACGGCTCCCTGTGTCTCTGAAATGTCCAGAGGTCAGTCCCTTGCTGCCTCCACAAGTAAACCTGTTATAGAGATTCGTGCCTCCTATCAGCCTCATCTCATGTCCCTGTCATCTCCCATCATGCTACTGAAATGAAGGGGATATCAGGAGTTTAGATGGTGTCCTCCATCGTGACATGGGCTCATCATTTCACTATTTGTTGGGGAATGGCAGCTGTGCACTGCTTGTGGAAAGGTAGCCTTGACTGACTAGCTAAAAACCGGAGGTGACCTAGCTGTACAACTTACTGCTCAGGAACAATGTGACAAACTTCATCTTTCTTCATGGCCAGCCTCTAAGGTTAGAGAGGGCCATTACCTGTCATGGTGGGGAGGAGAGAGACAGGTCTATGGATGTGTCTGTCTGTGTGTGTGGAGAAGGGGAGGTGAGTGGGTATGCTCTTATTCTTTCTTTCCTACTTCGTTATATTGATTTTCAGCAGCCTGCACGCTTGGAATGCAATAAGGGAGCAATTCCCTTCTATGCCGGCTAGTAAACATCGTCTCTAACTTTATTCTGGGTCAAGAAAGTCAGTACTTAAAATTAAAAGTGGTTTCAGAGGACAAAAGCCATATTTTACGAAATTCCAGCTGGGGGTTCCTTTCGACTACTTAATTTTAGAATTCAGTGTGTCGTGTCATGTCGTATATGCCTTTAAAAAAGCATTTAACTGATATATATTCTCATCTGCTCTTTACTTGCAATATTTCAAGCAGAAAGTATTTTTTAAAAATCAGTTTCCTGGCTCTCTGAATTTACAGCAGAGGACACAGACTATAAAGTGGAAGGAGCTGAAATTAAGCCCAGGGGAGAGAAAAGTGCACTAGAGAGAAAGTCTCGTATGCCAGGTGCTTAAACACATGCATAGTTTAAATCCTGTACGTCTCTCTGAGGCCAATGGGGCTGTTCTCGTATTTAAGACTAACACTCCTGGCTTAAATACTGGGACCTTAATTCTAACAGAAGGTGTGTAATGCTGGGGTACAGACTGTAAAGCCCATAAGCTGCTTCAGGTCCAAGGTACGATCTGCCGTGGTAGTTGCTTTCCTCTGTGCAGAGCTCCCAAGATCAGGTCTTAGAAAGCCAAAAAGGTTGCCCAAGACAGGGAAACATCTGTCCCAGACAGCCAGTTTGGGGAATGGGTGCCCTTGCTAAAACGTAGCTTCCAGATGTCAATCCTAGACAGAATCCGGGCACTTGGGGTGAGCCTTTTGCTGATGCAGTTATGCCCCACAAAGTCCTGGGGATTTAAACTTTAAAGTTTCCTTCTTGTGAAGCAGGCACTCGAAGCAGATATTTCACATGTAGTTAGACTTCGGCACTGAAAACACAGTGCATTGCTTTTTAGATGGATAGACAGGTATTTTACAGAGTTCTGCGCCTGGCACTGTAAAAGTGAAGTGCTGTTGTAAAACAGCTCAGCATAGAGAGCAGGACAAGAAGCATGGGGTGCTACTGTACAGGGTGCCACCTGCTTTGCCAAAGCAAGCCAAAACCTGCACCCCCAGTCACCTCTTTCCACACTGTCCTGCTTCAAAAACATCACTGCAAATCCCGTCTCCACTCTGCCGTGTATCCACCTGCCCTGCAGCAGGGCTGTCACCACTTTGTCAGGTCTCAGGAACATCTGCGGCTGGACACTTTATGATATGGCAGAAGGCAAGGTGCATCTACCTGGCCCTGAACTCTGACACATGGCTTCCATGCTCCCTGCTTGACATTTACAAACAGTGACACCTGTCACCTGCCACCTGCTGTGACCACCCCAAAAGCTGGGGAAGCCAGGCGTGCTATTAACAAGTCCAGCTTCCCAAAAGAAAGCCCCAGAGACTTGTGACAAGGAACTGGCTTGACTCAGGCCAAACGCATTTGTGTTAGGAAACCTCTACAGCTAGCTCCCTGGGCGAAACAGGTTGATAAAAAGAAAGCAGAAAGACGTGCAGACAGACAAAGAGAAAGACAGTCAGTGCTGCTCTCTCATCCCAGCTCTCCCCCTTCTCCCTTCTCTTCCTACAAGAAGTGAAACTCGTGGCTGAAAGACCCTCACATCTGGGAGTGGCATGAGCCACTGCAATCCCTTGCATCTTTCCTGGCTGTGGCTCCCTGCGCGCTGCTTTTCCTGCTTTTCCCTGACCTGTCTCCGCTAACCACAATGAGGACCTATGGAAACACAGACATCAGCACAAGTGAATCATCTGAGCATCTCCCTAGGGTCCCAACCTGCTAGGTCTTCATTGCTCTCTGTACCCAATTTGCTATTTCCTGATGATAAACCAGGAACTGGAATTTAGAGGCTAGAGAAGTGTGGGTGTTGCCTTCTCTAGGAAAGCAAATCTGTAGATTTGCAAATATTTGCAATCGACAAAAGGCCCCCTAAATCTCCTAGATTTTATGATTCCCGAACAATTCTCACTGAGTAGCTACAACATTTTTCAGGCTGCTGCTGTTACTCAAGTCTCCATCTAAGCAGTTATGCAACAAGTAACGCTCTCAAACAATGGTCTATTGATTACTTGCTTCATTAACAATGATGCAATTACCTGGCGAGGTTTATTACTCTTGTTTTGTATCATTTTGTGCCTCATGATTTGGTCATTAATGGGCACGCTTGCATTTCATTTCATTGTGACTGACTTTCCTGGGAGGAATTCTTGATGCAGTCCAAGAATGTTCATGAATAAATGTTAGCTGACAGAAAGTATGAGTGTATTGCTGGGCTGTATGAGTGTCTCATCCTGCTGATGCAGCAATAAATCAATTAAAAACACAATTGATTGCAAAATTGGGGCAAACTTACTTTTGCCTCTGGATTTAACATCACCTAAGTTAGGCTGCATAAATCTAACAATGTATTAGTCATGCAGTGATTGTCTTGCTAGTATCTACAGTGAGAACTGCTGTGCATACAGTTATGCAAGAGCAAGGGCTAAACCCAGCCCTGACATATCCTGCAGCTCTGCTCCCACACAGAGCAGAGAGCCCTTGTCCCACTGGTGATTTAACTCCTTTTGGCAACATTTGGCTATAATTCCCTTTACCAGAGGATAAAATAAATCAAAAGGGCTTTCTACACAGGCACATTTGTTCAGATTAAGGTATAGTGTACATTTAACTTGGAATAGCTTTTCTTAATTAATTCCCTGTCTGGGTGCTGTTTTTTCAGTCAGAATGCTGTAGACCAAATTAGACTAATCAGCTTTGGATATTCTTGCTAGCTATTACTTTCTCTTATTATTAGGCATTACTAATATTAGTTATTAGAAACTAATGATACCAGAATAACTTCCCACGTATAGTTATATTCCAAAGTCTCCAGTGGCATATGGTGGCCACTGTGCTCTGACTTCAGTGAAAGCCCCTACACTCACAGCTTGAAGAGTTTGCCAACAGCACTGTATGGTGTCTGCTGAGCAGCAGTAATAATTTCAGTTTTAAAATAATTTTTAAAATCTCCTGTCTTAATCTTCTATCAGTTTAAAAATCTTCTACAGCGAAAATAAATCTCTTTGCAACAAGACCACTTCCAGAAGCCACTGCTCGGCACACAGCAACGCAGGGGAAATGTGGTGCAAAGAACTAGAGAGTCTAAAACATCACAAACTAAGGACAGAAAATGACATCTCTGTCTCCCACGTACCCAGCCAGGGCTTCATCCAAAACCCAGAATTGTCAACATACGTCCTTCTGTGGGCCCTGAGTGCAAACTGGGAGAGCTGCCCTGTGCCACCTCAAGGATCTTGCTGCATCTCCATGTGTGCAAGCCTGCAGATACGGGCAGAAAAACAATGTAAACGACTATGTGCTTGAATATAGATTCACAGAGACAGTGTGCATAAATCTGGGTAATTTATACAGTGCCACAAACACAAACAACAACTGCCACCCCTCTCCCTTCACAAACTCATATACACAAATGCACCTCAAGTATGAATAATGCAATGGCAAAGTAAGCTGCATTTGTATGGACATCGTTGGTATCAGCATTTAGGAATAATAGTTGTCTAATTGTAGTCTTTCATTGTGTGCTATGTCAAAGCCTGGGTGAGTAATTGCAATCATCAAAATCCTTTCAGAGTGTGAGCAAAGCCCCGACCCCCATCACCTGCCGTCAAGCCTATCTGATCCACCACACACATGCACTTATTGGGCAGATGAACTAGCTGGATGGGCTGTTCTCTTTTTTTGTATTATTATTTTCTCTTTTGTTTTGTGTTTTCCTTCCCTCAAGGTTGTGTCTTGGTTGTGAAGGGTTGTTAGAATTTTTTTTTAAATATCATTATTATTACTATTTTTCAACGTTTGTGTGTGATAGCTTTTTGGGTGGGATAATTTAGACGACAGACATCAACAATTATACAAAATAATATGGTAAGCAGCAAGTGAAAAAAATAATAATTGATTCTCATGGGCTGCTGAGTGTTACAATTTGAATGTCTTTCTATTAAAATCCTTGTAATAGACACAGGGAGAAAGCAGGGAGGAGGGAGAGAGAAAGAGGGAGGTAGGAATCTGTTCTTTTTTGAATATTACTCATAAGATGGAAGAGAAGATATTTTCAGAATGCAAGTGGGACTGATTTCTATTAACATAATCCCATTTCTAGTATTATTTTATTAATATAAACATCTTGGCTCTGGGAATGACTCTTGGATCATATATACCTACTGCATTTTGCACTGGGTTTAGGGGAAAATCAAGGAGAGTGCTAAAAAAAAAAAATTGAACCTATTTGTTACATTCATTCTGTATTGCCAGCTGTACAGTACCTGAGTGGAGCAGCAGATTTGATTATCAAATACAATTAAGGCCTGTTTTTTTCGACGTGGAGTACCGTGTAAGTGCATATTGTAAATATCTGTCTAGAAGACAGCAACAGCGCAATCATGTGGGCTACCTACTCTGTCTTGCTTCTGGAGAGGACTTGCAGTGATTTTCTCTGCTTCAGCCTCCCACAGTAAGACAACCATTTCAGTGCTGTAGCTGCAACTATTACAGAGATCACGTCTCATTCAGGGAGCCCATAAGTTCACAGGTATACAGATACCTGCTTTAAACCTTTAGAGGGTCTCATCTTGTGTCTGCCTTGTGTGATAGATCATATCTATTTATTAATAGTATATAGTAGCTTCAGAGACTCAGCAGGTTATGTCCTTTTTGCTGCAAACATCTATTGCTTAAGGACATACGTGGTTTTCATGGCTGGCAAACAGGAGATTGGGTGGGATGTGTGTGTACTCAAACTTCTGCAATGAGACAACTAAGAGCTCTGCCATTAAACCTTGCCAGGAAATAGCAGTAGCCCTGTTTTGCGCACAAAGTTCAAGTAGAGGGGAATTTCACAGAATCTAGAATAATTTAGATTGGAAAAGACCCTTAAGGTCATCGAGTCCAACGATACTTAAAAATTTTATAGAAGATTCAAGGAAGAAACTCCTCATTGTGAATTTTCTTAGATTATGGATGAGGGTCCCAATGGTGGGAGATGTAACTTATTATTTCAACTACTAAAAGTGAGGATAGGCAAATTTTTTTTCAAAGTTCAGTGGGGAGATGTCCCATGTTGTCAGAGAGCTGCATAACCCAAGAAGTCTTTTTCATTTCTGATCACTGTAATTCATCTTCATTGTGTTATCCGACACTATTGTCCTCACCCTGCTCCCTTCCAACTTGCTTCTGTCTCTAGACGAAGCAAATTCAGATGTACCAAAATATACATGTTTTATAAGACCTCGAATCAATCATCAATGGTGATAGTATTGAAGAGAAAATGCATGAATGGAAATGTTATAGACTATGGGGTTTTTCTCAGGGAAAAGTAATGCCACTGCAGAGGTCACCACTGGTCAAACAGCAATTCGGGAAATAAGAGCAAAATTCTGGTCTTATACTTACTGTATTGTTTGGTGTAAGTCATTGGGGGGGAGTGTGTTCATCTCCAGTAGCTTCTGTCTTATGAAGCTTAGGCGGTTATTCTTAGCTGTTCATCTGAGATGCTTCAACAATCAATAAAGAAGCAAAAGGGGTATTCCCACAAAGTCATTCTTTCACTCCTAAGACAGGTGAGAATGAATCACTGACCAGAGTCAGAGTCTGACCAGCTTGTTTTAAGTATATTTCCCCCCTTAGTATCTGTTTCCACTCCATGTTGAAGAAATGGAAAAATTCCCTTCAACAGCAATATTGTGTTTGAAGACCTGTAACTAGTTTCTTCTCATCTTAAATGCTTAGAATTATGCTTTCTGCCACAGGAAGTGGATTCATCTTTTCTGGTGAAGTTTTATAATGAACTTAGAGTAAGGATTTGTTTCCTTACTATAATCCTTCTCAAGAGTTAACTGGACTACACATTCATCTTCACAAAGCTGGAAATGCATTTTTTCTTAATCAGAAAGAGCTGTTACTGATTTCCAGTTCCATTACACACTTCTCTCTGCCAGCAAAATTTTGTCTGAATATACTGAATATATTGAAACATCCTGCTAGAAAGCTATTTTCTTAAATACTTATTATCCGTGTGATAATTAGTGCTGAGGGAGATAGATAGTTTTTTTTCAGGGCAAAACGTTAATGTTTCGTCATTCAGAGTTTGGGGACAAAAGTAGTGGATTTGATAAAGCTTTTCCTGGGCAGGTTTCTGAGGTCCAGGATGGACTTTTTGCAGCAGTAAGCGCTCTGAGGTGCAAGCCATACTCTGATGGCATGGAAGACACCTGTGCTGCTGAGTTATCCTAATGTCTGTGCTCATGGGTGTTTGGTGGGGAAGACTGATGATGTCAGCCCAAGCATTTTTAAAGGTCATAGTCCAGAACAAAATTATGTATGAAAACTTGACATTTTCTGCTAAATGGAATTCTTGTTTTCCAGCTCACCCTAATTAAGATAATACTGAGAAATGCTTGTCATGGGAAAGGATTGTACCTTCCTAGGGCCTTTACAGAGACCAGTAAAAAACATGCCCAGCTCCAAATGTTCTATAACATAAGGACAGCAAAGAAGATGGTGACAAAGCCAGAAAACAGAGTAGAGAAAACAATGAGACAAGTTTCATAGCAAGATGAGAAGTGGTTTCAAAACAATCTTGGTCTCAATGTTGTCAAAGTCATACATGAGCTTTAGAGGAAGTGGGAAAGGTTTTGGAGAAATTTCAGGAAATATCATCCTGAGGTGGGATTGCAACTCTCTTTAAGGAGCTCCTACCATGCATGAAGGGGCATCATGGGAGAAAACAATGAGATGCTTGTCTGAAAAATTCAATTACTGAGTGATAGAGGATGTTATCACAGGATAACCAAAAGATAGGAGCTGGCATTTCAGTAGCAAATGAGAAATGTTAGGTAAGGGGGAAATAGGCTGTGAAGAGTTTTTCAGAGGTCCCTGTATGGATATTGAACCATAACAGCCACTCATCAGTGTTATAAAACTACCAGGAGCAGTATCCCCAGGCCGGGAAAGACTCTTCTTGGCAAGCTTGTGTACCACACCGTGCCATCGGATAGAGCCCATCCTACTGAAAACTGAATCTCTTCGAGTTCCCTGGAACAGCAGCAGCTGGAGGGGAAATAACAGTAAAATTCTATGGCCATAATAAAACGCATTAGCCATCTGAACACTCATTTCAATCAAATAATGCAGCCTATTCATATTTAAACAGGAAATATTGTTTAATGTTTATGGTAATGATCAAATCAAATTTTAAAAATTAAACATGAAATTAAACATTAAAGTGAGGTTCCAACATTTGGCACTTGGGACACCATTTCCAACCCACAGCTAATGGCTACAGTCAGCAGAGTCTACCCTCTTACCTTCGCTTAGTACAACTTCTTGAAGAGCATGTTAAAAGGAGGCTTTGATGCCACATGAATGACCACAGCTGGTATAGGGTAACGGATCTGGAGTTGTTCATTCCAGCCTCCCCTTCCATCCATTCATCTTTCCATGACAACAAGAGTTAATGCCTGTTGAGGGGGAATTGGAAATCCAAAGGAAAAGTATGTTATCTGGAAGAAGCTAAGTGGAAGTTGTTTTTAAATGAGGTGGAGGGCAGTCATGTGTTCCTACTGAAATATCTTGGACTAAAGCTAAAAAGTTAACTTTTTCCCAGAAAGAACGGGGCAAAGAAAAGTTTATAGAGATTTTGCAAAGCACCACTGAAACAGGAGTAGAAAATGCCACTGCAAAATAGCAAGTCTTCAGATGTACATAATGGTCATAGGAAATAAAAATGCAAAATAACAGTCAGTTACTCTTTCAATATCATCCATTTTGGGGTAGAGAAAAGCAACTATTACACACCAGGAACATGCAGGCATTTCTGTGGTGGTAGTAACTTGTATAGAGTTCCTGATGTTGAAAAAAAAAAATAAATGTACACCAGTGGATGCATAAGCTCAGATGATTAATTTAACATTTTGACAGAGCTGGCCGTGTTTATGTTTAATGAAGACCTTGGAGTGATGGCTAACAGTTAGGGTATTGCTTTTAGACCATATCTTGTGTTTCAATAAACTTGGAGCCAAGAAACAACTTTCTCCTGCACCTAATCTGAAGTGATTGTATTGATACTAAACCTAGAAGTTCTTTCTGAACTCTCTCAACTTAAAGTCAGCAGAAAAGCGAAGTGTGAAACGAAAAAGGTTTTGAACAGACCCATTGTCTCTAATATCCTTCTGCATTTTGGCCATGGATTTTATCTGTACTGTAAGCCTGTGCTTTAGTTTCTTGAGCTGTGCAGCGAGGTTAATCTTTTGCTCTAACCGTTGCATCTTTCAAGGGAACATATCCTCAGTGTAAATTAATATCAAATTAGTATAAATTAATATCAAATTAGCAATGCTTTGGACTGCCAGAAAACTGCATGTTGTTCCTTAGGGTAAAAAAAGCTCATCATAAAAGGCAGAATCAATCTGTCAATCCCCATTCTTATGCCGACTGCTTGCCCAAATTTATTACTGAAGGAGCATGCACAGAGATTTCCATAGTATGAAAAAATAAATAAAAAGACTGAATAAATTATTTGGGAAAGTACAGCAAAATAGTAAGATTTATCTTAACCTGTGTCTATTGCTCTCATCCCTGCACCGTGCACTTTAAATTGGATTGGTATCCTATAAGAGACTGTCAAGGATTTCATTTGTTCTGCTTGACATACAGATGTACAATTGGTAAAACTGCATCTTATCTTAGTAATTGTCTACAGTGCTAAGTCTGTACCTAGTTATTGACTTCAAAAGTTAGGTTTCATCTGTGCAGTTCCCCGATCCAACATCACTCCAAACACCTCCAGCACTATCTGTTCATCTTTTGGCTCACCTTACTGAGTTAAAGCACCTTCCTCTTTGCAAATGCTGGGTTTCAGCTTTTTGTGATCAATCAAGGCTGGGTTTTGAGGGCAGAGCAGTGAAGAGACCAGTTCCTTGTTTCTGATAGCATCCTTGTATCCAGTGTGTCTGAAAAAATTTACTGTGAGCTGGTGCTCAAGAACTTGGTGAATATTTTGAGGGTTTTTAAAGCAAGAGAGTTTTCTAGCATTTAGAAAACAAATTCTAATAACATTTCTGTTTACTAACCAAAGTGTAGCGTTTAGTGATCACACAGAGAAATTTCTGTCTGTCTGATGGTCTTTGAGTACATTCTAGTACAAACCCAGATTAGCATGCTGACACTCTGATGATTCAACAAAGCAGTTTTCCAAACTTGCAGCAGAAAGATTTTTCCTGTTCATGGACACATGCTGCAAAGAGATCTGCTTGTATAACAAAGCACCTAAAAAGTTTGTACAAAATTAGATACTTATTTTCCACTTTCAGCTTAAAAGAACTTTGGTTTTAGAATCTTCAAAAGCTTCACTGGGTAAAAAATTGTCTGGATGGCTGGGTACAGAGACTGATGGCATACGGAGTTGTATCTGTTTGGTGGTTGGTCACAAGTGATATTCCCCAGGACTCAGTATTAAGGCCAGTTCTCTTTAATATCTTTATCAATATTCTGGATGAGGGAATTGAGGGCACCCTCAGCAATTTTTCAGATGACACCAAGGTACATAGCTATGTTGATCTCTTTCAAGGAAGGGAGGCTTTACAGAGGGATCTGGACAGGCTGGATTGATTGGCCAAGGCCAGTGGGATGAGGTTCCTGTACCTGGCTCACAACAAGTGTTTACAACACTACAGGCTGGGGGAGAGTGTCTGGAAAGCTGCCCAGCAGAAAAGAACCTGAGGGTTCTGGTCAGCAACTGGCTGAATATGATCCAACACATGCCCAGGTGGCCAAGTCAGCCAACAATATTCTGATTTGTAACAGAAATAGTGTGACCATAAGGACTAGAGAGGTCATCATACCCCTGTACTTGGCACTGGGGAGGCCGTACCTCAAATATTTGGTTTATTTTTGGGCCTCTCACTACAACTAGGACACTGAAGTGCTGGAGCATGTCCAAAGAATGGCAATGAAGCCGGTGAGGGAACTGGTGTTGTTTAGCCTGGATAAAAAGAGGCTCAGGGGAGAGACCTCATTGCTCTCTGCAACTACCTGTAAGAAGATTGTAGCAAGGTGAGGGTCAATGTCTTCTCCCATTTAGCAAGAGACAGAACAAGAGGAAACTGCCTGAGGTTGTGCCAGGGGAAGTTTAGATTAGATATTAGGAAAAAATCTTCACCTAAAGGGTTGTAAACCACTGGAACAGGCTGCCCAGGGAAGTGGTGGAGTCACCATCCCCAGAAGTACGTAAAAGAAGTGTGTATCTGGCCCTTGGGGAAATGGTTCAGTGGTGACGTGGCAGTGCTGGGTAGATGGTTGGACTTCATGATCTTGAAGATTTCTTCCAATCAGAGTAATTCTATGATCTTTTAAAACCAAATAAACCTCCAGGTTTTTTTTTCTGGGAAACAGGCCCTTCTGTGACTTACAGTATGTTAGTCTAAATGGCTGCAAGTTCCTTATGCAAGTATTCTTCATGGAAACCTTTTGAGTAACTGTTGGGAGAGGAAGATCAGGAAGAAAACCCTGGTTTCTTCCACTTCTCTCCACCCTCCATTCTGATACATACAAGTGCCATCCTGGAGACTAGCCTTACCTTGCACCTGACTTAGCCCAACAAGTGGATGGCTCATTCCAAATCCCTGTTCCTTGCAACATGAGAAATTACAGTCATAGGAGGTGGCTGCAAATTTACGAGGGTAAAAAACTCCACTGGGGACAGTTCTCCACGGGGTGCTGCAGTAATTCTCCATTCCCAACAGTACTGATTCACTCTTCCCAGGGAACACAGGAATATAATACAAGAACAAAAGAACAATTATATTCAGTCAGACCAACAGTCATTCTCACATATATATCCCCTCCCTTGGAGTAGTAAGTAATAAAAAGGAGGGAAAATTACAAGAGCAATACTTTCCTAGCTTCCTACAACTGGCAGCTCAGGGATTTCCTGAGCTTGAGGTACATTCTTTTTATCAGTAGTTTTCAATAGATTTTTCTTCCATGAGTCGTCCTGTTGTTTTAGAGTTCATGGGGATGTTTTAGATGCTGGTTTTGCACCACTGGTATTTCTTATTGTTTAAGCAGGACCATATGTCCCTGAAGAAGGCACAAGTTAGTCAAAGAACCTTGAGAATGGCAAACTTGTACAATCATAAAATAAAGCAGTGAAGTCTTCTTTTCACTTTCCAAAACGCTGCCAGCTAAGGAGTAGATGTATAGCATGGCAGTTTCAGAGAGAAGAACCTCGAGTTCTGGCTGCGCAGGATGATGATGCTTACCAGATGTCATTACCTAAGGTGGAATCCCAAATCAGTGGTGGTTTAAACTTTGCAGGGGAGCTGTAAACTGCAGGAATTGAGCAGCTGTTGTATGAACAACTGCAATAGCCCTGCAGCAGGGGTGAACCTTCAAGGCAAGATTGAGTGAATGTACAGGTGAACCATTTTCATCCTTCAGAGTTAAAGTCACCTCCAATCACAAATGAGACCCATAAGACAAAGAACACAGGATTTTCAGGAGTTCCTGTGGCATCTCTGCTATGTACAAGTGATCCAGAAGCAGTATTTTCTTATAGCTGGTGAGTAGTGCCTGTTATATGGATTGTAGACTGCCCTCATGCCTCCTGAGCAGTGCGACACCTCAAAGCAAGGAAATTGCTCTGTTCTGCTCTTAAGAAGGGGTATACAGCTGTCATGCTTTGTTGGGAGATGAAATGGGGGTTTTCCCTATTTTTCTTCCCTTGTTCAGTTTTCAAGCTGCTTTAGATGATTGCTATTTACAGCCAAATGAAGCGATGCTGTGCAAAAGGATCCGCACAAGCAGATACACTTCTAAACAAAGACGGTAATTAGAATAGTAGGCAGATCTGGGGTTGTCTGCTACGACAAAAGCCATGTTTCTGTGTTAGCTTTACCCCAGTGCGTCCTCTCTGTGGCATCCTTATTTCAGAGCTTCCTGGGAGATGCAGTATGTCTGTTATTGTTTGAAGGGTTTTTTTTTTTACTTTTTTTTTTTTATTACTATTATTCTTTGATGTATTTATGGACTCCCCAGGTGCCCATAACAATGTGACAATCAACAGGGATATTCACAGCAGCAGAATTTTGCCTTTACAAGTAAATCTATGCAAATATGGCAACCTACCTCAGGGCATCTTTCAAATCTGGGTAAGAAGTAGTAGGGAAGGTATGATATGATGCTTCAGACAGAACTTGCAGACATCTCTCACCTGACTTTGGAGGCTTCTCCATTCTTTCTTTTTTCTTATATTCCCCTAAATATAATTCCACAAGGATAAGTGAGTAAGAATGGCATGTGCTGTGTTCAGGGAGCCTGTGTGACACCCAGCAGTCTAGGTCCATCTCCAGAGGGATGGTGTATCATAGGGAGCTTAGGGACACGTCCTGCTTTCAGACATGTGCACACATCTGCTGCTGGCCTCAGCTGTGAACTCCCTGCAGGCACAGCTGAGAGGTGGTTTTGAAACTATTTCTATATTCAAATAAAAAAGGAAGTATAATATCTTTGAAGGAATAGAGAGCCCAGGACTGCACATGTTCAAGAGGGCAGCATGGTGCAGAGCCCAAGGCAGGATTTGGCTTTGTATGACTCTCACAACCTTCTGTCTTCAGGGCTTACCACCTACACAACTGATTTCCTCAGCCAAGAATTCACAAAGAGGGGGAAACATAACCTAACCTTCACAGCAAAGCTAAGTGTCTCCTCAGTTACACTTAGAAGCCTGAGAGGAGACGCAGGCAGACAGGTTCTGCACCACTGACTTCCACAAAAAGAGCCAAGAGTCTGCAAGGGGTGAGGGTGATGGGATCGCATAGACCCCTGCAGAAGTGGCCTTGGGGACCATCTGGCATCCAGTTGTCCCTGAGCTGCAGAGGAGGCCTTCTTGGAGTGAAGTGGGAACTAGTTGTGACCTTTGAGTTCCTTTTGTGATGTGTGCCCCTTTGTGATGACCCTTACAAGATCCAATTACTTTCTCAGTGGCTTGGAGGATGCTTTTACCTTTTTTCTTTTTCTTGTTATCTGTCACATCAGAAAGGAGGATATTAAAACATTCTTATGGAGGTTGAGCTACCATGTACTAAGGGAAATGCATAAAGTCTAGTATCTTTTGACATGAATATAGTGGGAATAGTCTGAAAGAGTATGAACATTCAGAATTCCCAGACAGATACTCAGATCCAGTATATCTCTGCAGGAATAAAACCGGGATCTTATCTGGTGAAAATATCTTTTAAAATCCCAGCGCAGTAGAACATTATGCTATAATATATAAATAGAGATAACTTTTACCAAAAATAAAAATCAAGACACGCCGTTGGAGCACAGATTTCTGTAAACAAAGGTAGTCCATGGAGATGAGTTCCGTGTAAGGAACAGAATAGAACAGAACAGAATCAAACAATCTGAAGGAATTCAGTTTAGATGAAAACAGTAAAGCGATTTGTATTTAAATGCTTTCAAAATGCATCACCCACCCTGTGAAATATCTTTATTACTTTAAGGAGAAAGAAGACCACCAGACACCCCTGCAGAAACCCCTTCGTTCTGACAGCCCAGATGGCTCCATCAAACACAAGCAGTGCCACTGACCACCAGCTGTGTTTGCTATTATGCCATCACTTTTTGTTCATTGTCATTTATACTCTGGCAGGTTAACTTCTTACTAAGGTAAGAGTAGGTTGAAGATTTCAGATTTGGGTGCTTGAGAGACCCTCCCATTCATAACAAGCTCAGCTTTCTCAGTTTCAGCTCAGACTGACATTATATTAAACTGTTTTTCTCCTCAGTGGGGACAACCACAGATTATTTACTAGATACAACAAGAATGTCACACTAAATGAAGATGAAAGATGTGCAGGAAGCGTGATTGCTGTCTGAGCCTTCTTAAGAACTGCTTATTAAGGAAATTGTCCTTTTAAGCAGCAAACAGCCAACAGAATTGGCCGTGTTCAAAACTGGGGATAGGATCTGACCTGCTAACCAACACTGTCTATTGATAATCTTCCTCCAGTGGTAATGATGCAGATGCTAATGAGCATATTAATAATAAATAGCACTGTATGCATTTATCATGTCCCCTATTCAAAGGGTGGAAATTGCTTTGCCAACAAGAGTGCGAAGTCCAAGAGCAGCTCTTTTCTCTGTGTGGAGTCTATTGTTACCATAAGCAAAGGGACTTTTGTCATCTGGGCTAGCAAAGAAAATTGGCAGTGGAACCGCTGGATTCCAGTCACTATGGTGCTGCTGATTCACGGTGTGAACTTTGGGGAGTTATTTCGGTGCTCTGAGTCTCAAGTTCACCATCTGTAAAATCAAGGTAATTGTATTTACAGTGCTTACCTCACAGAGCTGCTGTGAAGATTAATTAACGCATATATATTTACAAAGTGCTTTGAGATCTTCAGGTGAAACCTGCTGCATATGTGCAAAATATTATTTCTCTAAAATATCATGAAACCTCAGGAGTTGCAGTCTTGCTGGCTATCACCACATTTTTGAATGCTTTTGTTCTCTGTCTAAAGAAGTTGTTTTGCAGGTAGCAGTTACATATTACGTTAATGGTGGAATATTTAGAAATAATAGTTTTTCCCAATTCCTTTTGACTTGTTTCTCCCCTCATGCACTATGTGCAAGCAGATTATGGGCTCATCAAACAGCAATTTTAGATCATTATTAAGACATATTTTGAGCACTTTTTTTACGTCTATAGTTTTTATCAGAAAGCAAATCCCTTTGTTTATTTGAAGTTGGCTACTCCAGCTGTTTGTGATCGGTCTGATAAGCTATGATATATATCTGTACCACTTCCAGCAAGAACACACCTGGAGGCACAGCCAGAGACCAGAGATTACGTGTGTTTAATTTATCTGCTATGGGCAGGATTGATCTCTCCAATCTTGATTTAGCCACCTGAATATCAACCGTTAAGAAGTTGTTTGAACTTACTTCATACTTAGTTGAAAGAAATGGGTACTTGCCCAGAGCAGTTTGCCCGACCTTTCTTAGATAACAGTGTTGATAGTATGAATCAGCCTTTAGAGGCACAAATACCTCTGCTGACTGTGAAGGGACGTGGGAGTGATGTACTCAGATTTAGATGTCTAATGTGATATTAAAAGGCTGAATCCTGTTCTGCAGATCCTAGTGACACTCCTTGCCCTGGCAGGAGGAGTAGCATTACATGGAAATAGAGGATGGCTTGTTGAAGCAGCAGCACAGCTTGAGACTGAAACACCTAACTGCCAGTTTTCAGACGTGGGTGTCTACCTGAGGGTGAGGAGACAGTGGAGGAGACAGTGGAGGTCTTGACAGCACTGTCAAGACCTCCACTGCAGTCAGTGGAGGTCTTGACAGTGCAGTATGTGGTCTAGAGATCAATGCAGCTAACCAGATATAGATGTCTAGCACAGAGTAAGTGGAATATCGTACTGAGCTTCCCTTAACTGCACAACCATACCGAGTTATTTGATGCAGGCAGGTACGCCACTTTTCTTACAGCTAAACAATGATGGTTTCTGCAATACTGAGTAGTCTGCAGTGTTTGTAAGTTGACTTCAAAAGCGGGAATTGATCGTATGAAACCCATGTACATTTATCAGTTCTTATCTCTGCTTATTTAAGCTATTCCATAATTGTGCATGTTAGTTGTATTTTGTCTAAAGGTCTCAGACCGTGGTATTTCCACCTCACTGCTCTTAAAACAATTCTTCAGTTTTAGGAATTTGATTCCATTCAGTGGAAGTTTTCTTAATTTCTTACCTACACTCAAAACCTTATGAATCACATCATTCAATTCTTCCCTCTCTTGGTGGAGATACGTCTCCAGATAGCTGCCACACCCATACATACAAGTTTTCTTCCTAATCTTTGCCCATTCTAGTCACCTTTGAAAAATTTCTGGATCTAAGAGAGAGTGAAAAAAATATTTACACATGCACACAGCTATATACACACGTGAATTGTACTCAATGTGTTCAGCTCATACATGAAGGAAGCAAACACGAAATTCATGTTCAAGCATCTTCATGTATCTTCCCTACTTCAGTAGACCTTTAGAATTGACTACCAGCTGACAATCTGTCTTTATATGCACATGTACACACAGACCGTCATATGTATGTTTACCTATAGATACATATGTATAAATTTATAGTGGAGTTTTTCAGAGAAGAATTCTTTTGATTTTCTCTGGACATCTGATGTTCCTTAAGGCAGTTGTCATCCTACATTAATTTGTCTTGTTCTGCCTCAGCTCACTCTTTTTTGTCTTAAATGCCATATTAGAAAATGTTACAAGCTCCCCGCCTCTTTCAGCGTACCCACAATCCACCTGGGCATGTAGGGAAGCATGCCATGATCCTTCCTGACACATGTCAGCAAACATCTCATCAGGGGCTCAGCTGTGTCACCCCCAATGATATTGCGTGGCAAGATCAGTCCTTGGCTATATTACAACGTATTCTGCCCTCAGGGGAGGTAGGGAGGACTATGCTAATTGGTTCTGACCCTCCAATATAGAGGGGGGAAATTGCCTTCATCCGGTGCAATGTGCCAGATCTGTTCATTAGAAACCAGGGTGCTGCAAAGCTCATAAACCCTCTCAGCACCTTTACAAGATGGCAGAAGCCCATGTCTGTGTGCATGTGGAGAGATGATATGGTATGAGAGTCACATGAGCAACTTCTCCTGAATTTATTCCACATAAATACAAGAGCATCTTCCCACTTACAGCACTGAAGTGTCTCTCAGATTGGCTGTGGGGTTACAAAAACATGTGCTTGGACCCTACTGCATAACTGTTCTCTCTGTGCTCCTCAGACGGCCTGGCTTCTCTGAAGACTCCTACTCCCCAGGAGTCAGTGTGGCCGACTGTGAAATTGAGGAGAAACATAACAAACCTTATGTTTTAAATTACTCTGTCTATGCTTTACTTTCTTGAAAGGAGGTAGGGTTTGGGTTTTTTTTAGCTTGCTAGAAGGTATCACCTGTTTTGCACAGCCAACATAATATGAAATGTAGGGAGACCCAGGAGTTCCTACTCTTGCTCAGAACTTGCCCTCAGCCTCTGCAGAGCCTAACCCAGAATCAGTGGACCAGCAGACCAGCAAGGGGATTAAAGACCTAGTTGTTCCCTGACCTGTCTCTGTAGGTCCACTTTATCAGACACAGCCATCTTCACACCACTTGTCAGCGTACTAAAAAAGAAATGCAGGACTGAGCGCTGCAAGCTTTCCCCCATCACATTCATTCTTCTCTCTCTCTTTTCTTTTTTTTTTTTTTCTTTCTCTTGTTTGCTTTATTTCAAGTAGTCCTTTTTGTGCTTTAATCACACCTCACTAAACTCTGTGGTTTTG
The DNA here is from genome assembly GCA_013396935.1 of Baryphthengus martii. NCBI lineage: Eukaryota > Metazoa > Chordata > Aves > Coraciiformes > Momotidae > Baryphthengus > Baryphthengus martii. The sequence continues at coordinate 158,209 of VWZK01009594.1, forward strand.
TGTTTCTGATGCCAGATGATGTGCATGGGTCTGTGGCTTTACATTTCCCTAGCCTGCAAATATTGATGCCTTGTCCTTTGCTGAGCTAGAACTCCAGAGTCATCACCTCCTAAAGAACCAGATCCCTTTTCAGATCATATATTCTTAGTTATTTTGCAGGAGCATCTTGGAAAAGAAATGAAGGCGGGCACATCATGTGAAATAGTTAAAGCAATATTGGATAATGAAGACAGAAATTTAATCTTGTAGCCTCTTTTCGATCAAGCTTTCAGAAGCTCCAGGTGCTCTAGATGAAGCAGAAGGCAGTTTTAAGATAGCCTTACACTAAAACAGTTCCTTGCCAGCTTTCCTGAATTAGATGTTGGCTTTCATCCCGTGTGATAGATATTTTGTCTCTTCCCAAGTCTCAGAAACAGCTAGTCCTTGTAGAACAAAATCTAGCAGAAAAAAACCTCCTTTACACTGCATGCCAAGGCAAATAACTTGTTCTGCAATGCAGTGTGGGGAAGGTGGGGGTTGGTAGGAACTTAATACAAGTTGAGGGTGTGTGTGTTGTTTTTTTCTTGTTTGGTTATCAAAGGGATGCCAGATTTTGCTTGAACTACTTGGGTTTTAATGCACACACACATACTCACACGCAAATACAGGCAATTGAGTGCTTCTATGCTGGGGGAGTGTGAAGCTGTCAGGACCATGTCATGGCAAAGGCATCCCATCAGCTAGAGGGGGAGATTTTATGGGCCTTGGTTTGAGAAGCAGACAGATGACTGACAGGGGTTAAAAGCTTCCTGCTTTCTTTTCCACATTGCTTTCTTGATGGTAAAGTGTTCCCTGTCCCTCACACGGAAAGTACTCTATGATTTCAAAGCAGTTTGCTGGAAATACTGTACAGACTATAATAAGCTACTGTAGCCCTTGGCAGAGATGCCCAGCTGAGCCTAATTCCCCATATCCTTAACTCATCAGCCCCTGATCATAATGCAGGTTCAGTGTCCTAGAGGACCATTAAATAAAAAAATACACACATAAAAACCCAATTAGTACATTTCATGATGGTGAGAGATGTCAGACTGAGCGCCCTGGGCATAGTAGTCCTCTGCTTAGTCACAAAACAGGCAGTGCAATCTACCCCCCCAGCCTCCTGTGGACCTGACCCAGAGGACCTGAAACCAAAGGGTAAAAAGGAGCTCGGGCTCCTTCACTCTTTCTCTTTGCAGCTGCTTGGCTGAGGCGGTCACAGGGGAACTTTGTCCGTTGTGACACTCAGGGTATCATCAAGGAACTGAGCACAGCCAACCGTAAACAATGGCAGAAAGAAGTGAAAATATGCTAATAGTGCAGGTTGCAAAGGGAAATTAGGAGAAGGATAGACAAACAAAAAGAAACAGAAACATGATTCTAAGTGACTGTGGCGCTCCTGAAGATCGTCATTGGAGCCAGTGAAAAAAAGTGGTGGTACTCAGCTCTGAGACTGTCATCAATATTACATGAGAAAAAGAATAAAAAGTGTCTGAGATTTCTCACACAGCCGGAGAGAGTTTGGTACTCGACTGCTCCTGAAGTAGCCTACATTCCCTATAGGTTCTTTTGCAAATGTTCTATGGGGAAATTAATTGTCCTCCTTGCATTTAACCAGTTCCGTCTCCAGAAGAGATGTGGGCTTACTCCATCCGTGCCTCATTTTATCACATCTAATGAGCAGAAGATGGGACTTGCAGTCCTGTTGTCCAGCACAACTTTCCTTAGAAGAGACTGCATCAAACTTTCTAGAAGATGATGCAAGAAACCTCACAGATTTCACAGGCATGGGACACTATGACCTCTTCAAGGTCTCATTGGTTCATTGAACCTGAAGCTGAGACATCATCATGACATATGTGCTGTAAATGCCTAAATAGATGAGATCTCAGCTCAAAAATCATGCCTTCTGAGCTTCATTATTTAAATGTTTCCATGTCTGAAAATAATTATGCCAGACAACTAACAAGAAAACAACTTCTCCTTAGTCAGGATACAGTCTAATGGGCAGAAGTAAATTAGCGGCCGTGACTTCTTAGCTCCCAAATCTAGTTGTGAGGTTCCTGCCTAGGCGTTGCTTAACTGTTGCCATTTCCGAGCAAGGGTGGGATGGTTCATACATACTGCTCAGTCTTCAGCAACATCAGGATGAGTTTTAACAACTAATGATGCCTCTGCCAGGGGAATACAGGTACAGCTTAGCAGCACATGGCTTAATGTAATCTCTGACCCATCAAGTGTGATTAAATGGGTCTTGCTTGGCTACAGCTTAATATTAGACTTATTTTTTTTGCACTTTGCAAAGCAAAACATTCAATTAAGAAAACAGAAACAGGAAATGAATAAACATTCTATTTCTATGGTTTTCTTTTATCAGTACATTCATTGCCTCTCCATAATAAATAAGATCCATGGGATCAACAGGTCTCAGGACTGATTTTCTCTTATTATCACCAAGGGGAGTCAGCTTTGTTGTTAACCTTTCAATTTATTTAAAATGCCCTGGATTTTATATTCAATTTTTATGCTCCCTATTTCTGATTGTTTCCTTGAAATGGGAACTTCAAGGACTTTGATAAATGGATTGAAAGGTTGCCTTATTTCTCTGTCACTTCTGCCTTTGCGTCCTCTGCAAAATGCTGTTTTGCAAATCATAAAGCTGGAGATTGCAGTAAGTATTCATCAGAGTAAGGCACAGAGGGCTGTAGGGGCATAACAGATTAGATAGTCCCAGTAACGGGCCAGGAGCAAGAGCTGATGGGAAATAGATGTGAGCTGAAATTCAGACAAAAGGACATAGACTAGATATCAGTGCAGTCTTTTTGGTGGTGGATTCTATTAGCTGAAAGCAGTTTTCCACTGTTCTGGTCTCTACTGCTCTGGAAGTCATGGAAAAGGGCATTTGATGGGTTTGCGAAACTATGATGAAGAACTCATTTACTTGTTTGAAACTCATTTACACTTTTTTTTCTAGTAACTCCTGTTGAAATAGTGCTGATACGGGTACATGTAAGACTGTGAGAGAGGCTGATAGTTATCCATCACTGCACAAATTGTCATCTAAAATTCAAATGACAACACTCGACCATCAACCCCCAAAGACAGGGTCAACATTGCTGAGGTATTTAGTACTCCTTTGAATGATGCCTTGCAAATAAATATCTTCCTTAGAACAGGTTTCCATGAAATGAGTCACAGGTAAAAGGTTTAAGCACCTAGTCCCTCTTTTCCCCATTCAAGACACTAACATACCCAAACAGCACCTCCCTTTAAATAAACTCGAGGCACAGATAATAGCAGAACAAGAAGCCTTAAGCACTAAATAGATTATTTCTCTCCTGAATGAACTAACACTGGGTTTCTGTCCCTCCTGCATCATTTCCGTCATTGCACCAGAGCCCACACCAGTAGCACCCAGAGATCTTGTCAAGTACCACAGTGGCTGGCACTTTTGTAGTGGAGTTGGTCAATAGATAACATCTTTGTGCCACCACAAAGGAGGCCTCCCCGCAGAGCAAACACCTGGGAGTGCTGTCTCTCCTGCTGTTCCCATGCTCAGACGAAGCAAGAGCCCTGGAGCCCCTCACTCTTCTTTCCACCTTCTGAGCTATCCTAGCCCCACCACAAAAGGAATCTCACAAGGACCACTGACTAAATGCACTGCCCATGGCATTTCACAAGGAGCTGTGCCCTCAGAAGGACATGACCACCCTTCAGCATCAGTGCTAATGCAGCCTGTAGTGAGAATGCAGAGATCTTTCAGATGATTCAAATGTGTGATTATCACACTTGTCCCTTCACACACCTCCATAAGGGCAGCCAGGATCCATGTTCCTTCTGGCTCTGTGCTTTTCGCTCTCTTCCTCTGTGTTACTATGGCAAACAAGGGAAATGTTCAGCTCCCAGCTCTGAGTCATTCCCACCCTCCCAAAAACCAAAGTGTCCTGGACTGCTCTTTCACAGAAGCTGCCAAGCACACAACCCAATATTCACCCTAGCTTCTTAAGCAGCTACAGACTACAACTTGTAGCAGAAACCATTAATACTATAAATAACCTCTTTTTACACGAGACCTTTTCAAATTGCAGGATCCCAAAGCGCATGACGCATTTTGCTACCTACGTATTACAAATACACATCCTCCTAGGAATTTCACAGCCATCACTGATGCAAGCTGAGCTCCTTGTAACTGCAGAGCAACAGCACAGACAGATCTCAAGTCATCCTGCCCCAAACTCATAAATGCATCACCATACAAAAGAACCATAGGTTCTCCAGCACCCCGGTTACCTACCATGTTTTGATGCACAACTAAACAAATCCAAACCTGTGCAGACAGGTCAGTGCTGAGCATTCATGTGCAATAGAGCATTGCAAGTGGTGTGCAAACTTCCATCTTCCTGGATCATTTCTCCTAGTAGCAAAACGCTGGTAGCTGTTCAGCTGAGACCAACAAATTTACCATGCAGGCTAACATTACATCCAAATGTATCTACAAGAGATTTCAGTTCCCTTTCAGAACATGGCTACCTTTGGGAGCTATGATCTCCTGTCTAGTCCGTTTTCCATTATATGTGACTGTCTATCTATCCGTCTATCCATCCACACGTTCACATGGTCACCTTCATTCTCACTATAGGTAAGCACCTGCAGTTTCATGCAAAGGGCGATGCACATTTGTTCATTGACGGCCATCTCATCTCATTTTGATTTATTTAGAAAGCAGGACTATTCTTTTTACTTGCTTTCACTTTGAGTGCCGTAGCCATCACTGACTTACCTGAGCATCTCTGACTTTTACTGCCTATGACCATTTTCTGCCAAATGCCTCCTTTGAAAGGGCTTGGTTTTGTAAATACATCATTTGTTTTTGCTTTCTCCCCTTGTGAGGTGGGGAGAGGCGGTGTCCAGAGGATCACTTGGCAACATGCTGGAGTTTGAGAGTGAGTTGAGCTGATCTGCATTGGGGTGAGACTACGTGTAAGGGAGGGAGGGAGGCAAGGAGGGAGGGAGGAAAGGGGGAGACAGAGACACGAGAAACTGCATCACTTCCACAACTGCTACTGCTCAGGAGAAAGAAGCAAAAGAAATATATATCTGCCTGCCTATTAATTTAAATCTAGACCTAGGAAGAAGTCAACGAACTGTAATTTATGAGCTGTCAAAGCCTGAAAAATTCCTTTTGACACTGTATTTTCAGTTATTACATGCTTTCCTGCAAGACGACAACGTAATTCTGTAGGGAGCCTTCTAGTGAACAGCACAATGGCAGAGGGCAGTGGGGGCTTTCTTATTATCTTTTCTTCCCCCTTTCTTCTTCTCTCCCCACTCCTTTCAATCATCCCCTCTTTCCTACCTTGCTGCTCACCCAAACAGCAGCAAGGAAGTAAATCAGCAGCAGTCCTACCCTTCCAGACTTCCAGCACCTCCAAGGCAGCACCGAGTGCCGGGTTGGATCCAGCACCATGGAGAGATTTCTAAGGACTCTCTCCATGATGGGAATGGAGGTGAGAGAGTGAACTCAGCTCCACCAAAGACAAAGAAAAAATAGTCTCTCGCACTCTCTCTCACATTTTAAATACTTTTATGGGTTTCCCTCTGCCCATGCTAGGCACCCACTGCTCTTGCTGGTGAGCCTGTTGGTTGGATCTCTCTCACTTGAAAGGGTAGTGATTGACAACTGTCAGCTACCTCAGATCCCCAGAAACTGGCAGTACTCCCTGACTGGTTCACTGCTCCTACCTCCATAAAGTGAAGCAGAGAGGTGGAGAGTCCTGGCAGGGTGCTGTGCCACATGTGCTCTCCTAGCAGGGAGTGATTTCTTCTCTTTCCCAAACCCTCCTGGTCCCCAGAAATCAGTGCCAGGCTCACAGCATAGACATGCTGTGACACACCTGAACTTCATGTAAAGCAGAGGGTGGCGTGGTAATTTGGTGGTGGTATTTCCTAGAGTGCAAAGCATGAAAGGGCTACCTGCTCCTGGGCACCTGTCCACATCTCCACCCAACTGTGGGAACACATGGGATTGGAGACTGATGGCAGTGACACCATTGCCCAATGCCAGTTAATGGGAGAGCTCCAGCTACCATCAAATCAAGCTTGGCCTGAAAACGTTTCTGTTGCCTAAATCCAACCTGAAGTTCCTCTGGCATTGAGCTCATTTCCTTATCACCTGGGGACAGGAGGGGGAGAGGCATTTCACAACAAATGTCTTTTATCCCTGTATCTCCAAAGCTTTTTTTCCTTACACACACAATTACTTTTTAATTTGAGTTGCTGGTGGTGGCAGAAAAGTTGCCTTTTTGCTGTATTTTTTTATTCCCAGCCTTGGTTTCTCACTTACAGCTCAGAAACCCCTTTTAAGGTCTATTCTTTGTGATAGGCACTTTGCCTCATATTTAGGGAATCACACCCACATGCTGCACGCATCCATATGCAAACATACAGACATATATGTGCCTTTTCTGACTGAACTGAACTCCTAATCTTATGCTTTAATATAGTTTAAGCAGCCTGTGCAGAGCTCTCTGGTGTTAGGATTATGGACTAGTACTCTGAAAGCACTGCAGAAAAGTCCAGATCCAGAGGAAAGGATTGTGCTGCAAGACAGACAGTCACAATTCTCAGAGTCTATTCTAGGCTATGTTCCTCTTTAACTTCACTATGCCTCAGTTTCCTCAAACCTGAATTGGAGTCAGCACCACTATTACCTACTATTATTTGGGTAATATTTGAATGAAGATGTTAGAGCAGTGTTATGACTCTGCTCTCATTACTGTGATAGCATGTTCTTTCAGAATTGGATATAAAAAACCCCAAGGCCAATATTCCCCTGGATTGCAGATGCAGAGATGAAAAAATGAAAACAAAGAGATTTACCCAGAACTACTCTCATCTGTAATAGCAAAACCAAGAAGGTGAATGCCTTCTCTTGAATGTAAAACGACTACCTCAGAAGATGAGGACAAACTATTGTATTTTACTCACGAGCAGGTTATTGATGGGCACACTTTCACTACCTTTTTTAAATATCAGGAAAGTCTACACTGAATTCTTCAAGACTCTATTCTCTGAGTCCTAGCTTCCGCTCAGATGACGTGTGTGCTGCTACCTGAAAGAAAGATGGAGCCAGTAGCTGCCTGTAAGACCAAAGACCAACATATCACCCAGGGCTAGACCTTCCTCAGTATGGGACATAGTGACTAGAACAGGTTACAAATTAGTCAGGGTAAAACAACAGTTAAACCATGGAAGAGTCAAAGCAGGGTTCAATGCATGTTACCTGACTTTGTTGTGGTTAACATTACATATGCTAAATAAATGTCATCCCAAATGCGACCTGGACTTTGTTGCTAGCTCAGAGGATTGTTCAGGGAAGCTGGATGCTAAGGATCCTATCGCCTTCACTGTGCAAGGAAATCTCTGAGTGCATTCAATATAATTACTTCTGCTCCCAGGAAAGAGACGTTGATGTGGAGAAAGGAAAAAACCCTGTCCTGCATTTCCTCTTGCATGAAACGCTCTTCAGAATTGTGACTGTTTCCCTTTTGTTGTTAGCCTGTCTTGCTCTCACACTCTCTGTGAGACTAGCACATAGACGTTATTTCATCCACGGGTTCTACAGACAGAGTAATGGCAAGGGCATGATAAAGAAGAACAGAGTCATTCTTATGGTAGTTAAGTCATTGCATTTGTCTATACCTGCATAGCAAACACAGCCTCTGAGTGAACAAGCCATTGGCTCTGAGCCATAGTAACTGAGAGTGAAGAATAGAAATAACTAAGGTTTGTGCCCAACTTTTGGGGCAATATGTGGAGAACGTGGCCTGTACTTGGTAAAACACAATATTCCTTAAAGTGTTAGAGAACTGTGCTGCAACAGGGGTGAAGATCTGATGCTCAAGCTGGTAGGAAGGAACAATGCCAGAGGCAAGGGAAGGAGAGGGGATATGTGTCTTTGAGATCCTATCTTCCTCCTGGCAAAACTGACTGATTGAGTTTTCCTTATCAGTAGAAGCTATCCTGAACTGCAAAGTTTGGATCTTTAGAATTGGAACTTCCTTGTAGTTCTTGCTGAGTACAGTGTTCAAGAGGGCGAACATTAAATGGATTAAGAAGTGGGTAATGGACAAATCTCAAAATGCAGTTGTCAAAGAGAAAGCATGATAGAGTGAAGGTATTTGTAGCAGGGCTCTGCACGGATCAGTACCAGCTCTGATGCTAGTCAGCATTGTCATGAATGATGTGGAATTAAATATCTCAGCTGATAAAATCTGTGGATAACACAAAATGGAAAATTGTAAGGACAGAACTCTGATACAGAGTCATCTGAGTCACTTAGGTCACTCTGAATGAGCTTTGGCTGGCTGAGGTGTTATGTACGTGTTTCTGCAGAGCAAATCTAAGCTGACTCATGGAGGAATAAGGCTAAAAACCAGGCCTAAAGAATGAGGGGTTATATTTCATAAGACAGTGACCTAGAAAAGTACCTAGGCAATGACCTAGAAAAGTGGTTAGCACGGCTGAGGAAGTCAACATTAGCTCCCAGCATGGTAGTGGGCAAAATCCTCTAATGGGACTTCTTGATGTATAAACAAGGAAACTGGAGGACAAAGATGATTTTTCAGTAGGTAACATTGGTGGGAGGAGTAGTCTAGCAAAATGATCCCTGTCTGTTTTTCACCTTTTAAAAAAATTGCAAAAGATTTCGTAAAGACCTGTATGAATGAAACAGATGCCACCAGGTGTCAGATTTAAAGAGACTTAGGTCTTTACAGAAGCATCTTTTCTAGGAAAAAAAAAGGCCTATCTACTAATGAGCACTTTAATCAGCTGAAGAGAAGCCGAACTTTTCTCTGAAACTTTTCAAACTTGAACACGATGCCAAAGACATTGAAGTTAGGAGTCAGAGACAGGCTCTTTTCACAAGAGTATGTGCATCAAAGCACACTATGATGCTGATGATGACTCTGCCTGCTGTCCTTGTAGTAAGACTTGACACCTCTCCAGGAAATGCATTCTGGCCGAACACAACCCATGCGGATAGCTGCAGGACAGCAGCAGAACAGCTTAGGCACAGTAGTTCAGCCATGGGAGGCTCCTGGGGACACTTTCAGTACAGAGAGGGAGAGACCAGATCACAGAAAATCCCTTTTTGATGATAAGCCCTGTGAGCCTCTGACTAGCCAGGGGTTCAGGGAGTTTTGGGAGGAAGAAGAGGTCGTCGGCACTAGATTTTTCCCTCTACAATGCCCATCTTTGCTTCCTGACTGATGCTGCGGATCACTAGAGAGGGTCTTTAGCATGGGGAGCGTGCTGAGACTATGCACTGGCTCTCTATGTCAATGTTATCGCTCGCTGTCACATTCCGAAAGAGAAAGCGAGTCTGTGCCACGCACGCAGAGAACAAAGCCCTCGCAGAGCCGAGTGAGAGTTACAACTTGTCAGCACGTCTCTCAGCCTGCCGAGGGCCAAACATGAAACACAAGAAAGGCCTGAAATGAGGGAAAAAGGAGGAAATAATAGCACAGTGAGCTCTTGAGCTCAGAAAAGGCATGCTATAAAACAGCACCTTCTTTCTCTGTCTCTCTCTGTGTCTCTGAGTCCTGGCTACTGATGAAGGGAAGAGATGACTCCCCTTAGCACAGTTACAGTACTGTGGCAGTAATAGGGACCAGAGACAGGTTCAGATCTGGCATGCACAGCCCTACTTTCTCCACACACCCCAAAACGGCATTGTTAGTCAAAAAAGCATTATTACTGGTGATGAAATCTGAGTTCGAAAGGGCCTACTGAGGGTTATGTTTTCCCATGTGGACAATGAAGCTCTGGTAGCTGGAAATTCACCTTTCTGAGACTTGGATTTTACCCTGAATCAGGGAATTAATTTCTCCAGCTACTAATTCCAGGTAGGAATAGGATAACTGCATTTTATTTTTGCTGATCTGGGCATAGCTGTGTTGGTAGGAGAAATAATTCTGTCATTGCACAGTATATGTCTGTATTGCTGATTTATATCTAAAAAAAAAGACCTTGTTTCAGGAAGCTTCGTGGATTTATGCTTACTGATTATTTTGTCCAGGTGTATAATTTTTTTGTTTCAAGTGCTTTTGGCATGAATAATCACAGAATCACATGGAATCACAGAACGGTAGGGGTTGGAAGGGACCTCTGGAGATCTAGTCCAATACCCTGTTAAAGCAGGTTTGCCTGGATCAGATTGTAAAGGAATGTGTCCAGGTGGGTTTTTTAAGTCTCCAAAGGAGACTCTGGAACCTCTCTGGGCAGCTTGTTCTAGTGGTCTGGCACTCTTACAGTGAAGAATAGCTTTTCCTTATAAACTTCAGATGGAACTTCCAGTGTTCCAGTTTGTGCCCGTTATCCCTTGTCCTGTTGCAGGGCACCACTCAAAAGAGACTGGCCCCATCCTCCTGATGCTTGCCCTTTATATATTTATAAACATCGATAAGAACAAATAATTACCACGACAAGAGAAACACAGTATGTTCAGCACTGCACAGAAGTAAGACAAAGGACCAACCTCAGTCCGCTTCTGTAAATATAGAGATGCCTCTATATAAAGTGAGTGGAGAAAATTAACTTAAACTAGGAGCCCAACATCCCCACTAGATACAGACTCACTCCTATACTGCTAGTTGTTAGTACAGTTGGTAGTATATGCATCCTTCAGGCACTCCAATATGATTAAAATTAGATGAAGCAGAGCGCTGAGAATAGAAAATTACTTAACAAATATTTGTCTTGTTCCCATCATGGCATTGTGCTGCATCTCCTTCTTCTAATACCCAAACTAGTAAGGTATTGAGTTCCCTCCTGTAAGACTCACTTGCTGTTGATGTCTGTCTTGCAGTTGTTGTATGGGAGTGCAGGGTCTCCAGTCTCCAGCATTTCCTGTTTGCTCTCCTTAATGAGTTGCATAGCACAGGCTCTCAGGTATGAGCTTTGGAGTAGCACATGTAGGATCAAGTTGTGGTTTAAAGACAAAATTCTATCTAACTCTTGGGTGGGCAAGAAGACAAGTTGATGAAGCCTGAAGGAATACAAAAAAACCAGTAATGGTCCTTCAGAAAGTGCAGGGCCACGCAGCAATAGCAATGTAAAGAAGCAGAGCCCTAAGTCAGTCAGTAGGAGTTAATAGGCAGCGTTGTGCTGAGCTGTGAAGGATTTTAAAAGACCAGCGGAAAGAAGGAGCCCATCAAATAGACAGGCAAAGCAAGATTTGGCCCTGAGCATTTCCATCCCCCTGTATGGTAGGTAAGAAAATCGTGGAGAGAAGCTCTGGAAATGTCGTACATGTCCACTACGGCCAATGCACGCTTGCTGTGAGTTCAGACAACAACAGCCAAGATCAGAGTAATGGGACTGTCCCCACAGGCCTGTCAGGCAAGGGCTGACTAAACCATGTGAGTGGAGAGTCCTCGTGCCTTCTCCCGGCCAAGCTCACCCCTGACACCCACCTGCAAACGGAGCTACCAGCAATGCCTGTGTCTGGAGAAAATGATCCCTGCAGCAGGAGGCTGTTTATGAACCATTCTTTACTGCTGGCATAGCACCCAGCTCGTTTTCACCTTTCTTAAAGGTTAACCTCATTTCCTTCTATTAGTTGGTTTTAGCGAATGCCATTCGGTGCGGCAGTTAAAGAGCTCTGTCAGCGGATGGAAATGACAGTGGCATTTA
>VWZK01009594.1:169977-181059 GCA_013396935.1 Baryphthengus martii
GGGGGTGGGAGGGTAGGTGGAAGAAATAATCTTCAATAAAATGTTTGCAGGGGGATGCTAAGTGATATTAAAGGAGTCTCACTTTCCCCAGCGAGAGAGCTTCGGCTCAATGCACAGAGTGGGACAGGTCTCCCCTGAGTTTGAAACCAGTCCAAATCCAGGTAGAAAAAGTGCTTGGGAGGCTCCAGGCCAAGGAATGGGACATTCCACATCTATGAGTAGCTGCTTGCTGGGTCCAGGAAGCCTTACTTCAAGCCAAGTGTGTGCTGAATATTGTGCTTTTACTTTAAGGAAGATTCCTCTGTGAGTGTGCTAGTTATAAATTTTATCGCAACCCCTGCACCATGTGCTGCCATTGCTGCCTGGTATTTCAGGCCACACCATCTGGTCACAATTTTCTTCCATTCCCTCACTGCTCTACTCTCCTGTTTTAAAACCTGGGGTCAGGCTTGCAGGAAAGTCTTCCACTGAGAGGAGGGATGAGTTTTGCCTGTGCTGGAGATTTCACAGGGGTTTGTTACTTCTTTTCCTTATTGCAACAGAGTGGTGGAAGGAGGTGAAGAAAGCAGCCCAAATCAGGGAAGTACATATAGACCTCTAAACACTAGCACATAAAAGGTGTGATCAGCATTGTTCAGGCTCTGCTGTCCTTCTGCTCTGTCTTCACCAGACCTCCCCTGACATGGCTGTAATACGCTGCTCCACATCACAGAGAATCTGCAATATCCAGCAGCAGTGGGGACATACCGAGCAGCAGTTCAGCAAATCCAGCATCTGATCCAAAGCCTCCAAGGCTATGTGGCACTCTTTTTCATTAACTTCAATAAGCTTCAGCTCTAACCCTGAATCCCCAATGTTTATTTCAAGCACTGGTATGTCATCACCGGAATATAATGTTCCTTCACACACGCACCTTAGGGTTACGGCTTAAATGAGTATATGGTGAAGTCTCAATCCCGCTGGGTGGCATCCTGAAGCAGATCCATGCATTTCCTAGGTCATTTGTTGAGTTGGCTAAAGCATTTCAAAGGAACGGTTATCTAGCCAAACGTGTAGTTTTGCAAAAATCAAAGGGTTCCCCTGAAACAGGTCCATTTCAATGACATTTTTACCAGGGGACGTGTTTTTTTTCAAATTAATGCATTGAATTCTCATTTCAAGATGTACAAGCCCGGCATTTTAACATGATCTTTATGATTAATTTTGTTTCAAGCCTTTATTGTATTAAACCACTAAGAACATAAGAGCTTCCATTTTGGGTTAGACCAAAGGTTTGTCTAGTCCAGCATCTTCTGCTCCAGCAGTGACTGTTAGAAAAATTAAGAACAAATCTTTTATACAGAATGACCCTTCCTTTAATATCCTCTGGCTTCCATGAGACAGAGGTTTAGTGACCAAGATAGATTTTGCATCTGGATCTTCATGTTTAGAAGCAGTGAGTGGACACAATCATCACTAACCTGTCTCATTCTTCTTGGACCTAATTCATGACTTTTGCATTCAGCAACATACCATGGCAGAAACGTCTTTCATTTATTGATATGGTGTGTGAAAATGGTACCCTTTTTGTCTGAATGAAAACCACGGCCATTCTGCCTTATATATTTTATGTTTTCAGGTTATTAAGACAAAGTCTTTTCATTCCTCTGAGACAATACCCTGTAACATTTCACAACTGAAGAATTTCCATTTCACGAGAACTTTGGCCTCTTCAATTCAAAGTGGAAGCATATTTTTTGAGACATCAGTATTTCCCATAGAAAGAAAATTCTGTTTTTCATCCAGTTTCAGTCATTTCATTATATCAGTGTAATTGAGGATGACAGCAACAAAAATAATAATAACAAAAAAACCCCAACAACTCAACAAAAAAACCTACTTATGCATTCTAAGAAGAACAGACAAGAATAAAGGGGAGTTTCACAATAGTAGCTTCTTCCTTTCAGCTGAGCTAGGAGAGCCATAGGGACAGGTTAGGGGTATCTGTTACCCTAGTCTCATCACAATGACGCTATGTCATGCCCTCACTTTATAGTTTTAACGCCTATAAAGCAAATGGTGTGCAATATAGGAGATGAGACCAATTCTCACCTTCATTTTTATCTATAAAACCCCTAGACTGGGACTTCCACCTAGATAAAGTGGGACTGGTTTGGGCAATGATACACCTTTTTGGGTGGTCTGTCTGTTCTACGTAAAAAAGGTCACTTTTAAGGTTTCCCTGCAGTCAGTAGGACACCTGAAAGATTAAATGAGTTGATCTTATTCATGTTAAGATCTTGAACTAATCACTTGCAATTGGGCATATGCATTACATGTGCAGCTCTACTACTGACTTCCATAGGCAAATTCTTACAGGATTTCAGCTCTTGCTTTGTAAAATGGGGTGAAATTATATTTCTGTTCCCAATCTCCTTATTCTTCTGGTTACAGTTACAGGCAGGACATTATCTTTCCACGCTTACATATGCAGCCTGGCAAACTCCACGTTTGATTTTAGCTAAGGATTCCAGTTACAAGCATCAAACAAATAATACACAAAACTTCTGTGTGAAATAACGGCTTCGTAACAGAAGTGAGCATTAGGCCTCAAGCTGTATGATGTAGGAGAGGTGTTATTGAGACCTGTGAGACATGCTGCTTGAATTCCTATATTATTATTGTATTCTTTTGCCTCTCCTTCATTTTCTTTGTTTGTAGATGAGGGGATGAGGAGGAAGAAAGCCAGCAAGTTTATAAAAGTAAGAGAGAAAGGAGTTGAGGCATTTCGTGGAGATCTTTAATGACATTCTGTATAATTTGAAAGTGGGGAGGGAAGAGGAGAGAGAAAAAGGGAATTAGCAAAAAAACTGGCAAAAGAAAAGTGGAATGTGGAGAGAAGCGTGTGGATGAATTTTAATGCAATCAGAAAGCTGTAATAATGGTAATAAAGGAATATATTCAGACGTCAAGAGAGGGAGAAGGGAACAGGACCCGCGACGCCAGAATTTAAATTAGACATAGGCGTATAATTCTCTTTTCTCCCCCCACCTCCCCCCCTTTCTTCAAATGAAGGAAATGGAATTTTTAAGCACAGCGAAAGAGGGATTAACAATTGGCAGGTTTTCAGCCCTTTGTCTTTTGGCGAATCCCATTTAATCACCGTCTTTAATATTAAGGAGGCTGTGGCCGTGCAGGGCTGTCTCAGGCTTGGGGGAAAAGGGATGATATACAGAGGAAAAGAGAGATAACACTTAGGTTCAGGCAATTGTGAGGAAGTGTTTCAATTACCTCCACTGAAGTCTTTAAAAACTGAAGTTTAATTTGATCTGAAATGTCGTCACAGCTCCTGCAAGAGAAAATATGTCCTTCTCACCCCCCTTCGTGCCCATGTCTTTGCTGTTCTAACAGTCCTCGCTCAAGGCTGGAGTGCTACCATGGATTAATGTCCTAGCCTTCTATGCTTCTGGAAAGGTTTTCAAAGTCCCAACAGGTCACCAGTGAGATGAGTTTAGGAACCGAAACTTATTTTCCTGACATACCAGCCTTGACATCACTGACCCTGTAGACTTTGTCAAGAAGCTTCTAAACTTTGCTCTGAATGAGTGTGAAAACCAAATGGCCCTTAAGGCTCAGCCTCATCCATGTGTGGCCACAGAGTGAAAAGGGGATGTTACACATTGGAATTAAGATGTGTTAAATTCCCCAGAACCAAAGGCTGTAGGAGCTGTATTCAAACCTGAGTTGCCTCTGAAAGATGAGTGTCGAAGGGTGATTCAGTGTTCATTTGAGGTGTCATTTGATAGTACAAGACAGTCTTCTCCTTCATCTCTTTCTTCGTTGGGAAATCCATCAAGCTGGGCCGGAGAAATATCCATAAATTTGCAGGAGGAATAATCTCAAACAGTCATGGAAAATCCTGCAAAGTTTAGTTACAGCACAGCTGCAAACCTCTGCACTTTGATTCTGGGTCTTCTTAGGTGCTTTTTTCCCATGAACATATCCAGGTATGTTCCCAGAAAATGTGACTTGTAAGCACAAACTGCTAATATCTACAGAAAGATGCATGAATTTTATTTTATTTTTCCATGATCAAAAGACTGATTTGAATTCAGATATTCTTTCTGCTCTGGAGGGATGGTAAAGAGAATGTGGGTGTTTGGGCCACACGTTGAAATTTGGAAGATCAGATTTCGACTCCTGAGTCTTTTCCTAAAAAGCATTGAATCATGAATCTGCTCTCAGAAATATTCTGGTTTGGTGTTTCAGACAATAAACACACTTGGAAGTATTATGATCTACCAGGCACAAATCAGGCATTTTTAGTGCTTAGCATGACACCAAGTTTTAGACTGTTCTCACTATCAGCTTTCCTAAGCAAGAGTTACTAATAAAGTGGGTCATTGCAAGCTAGTTTTCCAGCTCAATATCAAACACCATAAAACCTGTCATTTAAGATTTGCACTGGGAATAGCATCTCTTGGCAATGGACAGTTGTGACGGCGTTGTTCAGCAACTCAGAACTACTGATGTTTGTCTTGGGGTTATAATATTCTCAGCTGTACAAGAGGAGTCTGCTGTTAAAAAAATCATTTAGTCTATGTCTTCATGGCAGGGTTTGTTTGGCCTGTTGCCCAAGTTTTGTCCATAACCTGTCTGCACAGAGGAAGCCTTGAGTGTGTTTTTATCTGAACTGCTCAGATGAGGCTGTAGATTTGAAGTTGGATTTCACTTCAGCGCAAGCAGACAGCAGGTTTTGCCACAGAAGTACAGGCCAGCCAAACTCAAACAGCAGTTATTCTAGTGATCTGGGCTGTTTTCTTCCATTTTTAAATCCTAGCTCTGCATTTTATCCATCCTGGTTACAAGTTTGCTCTCCTGGTTTCTGGACATGGTTTAGCAGCTGATACAGACCGATAACCACTTCCAGTTCCCTGTCAAGCAGGTCTCTCTGCTCAGGAGGATAGGACTGCAGTATGGATGAAGGCCCCAAAAGTAGAGAATAGGCCCTAACATATTTAACTGAGCAAAATAATTTTAGACTTTGGGTTCACCAGTTGGCAACATGTTAAAGTTTCTTTCCAGTTGCTCATAGAGCACACTGTTGCAAGACAGGAAAATATCTCCCTGGAGGTTGACTACAAGATCCACAGACATTTTCATTTGCAAAAGCAGAGCTTTTCATTCAGAACTAAATCCTGCCTTGACTTACTCCTACCACAGAAACCTATTGCATGAAAAATGACTTGGGGAAACTCCAGTCATTTAAATCTGATAGAAACCATCAGAGGGTTCAGTCGTAGATATGACCACCAGCCTGACAAATGCCTTTCATTATTACTGCCAGAACTCCCTATATTCCTGGCTTGTGACAGACAGCAAGCAACCTCAACAAAGTCCAGTTTTGCCTGGTGCAAGTACCAATTATTCTTTTTGCAGATAGGGAAACTGAGGCTGCCTTTTGCACTGGTAAACTTATGGAGCCCGTATTTCCACTGGGACCACTGTCCTTGGCAGAGATATGTTACAAGTATTTAGTAACAGTACCTACATGGTCACCCATCTATATGGTATCAGGAATAACTAATCACTCCAAGGGAAGAGTGATTTTGCCTTCCACAATATCCAGAGCATAGCTTGAGATGGGATTTAGGAATCCCAAATACCAATTTGAAACGTACAAACAAGAGCTTTGGCCAAGCTCTTGTATATCCCCATAGGTCCACTCTTCCGTAACTGGCTCAGGAGTGATTTCGACTCTTTTCCAAAACAAGATCTAGGGTCTATCTATTGAAAATAGTTTGTGGCACGTTCAAAATAAAGAAAAGGAAGAGGTTCCTAACACAATGCATGATTAGGCGGGAGAACAACTTACTGAAGGGTGTGGTGGCTGCTCACAGTTCCCATGGGTGCAAAAGCCCATAGAACAATTACATCAAAGGCCCTTCAAGAACTATTACATATTAGAAAGCCACTGCAGACTCCAGAAGTCCCTAAACTGCAGAGCATTGAAGTCTAGGAGAACATCCGTGGGAACCAACAAAATTGCTTCCCCTGTTCTTGTACTCTTTCCTAGACATCCAGAACTGGCTACTGTCAGAGGCAGCACACTGAGTCAGACAGATACTGTCTCTCATACGGTTGTTCTTTCCCGCTCTCTATAGAGCATCCATGTCCAAGTTGAGGCTCAGAGTGCAGCCAAGCAATTAAATTAGAGAAATCCTTCAAAGTTTTTCAGATGCAACAGTGGAGAGTTATACACCTGTGGGATGAAGATTCCTTCTTCATGCAGGAGAATTATACTCCTACACCTGGGTTTACATTCATTTGCGCTTGTCCCCATCACACAGCTGTTCAGATTAGCTGTTATTCTCTCTAGCCCGGGTGTCTCAAAGTCTCTGTCTCAAGCAGTCAGAGACCAGCAGCTGTGCAATCATATCGGCTAACGTATGGGATATAAAGAATCTGTTAAGTAAAACCAAATCGGAGAGGAAGGAGGAGAAGAGATCAGCACAAAGAAATCACTCCCGCTAAGATGTGATTAGGGATGCCCCACAACACCCAGCTGCAAGGAACAGGTGAACTCAGCAAACATTGTAAAGCCTGCAGCAGAATTAGCCCCTTGTGGGTGTTGTTTGATATGGGGAAGAGGAATGAAAAGGGGGAAAACAGGAGCCTGTGCAGATGGAAGGAGGGATTGGTTGTTATTGTTTGAAGTTAGATAGCAGTAGGTTTCTGTTTTTTCTGGAGTGGGTTGAGCTTTTGGTTGTTGTTGTTTTCTTTTCCCCCATCCTAATTTTTGAAACACCTCCATTTTACAAGGTTCATGTATTTTCCAGCAAGGTACCATGGAGAAGATAATTAGCTAATTTACAATTAGCTACAACAGAATTCGTAATCGCTTCCCCTGTGGAAAGGGCTGTAATCATCATCACGGAGCTGTAGGACTGCTGTGAAAATGGCAATAGGAGTGTGCAGCCCAGCCCCAGGAAATGCCCTGCTTTTAGCCTATTGATCCGCCTGATTAGCGTGGGCTGAGGGGAGCGGCAGGGCACTCCAGCTCAAGAGGGGAGCTGGTTTGAGCTTGCAGATTTGAGTTTGAATCTCGATCCAAACTTCCATAATGTTCAGGACACCCGCAGCTCACCTCTCTGCTCTACAGCTCCCCCTTTTGAGTTTGGCCTGAGAAGGATGCCTTCTCCATGACTGTCTGAAAAGAACCAGGCTTATATCTCTTTTTTTTACCACTATAACTTCACCAGATTCCTGATCCTACTGTATGGTCTTGGGGGTACTAGAGGATAAAAAGCTGGACATGAGCTGTCAGTGTGCACTCATAACCCAGGCCATCTGTATCCTAAGCTGCATCAAAAGACACGTGACCAGCACGTGGAAGGGGGTCATTTTACTCCTCTATTCTGCGCTGATGAGACCTCACCTGGAGCACTGTGTCCAGCTCTAGTGTCTTCAGCACAAGGGAGACATGGACCTGTTGGAGTGGGTCCAGAGGAGGGCCACAAACATGATCAGAGGGGTGGAAAACTTCTTTTGTGAAGAGAAGCTGAGAGTGTTGGGGTTATTCAACCTGGAGAAAAGAAGGCTCCAGGGAGATCTTACTGAAGCCTTTCAGTACTTAAAGGGGCCCTATAAGAAAGACGGGGACAGAGATTTTAGCAGAGCCTGTAGTCATAGGACAGGGGTTGACGGTTTTAAACTAAAATGCGTAGATTCAGAGTAGATGTGAGGAAGAAATTTGATGCAGGAGATGTTGTACTAGATGACCTTTAAAGGTCCCTTCCAACCCGCTAGGCACGGGCACTTTCTTCTTGTCCACACTTGTGCAGAAAACTTGTCTAGGCTGCTCATTTGTTCTATTGTGGTGCCAAGGAGCTAAGCTTAAAGGCCTTCCTGGTACCTGGACAGAGGCACTGCAGTTGGTCCATCACTGTGTGTGCAAGCAATGTTTGAGGAGGAGGTGAATAGCATCAGCGACAAATAATTATTAGCTGTATAAATAATAGAATTAATTAACATTTGGCTTCTGAAACCAAGCCATGTAGCAGCCTGGTCCTGTAGCTTAAAAAGCTAAGTCATTGAGCAACATCAGAGAGCTGCTCTGGTGAATACCATCCACGTGCAGAAGATGCCTGTTCCTGTACAGAAATACGCAAACACCAATTTTGTTCTTGCATGAAGAAGCACACATGCTGTCTGTGTGTGGAGCCCTGCCAATGGGCTCGGGATGAAATAGGGAGGTTCACAGGTTTCAGAATAAGGGGGTTTGCAGCTGGAAGGGACTGTAGTGATCTTTTGGTTTGCCATTCTGATTAGCCTGGGCTGTGAAGGTAGTAGATCTGTCCCTCTTTATTTCCAAGGCCTTGGATGCGTTGTTCTAGATGGTAAAGCTAGCTCACGCTTTCCTGATACAGGGATTCAACCTCTTTGTTTTGCATGAGGAATATGAGAACACGAGAGTGTTTATATACCCTTATCTAACTGTAGCCCCCTACACACACATACATTAGCGAGAGCTATCTGGATAAACACAAACCTGTGTCATGTCTCTCTGTGAGTGACCCTAATTTTCCCCCAATCCCTCCACAATTGCTGTGATTCTTGTTCTTGTCCTCTTGCTCCACAGAGGGTCAAACATCCTGCATCTCATTGTCCCTTCTGTCTCTTTAATTAGTGCTTGTCCTCCCCCTTCTCCCCCTCGCTCCCGTGTCTCCCCTTCCCATCTCCTCTCAGCACTTCGTTTGCAATGCTCTATTATTTCACCTTTCACGAGTGCCATCTCCTTCGCCTGGGCCCGTCTGACACCTCTGCCTTACGCTTATCACAGAAACATAACATTTAAATACAAATAGAACAGGGAATAATTTAACCCCTATTTGCACTGGGGAAGGTGCTGAGGCTTCGTATAAACACAGCCGGGGAGATTTTTATATGCTGTATATTTATCTGACATTACATTTCTTCACCACTGTGCCTTGCAGCAAGCTTTCCTGACAAGCACAAGCCTTTGTCACTGGCAGAGTGGTCAAGAAGAGGGATACTTGGTTTCACGGGGATCTCAGAAATGTCACCAAGGAGTCTTTTCTCTCCCTACCTGTCCTTCTGGGAGGAACAGGGGGTGCTGTCTCCTGTTGTTGCTGTGGTTTGTTTGTGGCAAAATAGGGTAGACTTGGAATTAACTTAATTTTCAGTATTATCAGAGTGCCTGAGGTTGCTCATGGTGAAGGTCTTATGGTGCACCAGCAAAAACCTCCTCAGCTCTCTTGAGCAGTACACCACAAAGAAATAGCCGTCCATGGTTATTTCCATGTGCCAAGCAGGCATGGTGGGCTCAAGTTGTGGGGAAAGACTGATAATGGGGTCAATACTAATGAGGAAAACCAAAAACATGGGGGAAAAAGGCTTACATGGACACTACATTCAGCCCTCATGCTGCAGGGCAGTGTCACTGCTCAGGTTACCTCTGTTAAGGGCCACCTCTACGGTGAGGTTAGTGAGGTTTCTTCACTACTTGGGTGTGAGACAGAATCTGAAACGATTGCTTTGGTATTTGTAATAGAAATTTCAACAGGCCCTTCTTAACAAAAGCAAATGGGAGATGCTCAGATATGCATCAATGTTTGATGCAAGGTACTGTGTGGCCTTGCGGAAGCTGCATAAAATAGGATTTCATCACATCTGTCCTTAGACATCCTAAGCAAGCTCATTGTCTTGATTTCCCACACACGGAGGAGATAGAGGCTGCCCAACTCTGTTATGTAAGACAGGATGGTATGGTGAGGTACCACTCCCTCTCCCATGGCCAAGGGGCCAGCTAAGGTGGACCACAGAGTCATGCCCACAGCTTGTGTCAAGAGCATCCCAGATCATGGTCTCGTATCTGGCCTCTTTTTATCCTTCTCTACTGCCCCTGGACAGTGGTAGTTATCTTCTCCTTGACTGTGAGTTCACTTTGCCCAGTGTTGGGAGGACTAGGACTTAGGGGGCTTGGCCTAAAGGCATTTTACCCCTCAGTTTCACAATCAGAAATGAGGATGTTAGCATAGGTCCTGAGACACAGTCTTGCTGAATGAGGAGGAAGCATGAGACAAAGCAGGGTGGTATGGGTGGACCATGGGTGGTAAGGATTCACCCTACATCCTGCAGACAGGCAGAGCTTGGGAACAGTTTGATCTGGAAACTGCTCTGGTTTTGTGTGCAGCCTTTGGTTTCTATAGGATACAGAGTCATCTGGGTGATGGTACAACCTATGGCCCTCCATTCTCATTTGAAGACAATGGAAAAGTCTGGTAGGGAGTACCTGGTGGTGTGCTCAGATGCATCCCACTGACACTAGCACATCCTCTCTTCAGTTTATTCTGGCAGTCTTATGACCTTACTGAGACTTTTTTACAAAGCAGAAGTAGTTACCCCAGTGCATGGCATGTCAGCTTTTTGTCTGGGACATGAAAGAGCAGAGTATGGAGGCACTCAGGATATAAGAGGCTCGTAGAACCCCATTAGAGGATAAGCTCATTATCCAGAACCTGAAACACGCTGAATGGTCTCAGCTGCTGGACCCTTCCATTGCTCTTCCCACTTGAGATGTGTGAGGGGTGTTGTTAAAGCATACTGCTGAGCTTCCTGGCAGAGCTGGGACGTGAAAGGTAAATGCAGCACTTTGTTAGAAGAACCTGTTAGAGAGAAAAAAAAAAAAAAGCTTGTTAAACTGACTCATTTTTTATCAGCTGAGTGTGTGATTGTGTGGATTTCTGAGATAACAGATGTGACAAATGATCCCCCTGACAACCCAAGGCACAGTTTTTCAAGAGGGAGATACGGTGCTGATTTGGAGATGGGACTGGAAGTGATGTCCAGGTAGCACTGAGCCCTGGCTGGCTCAAGGACCCCTCCATACCACTTCTATGGAGCAGCTGAACCACCAGCCACTGAGGAAGGTGGTCCTCACCCATGGCAGAAGCTATTCCTGGTGATCTGATGGCCTTTTTGTCGGTAACTCACCAAAGCACATCTTCTGCCAGCCAGCCCTAAGGATAGGCATCACCACTCATGGTGTCCTGCAGAGTTACAGAAAAGGTCACTAAAATA
>VWZK01009595.1:2158-95591 GCA_013396935.1 Baryphthengus martii
AAAGGGCAAGAGAATCTGGGTATGCTGTGATCCTGAAGATGGAGCATGATACAAGCAATGTAAACAGAGAAAAAGTACATGGATCGTGATGAGAATCCGCTAATGTACCTATTAGGCTAAATGCATTTCCTGAAGAGATAAAGTCAGAAAGGTGAAAGTAAGGTGAGCTTAAAAGACAGCATATGCCCTCTACCATAATTCGGCACTTTTTTTTTTCCTCTTTAAAAATGAAACTCGTTTTTTTCCTCTCTAAAAATGAAACTTGTTTTTCTCCTCATCTTCAAACAGGCAAGAAAGACATGAGCTTGCTATTAATAAAAACTACACGTAAAGCAAAAGTGCAGACAAACATAATTCTCCTTCCCACACCTACGATCATTACAGTTGCATACGAAATGCAGGATACTTTTGGAGCAAACCTTACCTAGCACGGGCCCTTGGTGTCTGTAGTGCGCAGCCTACATGGTGTTTAAGCGGTTCTAGTTAGCATGAGCCTCACAGTACGTCCAGCCCACTGTAAAGGCTATAAAACCATCTCTAGTCCCCACTCAAAACAGGCACCTACAATATTACATCATTACATACGGGGCTATTGAAAAACAGATAAAACAAAAAAACCCAAATCGTGTGAGGTGGTATCTTTAAAAAAGTAAAAGGATACATTTCAACATTAAACCTGACAGAATTCCAGGGAGGGTGATCAGGGAGTTTAGTCTAATGATTAAAAGAATCATATGTCCCTTACAGGTACTACATCAAAGAGAATGAACTTCTTTTGGAAACTAGTGAGCACTTTGAATTTTTATTTAAATGCTTCTATACAAATCCGGTTTGTTCTTTCAACTAGCCCCAAATAAGGATATTTGATTTCTTCAAAATAATCAGTGTTCACCTCTTTGCTCCAACCTTCCTTAGCAACATATAATGCATTACACTTCCCTGGGCAATGGTGTATAGAAAAAACTGCAACATTTCTCTATACTGTGAAACGAACATTTGCCATTGATGGGATGCTCAAAATACAAGCCCTTTGGATAGATCAGCTTAAAAACTGAGTAGGCTGCTATATGATTAATTCCAGAGAAGTCATGAAGAGCTTGGACATTAGGAAGGAGTCCTTCACTGTGAGGGTGGTGAGACACTGGAACAGGTTGCCCAGAGAGGTGGTGGAAACCCCATCCCTGGGAGTTTTTAAGGCCAGGTTGGATGGGGCTCTGAGCAACCTGACCTAGTGGGAGGTGTCCCTCCCCATGGCAGGGGGGTTGGAACTCGACCTTCAAGATCCCTTCCAACCCTGATGATTCTAATCTGTAAGAGCTTAATTTTCTACACATCTCTTTCCTTATTTCCTAATTATTTGTTTTAAACTTCTGGACAAATGAGTCATTCCACAGATATAGCCAAACGAAGTACAGTGAGTGCTACCTACTTGAATTCCTGTAGTCAAAGAATACTTATGAGCTTATTTTTCATTTTCTTTATTCTTTTATGAATCTAATAGCCTCTTACCAATTTTAACAATTTTAATCTGTCCAACAGATTTTTCCCATCACACTGTTTTTCTGTGTTTCTTCCAAAAAAACCCCTCTACATTTCTGTCCTCATCTGTCTTTGGGATTCTGAGATTAACAGAATTTTCTTTGCAAGGTCTTCTTTCAACCCTGCAAAGAAAAGTTCTGAAATAATTTAAAATATTTTAAGCTTACATGAGTTAACGTTAACCCCAAGAAAGCCAGAGTACCATCGGTGGAAAGCAATTTAGTTGGAGACAGATATTAAGTGGTATGTTTATTATCGGTTCAAGGTTTCCATTTTTAGGACTTAAAATTGAGCAATAACAAAAATCTCAACATATATTAGAAGCTATTTCTAGATAATACTTCCACAGAAAGATTCATATGTGACTTGAAGAAACTGACAATTTGGAGGGACAAATTTTTAAGAACTCCTTTTGCTTAACTCAGTTTCTTGTCATCACATGAATTTCTATGTTCCATTAAAGGTCAAAACTACTAACTTCTGCTGTTGGTAGTTGCAGCTTCTTCAGGTGTCTACTTACTCTTCTGAACTACAACCAGTCAAAACCAAAACCAAATTCTACTTGTGACATGCAGGTGAGGGCCGAACAAACTTTTGTGCCATTACCACCAGTGTTGTTGGTACACAGCAAGGACTTGACTTCATCATGCTGTGCAAACGCACCAGCCATTTCCCTGACAACTGGCGATTTGCACTCAGCTTGCACAGTCAGCTTCTCTCAGCAACACCACAGAAGGAAAGGGTATCTTTAGCCTCGAGTGACTGATGCAGAACATACAGTAACTTCTCTCAGATTACCATCAGAATACCATTTCCAGGTACACTGCCAGGGCAGCATAGCAAGCTGCAAAGTTTCTCTACCTGCTTGTTCCCACAGGTGCCCAGCTGTTATTCCTTAAAGTCCTGCCAATACAGCTGTCTGTGAGGTCACAGTACAAACCCACCACTTAAAATGATTCATGTTAGAAAAAAAAATGAGGAGAGCTATCTGGATCATAGACCCTTCTGGCTTGATTATCATAGCAGCGTTTGCCACACAACTGCCAGTCGAAAACAACAGAGCAAAAGCGAGAGCAAAGAGTGAATCTCCCCAGCCAAAGCAGCACTTCATGGATGGACCACTTCAGTCTGCTTGTGGATTCAGTCTGCTGCTTTAGCATTCTTCAAATCCAGTCAGTGAAGTGTAACCTAACACAAAAGTACAAGACAGATAAACAATATTACTTAGAAATCATTCATGTAAATAAATATACACACTAATCCCTGTGGAGATACACACACACCTGATCAGATAATGCTTTATTAGAGTGTCAAAATAGCTATAACCGACTATGTTGGTCACATGCCCATGCTGATCATTATCCTTCCATCTTATGTGCATTGGTAAGAAGTAAGCAGAACTACTTCTCACCCCCCATACACAAAACCTTCCTTCTGGCTCTGCACGTCGCTGCTCTCATTCTGGCTGAGAAGGGACAAAGTTTGCTTTGCCATCCACTACTTCTCATAGCTTGTCTGGCTAACTCTTCTACACAATGCATAAAGTACAATTATATAAGGAGAAAAAAATAAGGCCAAAGATCCAAAGTCTGTGTTTCCTTTTCCATATTGAACTTTATTTCGCTAATCTACTTGTGCCTTTCCAGTTTTTGGTTTGTTTTTTTTTTTTGTTTTTTTTTTTCCTTCACATCCTTCACCTACTGTTATCTTCCATTCAATCTCTTGATTAGGAGAATACAGGCATATAGTGCAAACCAGTGTCCCAATTTTCTTCTCCTCCTCTATTCAAAACAGAAAACCTCAACTAAACAAATAAAAAAAAAAAGAAACCTGAAAACCACATCTGCTCCACAAAGCACTCCAGATGCAATGCCTACTGGCCATGTTACCAATTGTTCTGTTCGACTGCTCATGCCTCTTTAGAGCTGATACACTTCAGGGCAGAAATTCCTTTGTTTGGCACATCTACCTTTTGTGAATCGCAGTACACGCTTGGAGGTGAACACAGGGCACTCGGTTTGATGCAGATTCAAAAAAACCAAAAAGTAGTACAAACCAGGTCATCAATATAAGTGTAAATTAAAGCTTAGGCTCTGACCAATGAATCCTGCAACACTGGAGAGATTTCAGACAGGCAATGACCATTTATATTCTTTAAATCCAACACAATCCAGAGGCAGGCGGTTATTTATAAGATTTGAAAGGAGAGGAATTAAGATACAAGTCTAGATACAAACATTCCCCAAATTTTGGAGGGGTTCAACTTTAAATCAGTACCTTACTCCCTGTGGTAACTCCAGTGCATGTGGTTTCCTCACTAGGAGTTATTTCTTTGTTAGATTTTTGTGTTGGTTTTTTTTATGTAGAATACACAAGTAATCAAGTCCATCTACAAAGACAAAACTTTTATTTTATTCTTTACCATTTAAAATAGATTAGGACTCCAGGTGGGATTTTAAAAGAGGCAATATTTAAAAATTAGCATATTTACCACAATCATTTTAAAGCAATTTGCATCCATCAATTCTTCTTACAGGTTACATATACACTAATGTCCACCCATGTGGACACATCACTGCACTAAAGAAAGAAAAACTGCATGTGTCTGAAGAGTAGTAGGCAGTTTTGATAGACATGTGCTGCAAGGACAACGGGGCTACTTAGTAAAAAGTAGCTAAAAAGACCTGAGCTGGTAGAAGCTGTTGGACTGCAGCGCTGCATGGTAGCACAGTTTGATCTTTTTTCATTCCATTAGAGGAAAAAACTGCTCTGCAGCCCTCAAGAACCTAGAAATAGAGGCTGGGAAACAGATCTAAGGCTTTGTTTTTTGCCTTCCTGAGAGAATTATGTTCCACTTCTAAAACCAGAAATCCTGCAAGAAAACAGAAGTTTCGGGAAGCTTACAAATACACACTTGTTTTGATACATTTATTCACAAGCTGAAATAGTCGACTTTTTTAATGTTTTATTTAATTTAATGAAAAAGTATTCATTTTTTTGATAGGTGATAATTAATCATTTTTCTGTCATAAACAGAAAAGAAAGATGTACCTATGTAGCATTTAACCAAGCATTGTGTTAATCACACCGCAGTCACTCAGAACACAAAACCAAAGCAGCGAAGTTTCTTCCATGAAGTGTTCCTTTTGCCACGGAAAATACAGCCTTAGCATCCCTGAAAGTTAACTTTTGATCACATAAATAGACCTTCGATGCAGTTTTAGCCAATCTGTTTTGATTTAGTTTCAAAGAGAGATAGAAGCTGATCAGCTGTCACAATGACAGTTTGAGATAATTTGCACTGATGTTGAATATTAAGGCTTAGAAACTTCTCTGCATGCACAATTTCAGGAACTTGGGAGTAATCCCCCCAGATATCCCCATACTTTAAGTTACATTAAAATATATGTTAAACATCTATCTTAGAACTGCTGTGGGCACAGACCTTGAGTTCTACTGAATTGATACAGTAGGACTAGAGCAGCGGGAAACAGCAAAGAGAAGGGTTTCTCCAAAGGACGTGGGGTGACGCCAGAGTGGGGACCAGCTAACACGCTTGTACATCAGCCCTCCAGTAGGAAAAGTACTCAATTCACCTTTCCAGAGAAGCAGGAACCACAGATTAACCACAATATATGCTGCTTTCTTCAAAATAGCAGCCAGGAATTCCCACTAATCACCTAAGCCCAAGGGTAGGGATCACCAATCAAGTAAAACCTTTCACATATAACATTGTTATTTAAATATAGTTAAACCAGAAACTGTATGGGTTCAGATACACTATCTTAATCAGTGTGAAGAAAAATAAAGTTCTGGAATAAAAAATATTCCAGGTATTCAACTGTATACCTTAAAATTATAAATTTTGAGGTTAATTTTCCCACTTTTCTCCAAGTCCATGAATATGAATACTACATACATTTCATAATGGAAGAGAGGCTGTGAGGACTTAAATACTATACATAAATGTCTTTGAGTGGCTACACTGGCATGGCTGATCCTATAGAAATCTGTAAATTACTTCACAGGCCTTCAAGAGCCCAATAATGGCTCCAGTTCAGTCGTCATATGATTAATATAACCAATCCACTACTAGATTTTATTTCCATCCTATTTAGAGAAAATATACAAGCCAATCTGACCCAGTTCAGTCTTGCTTGAAACCTCCAGAGAATTATGCATAGATCTATGACATGAGAAAACTCATTTAAAAACAGATTAACATGCAAATTTGGTTTGAATTATTCACTTTAAGGCATTTATATTTTTCCAAAAAAGTTGAGCAGCACATAGACTGTGCTTACAGAAAAAAAATAAGGCCTGTAGATCTGAATTGCTACATCTCAGAAACAACTACTGTAACATTTTGCATTTTCTTAAATTGGATGATATATGAAAGTCAGACAAAAATTGTGGCAGATGGATTTTTCCCTGAAGGTAATGCCTCATTAAATAAAGGAAATGAGAGAAACAGGAATTTCTTCTAAAGACCTCGTTCTGTAAGTAGGACAATGGTAGTTTGGCCTATCTGGACATAATTCTAATGACTTCAGCATCTTCAATATGTACACTGTAGCCCAGAGAGGTAAAGGCCGCAGAAGAGCCCTGCACTGGGTAGGAAGTGTTCATTCAGGCTGTATGTGCAATATAAATGAATGCAAAGCCAAGAAAGGGAAGGGGAAATGGTGATTTAAAAAGAATTCAAAACCATGATCTCTATCAGTCTATGTAAGACTCAATCTTTCTAAGACAGTCTCCTCAGTTTGTATGAGACATTGAACAGGTCACAGTAAAATTAAAGGGTTTGGGAACAAAAGGCTACAGAACAGCTAAAACTGGTGTTGACTACAACAAAGTCACTTCCCCCTGCCAAATATCTAATTGCAAAATATCTAATCTTAAATAACATCTAATCTTAAATAATATCTAATCTTAAATAAATAAAGAAAGAAATAGATTGGAGGGAGAACTGTTCTTCCCCAATCTGTTGCTTACCATCACTCTTTCTACATCTTCAGTCCTGAAGCTGGCTTGGGACTCCAAGACATCCAGATCTGAGCTCTACTTTCATCCAAACCACACAGCAGATCAAGCCTCTCCGTGTGTGCACACATATATTTATACACACATAGACACTGGAACACAACCAAGCACTGAGAACCAGATTCCTCTTGCTGAGACTTGTACAAATGCTGTAGGAATGTTGGTTGTGATCTTTTCACTCTGTATCCCCCAAATCAACAGCTTATGTGCACCCTGAAAGCACAAGACATATTTGATTGCTGAAACTGCAAAGACCGACAAGATCCCAGAACCTGAGAATGGTGAGTCTGACAGCAGAATCACAAAAACAGCATCTACCTCAAAGCAGAGTCTTCTTCAGAAAAGGATGCCTCCTTTGCGCCTTTAAGGACATAGTTAATGAAATGACCCTGCATTATCTGAAACATAACCAAATATTGCTCCCCCAAGTTGTGAAAATGTGAGAACAGCCAAGTTCTCACTGAAACTAATAACCTAGACTCAACATGACCGAGCACTGGGAAAAGAGAGATGACATAGCTCTCCATAAGCTTTGTCACATAGAACATCATTACTAGCACACCTTAAAGCACGCACAAGTAGCTCAAGCCAGCCAGGTGAAGCTGCATCAGGGGAAGGCTAAGGAAAATGTGCGGAATGGTGCAGAGCTGCTACAGTGTTGACTGAAGGTGCGTACGCACAGTTGGCTAAACCAGACCGCAGTTAAAGACTGAGCTATGAAGTACAGCTTTTGATTGAGGATGCCCACATACTCTTAGATATCATTCCTCATAGATGCTACTGCCATCTCCAGTTGGCTAGAGGCTAAGAAACACGAGGCACTGTGAGCAATTAGGATTGCATTTGCATTGTACAGAAGCCAAACACAGCACCGAGGACAGATAGTGAAAGGCTTCTGTAAAACTGAGCTGGTTGCTTACAGAATATAGGGTGACTGCATGGAAACTGCATCAAACTCCATCGCTTGTCTCCTTCCCAAAGAGTGCATCATACCAAAGGACTGAAGACTAAGTGATATTTTCTGCAAGTTGTCAAACAATTTCAGATGCCTTGTATTTTATTACTGTACGCTAACTTCTAATTATAAATACTAAAATCATTACATCGAGCCTTGCTGAAATGAAACAGAGCAAAGATTTATTTAAAATCTGTTTTGTACAGAGATAAAAGTGGTAAATTTGAGGTGCAATGCTTTCATGGAGACATTGGACTAGTGGAAAGGCAAGGGAGCATTCAGAGTGACCTAAAATCTCGCAGCTATGCTTTGGGAGCCTCAGAGCTGCAGAGCACAGCTTGGCAGTCTGCAGAGAATCTGGGAGGGGGGCTGCATTGCAAGCTGCCAGGCAAAACTATGAACTTGCAGCAGCCCACAGGAACTGTATGCTTGCTTCAGAGGGCAAAGGGACTCACTGCATAACTGAGTAATCCTCAAGGTATTAAATCCTTGCATTGGCCAACCTTGCATGCTTCTGACAGACCAAAGCGGTCCAAAATCAGAAACCGAGCCTCCAAGAACCAACGATGCCACAAAAAAAAAAAAAAAAATTAAAATTTAGGGCTCTTATAAAAGCCACTGCAGACATGCAAATCCAATAGATATTAATTACTCCTTTTGTTGGCTTTAAGTGTATTTAGCAGGAACACAGTTCTGTGAAATTAAGGACAATTAAGAGCACAGGTGATTTCCAAAGATATGCCTGCCAAGGGCCAACATGTGTTTTTCTAAGTCCTTATCTGATTAGCTGCACGCATTTCCAAAACAATAATACCTACACCAAAATATGGATTACCTGAATAGACTTAAGCCACATACGCAGTAACTTATCTTCTAGAATAATTAAACATCTGGTACCTACATTAATCTAGTGAAAGGAGTTCTAAGTTAAAGACTGAAATTCTTTATCTTTTTTGAAATATACAAAGCCAAAATTGAATGTCCTATTTGTATTAATGGACAGCGACTAGTAAAAGTCTGATAGTTCAAAGTTAAGTAAAATGATCTTTTGTCCCTAAGCACTGATACACATATTCACAGTAACATCTAAGAACTTATCTGTTCTAACCTCCACTGAGCAGTATTGTTGCTAATTGAACATGGAGAATGGGTTTGTTCCATCAGATGTGTTCGTTTTTTCTAAGAACACCCTATGGAATATCAAATGTACTAAATATAGCTGTCAACATTAAAAGCATGCAACTCGAAAGTGCTATTAAAGAGCTAAGTGTACTTCACTTGGCATTATAAAGCCAAAGACCTCTTTAAACATACATCATGTTATTAGAGACTATTCACATTAATGCAAAAATCATCATTCTTAATATATTTTACAAGACATGTCTAGGCTACTTCCAGGCTCAAGAGTTCCTCAATTTCTCCACATTTACCAGTAATTACATAAATGAATCAATAGTGTTTCAAGCAGGACAAAAGGAGATAGCTAACTGCAGCAAATCGATATGTTAGCTTTCCATCCCAAACCAGCTGTGTCCAGGTAAAGCTTCAAAACAAGAAATGATCCAACATCTGCAAATGTATGCCAACGTTTTCTGCTATTGCATTTGCTATTGAAGTGTTTAGGTGCTATACATTTTCAGATATGACCCTATTACAGGTCCCAGACACTGGGACACCCCCTAAGAAAGCCTCTGCTCAATAACTAGCAGAGGCTTTTGCCTTCCCTAGAGTAAATACACATGAGATTCATGGGAGGGTGGGAAATAATGCAAAAACAAAAGCAGAAGGGAGTCTAGAAGTAACTAGGCCCGAGGAATAGCTTGCAACAATCACAAGCATTGTTCCTATGTCATAAACAGAACTACTGTACATCTGCTTACTTTCAGAGGCCTCTTGCTTCTAGCCCTACAATTCCACCCAAATTAATAACACCCCACTGAGACTGAGAGCAAAATTTAACATCTGTAGCTGGTGCTTTGGTCTCTGTCAGAGATGTCCTAGAAACACTGATGAGAGCTCTCTTCATTTAAGAATACTGGAGTGAGGCACCACTAGTGAAAGTAGTAGCTTAGAATACTTCAGGCAAAATATATTCATTTAACATGACCCTACCCCTCTGTCAGTCTGCTTGCTTATAAAACCTGCAAAGTTTGTTTCAAAATCATATGATTTCAAGCAACATGGTGTTAAGCACTGCAAGCAATTTCTCTATCTCTCGTAACTCTCCCCCCCACTAGTTTGCGGGAATTGATATAATTTTAACAATTTTGTATCTACCCCAAAGAATGCAGTGAGATCACTATCTTTTTCTAAAACCAACTTGAGTTAAACACATGACATGCTTCCAGGAAATAAAAAAAACTCACCCAACTATACTCTCAAGAGCAAAACGCAGTCTTCATTTAAGTAACTGAATAGCTACTTAAATTAAAACTGATATAAAACGACAGAAAGACTGTGGTAAATAATCTATAAATTCAAATACAGGCTGCGTAACCCTGAGGCCTCTCAATTCCAACAAGCCAGGTAGATAAATAAATGCCTAGATCACCTATTACATATTGGCAAACAATTTCTCAGAAAGAAATAGTCTGTTCTCTACAGTAAATTGGTTTAGTCTAAAACACTAAAAGAACAACGGTACAGTAATGTCTCTTCTAGAATTCAGAATACTGCTCATCAGAGCATTAATAAGAAACCAACTAATTCTGACATTTACCATAGTAACTGAAACACTCATGTTATTAATGTCAGCATGGTCTAAAACTGAAAACATATCCATAATAAAACACAGTAAACTCACAGAAGCAAAACTATTTTGTGCTCTGTCTAAAGCCTACCTAATATTCAAGTCTGGAGTTAAACACTGGTATTTTTCTTTCAAACAAGAAAAAAAAGAAATAAAAATATCAATTCAGAGGAAAGATCAAGAGCTACAAAAGCATAAACTATCATTCAGAAGAGATTTGCCCCTAGTTTACTCTGCAAACCACACGTTATTAGAGTCAAATCCCACAGGCCTTGTATTCGTCAAAATTCCCACCGACTTCAGAAGCCATTTTGCAGAGTTTATCTTCAGCCAGGAAAGACAAATACAATCTTTTAATGACACACAGCAGAACCCTTTAACGTAGCTCATCGTCTCTATGCTGTTGCTTGCTGTCATAGAGCAGTGACTTTTGTATGGTTACGATTTTCCTGTTGCAAGCCCTCAATGAGGAATAGTCAAACTCTGATTAGATACTACAAAACCTTCTCGGAAGGCTTTCTGAACCACAGCCAGCGGGATTCCCTGCAGCATTAAGGGCCAGTCTTGCTCCCACTACAGTCTGTGGGAATTTTGCCAAGCATGTAAGTGGCATTATGACTGGTCTCCAACAGCAGATATTACCCATCACACTCAACACTTGATTAAAGACCTTCCCACCTGCAAATATATAATAAATAAAGGGCTTAATTGCATAATTAATTATGAGGATTTTAATCCACCATAGACAACGCCATAGGTTTTAGGTAGCCCACGTAAGCCAAACAATTCATTAGATCAGTATTTCCTTGACATGAGCTCACAGGATGATTGCAAAGGGATACAAAAGATATGTATTTCCAAGAACCAGAGAACACAACAGTAAGCAATAAAATAAAGTGAAATCAAAGGAATACCACCACAGCCTAGACCTACAGGCAGAAATAATTTCATACTACGTACACAAGCTTCCAACAAAGGTTTTCTTAACAATATATGCACGATGGGCAGCGATTTTGAATAGTAAGTACAGCGCTGCTACTAGACTTTTCCTTTTCCAAGGCACCAGGCAGAGATGTAACAGTGTACACAAGTGTGGTGTAAAGTCAATGGGATTACATTTTCCTAATTATTTTCTGCTTGAGGTTTACATCACATACACAAAATGAGATCAGCCGGGACTTGCCTCTCTAACAAATCACTCAGACTTAAACATTGCTCAGATAAACAAAAGGGGGGGCAAGGCTGAGAAAAGGCAGAGAAGTGCTTCTTCAATCACAGTTGCAAGGAACAAAAACCTGGAGGGGGAAAAAAGCTGTTGGACCGCCACCAAATCTCCCCCCACTAGAGACAAGAGCCCATCTGCTGAGCTCTGCAACTTAGCTTTAACTACCATTCAACTCGCGTCTCTGCAGAGATCAATCTACAGAGCTGGCAGATGGACCCCTGCTTCCCTGAGTCGCTGTGTTATTTGTTTAATAAATTTAATTAATATCCATACTGCATTGGATTGCTCCCAGAAAGGGGGCTGCAGCTTTCGCTTTCCCCGATAGCAACATGATGAGTGATTTCCCAGAAAAGACCAGATAACAGTACCCCCAGGCCACTGAAAAATTAAAAGTGCCATGTGCTTACATTACTTCGCATGTATTAATTTTTGCAGTGCACTAATTTGTTCTTGAAGCCTATTTTAACTTTATGGAAGTATGGGATTTTGAAAAAGTCGTAATTCATTTTGGTTTATATCAGTTACAAAATTAGTTGAAAGGGAAAAAAGCATCAAATCTAATTGGATTCCCAAAAATTTTACCTATTTGCAAGAAAGAAACAAATTGTTAATGAGAGTGTCTCCTCGGGCAATATATATTGGCACAACTTCTGCCAACAAGTTACAGGCATTCAGGGTCATGTTGAACATGCTTTACTTTAATGCTTAAGAACACACTTATTTTAACCAATAAAGACGTGTTCAGCCCACATAAAATAATTTTTAAAAGCATGAAGGACGAAAGAAAATAAAACTACTAGCAAGTCTTTACAGTGAAAAGCATAACAAAACAACACATGCTAAGATATTCCAGCAGCAAAAGGAAGCATAAAATACACACAAGCGTTGAGAATGAAAATGTTATTTGTCTTCAGTATTAG
Organism: Baryphthengus martii; assembly: GCA_013396935.1. Classification (NCBI taxonomy): domain Eukaryota; kingdom Metazoa; phylum Chordata; class Aves; order Coraciiformes; family Momotidae; genus Baryphthengus; species Baryphthengus martii. The sequence continues at coordinate 14,590 of VWZK01009595.1, forward strand.
CATTTCATATTTGCTTCATTTAAAGTGCTTCGTTTTTCATCCTAAAAAAATGAAATTGAGGCATAAGTAAGAGAATGATTTCAGTCAAGCCTATTTAGCTCCTAGACTTGTGTTAAATGGATGCACTTCTCTTTGGCTCCCCTTTCCTTATTAGCTCACCTTATGGGTGGAATATTTCACCCTCATGCTTCCTAGCTCAATTCCAGCAGCAGGTGTCCTACTGGACAGTACAAGCTTGCCAACATTATCTTCAGCATCTAACCTTTCCTAACACCTTTTTTCCAGAAGTAACTGTGGCAGGAAAGGTTAAGCACACCTAAATGCTTACTTCTGCCTCTGGGGAGGGGAGGGCAAAAGGTACCCATCCCTCAGATCAGCCAGCACACCTGCTCCTGGGATCAACTCTCCAGGCCACTTCACTTGAAGTCAGCCTTCTTTATTCAAAGAATGAGTTTAAACATGAGGCCTTTGCTAGCTCAAGTGATTAGAGAGTGAAGCAGGTTAAGGAACAAGACACAATTCTGCATGTAGATCCAAAGAGGCATTTAACTGCTTTCAGGTAACTACCGCTCCCTCTCCCCTTGCTGATAGTCTATCCCTACACAGTAAACTTTTCCACCACTGCCACCATTTTTGTAGTGAATATCTAACCTTACCTTCTGAAAGAGAGACAGTAGGAATACCAGTGACCACTGGTATTCTATCACCATCAAAGACAGCAGTGATCAAAGTCAGGAAATAAGGGCCGGTACACTTCACTGGTGTCCAAAAAGCAATTACCTTCTAGTTCCAGAACGAAATCACTTGTTGAGAGAGGATCTAGGAAAGCAGCCCTTTGTGGAAGGGGGAACAAGTGAAAAGACCTACTTAAGAGAGCTGAAGACTGCTCTGTGTACTCTGGCCACGTGCTTTGCAGTTGCAGCTCCTGGAGAAGCAGAGAGGCAGGGCCAGCTCCAGGACACAGAGCCTGGCAGTGTCCCCATCCACAAAAGCAGGAGTCACAGCAATATGAGAGATGCCAGTGAATTAGAGCTGCTCCATGGATAAGTTTATTTTCCTTCCAGATCTCAAATATTGCTACACAGAGCTCACTGAAAGAGTTTTCTCAAGAAGGTATTTAGTGCAAAAAAACTTGCACAACTCAGAAAGGTTGGCACATGTATTCACAGATTTTTTTTCGGGTCTGGGATATTTGTGTATATGCTGAAATAAATTAAGATTTCTTCCCCTCACAATAATATCTAAACAATCTTTTCTCTCATACCTCTAACTTCCTAAAATATTTATAAAGTCAAATTTATATTTGACTTTATTTATATTTATAAAGTCAAGCAAACAATGTCCAGCTACCAAGTATTTACATAGTAGCTTTTATTGATTAATTGTACCATGATTTTCATACAAGCATTGTTTATTATGCCTGTTCTGTAAGCAGCGAAGCTGAGACATATAGAGACAGCAACTTGCAACACCCACTCCTGCAAGGAGTCAAGAACAGAGCCCTCATTCACTCACTCATGTCCTGAAACTCTTCCTTGCCCGGTGTCTAGAAAGATCATAGTAAGTAGCTGGAGTTTTGAATATTGTGAACATCAAATACAAGGCAGTTTTTTTAACAGGATTTACATTTCAGAGTGATGGGAAGGAAGAAGTACTATGGAAAAAGCCATCAACATGGCATATTCCACCAATTTTGAGAGCTTCAAAATCAGGTACTTTGTGTATACAGCATTACATCACTCAAAATAACTGTGCCACTCTTACACAGGGCAGTCTTGATACCCCAAGAAATTAAAATTCTCCCTACAGCCACAAAGGAGCTGTTGCACAGTGCTACTCAAAATTTCATGCACCTCAACCATGACTAGTGAAAGCCTGTGGGGCAAGGGCACAGTTCGTCCTTTGTACAGAAGACATCACTGGCTTCTCTGCCAGGAAATGATGGGAGGCTGCAGACCCTGTCTATTAAGAGCAACATGCAGTGGACTCCTCATTTCCCATAGGCTATGAATGCCTCACAACTTGTGACTTGACTTAGAAGAGAAGTTTCTAGCTCTGTTTTTCACTGCCTTGGCAACCTCATTTCCTTACTATGATTCAGTTTTGTTTGCCGAAGGGAGGCTGGTCATTCGTTGTCTCATCATACTGAGCCGCCTTGATATGATTAACTTTTTTTTTTAAGCCTCATTTCTCCCTCCATAACATTTTTTGTAAATTGTTATTTATCACCTTCTAAACTTGAAATGAAAAATGTCTTGAATGACTTGCATATTTCATTTCCAAAAATAAAACGAAAATAAGTTTTAAAACGCTACAAGGAAAAAGAGAGAAATAAAACTTGCTATTTGGTGGTAAATTCTAATTACGATTGCATGATCATGCTTTGTACGGGCAGGGGTAGGGTTTTCTTTTGGGGGGTGAGGATAGGGTGTTACGTTCTTTGTTTTTGTCAACTTCTCCCTGAAAACTATCAATTAAATCAGCACTAAGTATTTACTTTTTCAAAAGTTAGAAGTTTCAGACATCAGATTCATACTCAGACGTCTGAAAAGGAAATTAATTTTAATGCACCATGAAGATCAATACTCTATAAATGAGAATCACACAGTTATACTCAGGACAAGCAGATTTCTTGAACCAAAATCTGCCTATTTTCATAGCAGTACTAATTTTCACAGCTTACCACGTACTCATAATGGTATATGAGTTAAATCAGACTACATCTGCCTAAATTTATTTTCACATTCTCAATGATATGTTATTAATTGGAAGACTAATTCACCTGACAGCCATTAAAGACACACAGCAACATTATTCATATTCCCCTGTGAAGTTATATGCATGTAAAATATTGACGCACAGAAAAGCAGTCACCTATATAACAGCTAAACTGTGAAACCCACACAAGTTGTTTATAAGACATTAAAATCTAAACCTCTCTTTAACAGATTTACACCTGTCGTTATTTCCCACCCTTCCAGCCCCCCCAACATAAATTCAATGTGCTTTTACATTCAGGAGTCCATAGTCCTCTCCAAGTCACTTTTCTTTGCAAATCTCAAAACAGTAAAATGACAGGTAAGGTTACAATTAAAAAGACAGCCCAAATGCTGAAAAATAAAAGAAAACGTAGTTAATGTTCCTCTTCTATATAAAGCAAGCATGTAAGCCTTAGGTGTACCTTATAACTAAGTCAATATGCTTTGCATTTTCCTTTTGAGTACAGAAATTTTGCCTTACGTGAGCTGTGCGGTCTAACAAGGAGGTGAAGAAATCCTCCAGGTATTAGACTCTTCAATTGCAATACAGGAGGGACAAGTTCCTCGCAAAAGTAAATTAATAACACTCTTAACCTTCCTTGTGTCCTTTTCCAAATAAATCACAAGTGGGATTGATAAGGCATCTTCGAGAACAATGAAAAAAGTCCTATTCTTTTACTGAATTCATGATGTGATGATTTTTACATAAATTTACATAGTTGGGGGGGGGTGGGGTGTAGTTTTTGACTTTTAGAGGTGGGGTTTTTTCTTTATATTTTACAATTTCCAAGTCAGAGAACTTCAAGTTAACTGTAATGCAATTTATCTGTTCTTAAAACCTTATTCTAGGTTTAATGATAAATTTCAGTCAAGTAGTGAAATACCATCACTACTTACCACTTTACTACATTACAGCATATACTAAAAAAACCAGCACAATCTTCCCCCATGTCTGATTCCCTGGATATAATCAATAAGATCATAAGAGGAGCAATTGCAAAGCCTTGGGGTCATTGTGCACTTAAACAAAGGCAGGCAGAAATCTGTAGATAAGGGAGAGAAAATGTAGCACTTAGAACATAATCCAGGGCCCCTTTCCTTTCATCTCATTTTGAGCAGATGACTTGAGAAGTGTGTTAGAGCTGCTTCACCTCAACCAACTAATGCTACCAATTGCTAGAGGAAGATAGGATCCTATCATTAACATCTCCGAGTATATCTTTTATTTGGTTATTATTTTGGACAACATTGCTAAACCAAGGAATACTTTCCACAAGCTCACATAACACTGCTAATCTAAAGTCAATCACCAATTCAAACAAAATAGCTAATGGAAGAAGTTACCATGAAAAAGAAGCATCTGTCCTTAGGGCAGGGAGGTATCGCCAACATGAAAGGTTAGTAAAATATAAGTTCAAGGGAGCAACTGGAGCTTGAGGCTGATCTCTCATCACATTATGAAAGATAGAGAATTAAGTTCTTCACATAAAAAGAAAAAATAAAGGAGACATTCTAATAGCCAGACATGACAATTACAATATGATAACTGACAAAGACAATGGTATGCTTGGACAATGGCAAATATATATTGACTGTTATTTAATATATCAGCTAGAAATTCTTCAGGATTATCTTTAGGTGTCAAATGGACTTTTTGGAGACCAGAAATCATCACAAAAAGGGACAAAATTCCTTTGTGCAGAGTTCCAGAGTCCAGCTGTTTAATTCCACGATAACCAAATGAAAAGGAGCTAAAACCAAAAGCCTTACAAGGCTGAAAAAAGTCCTTTGAGGACATGCTCAAGCAACAAGGCATCTAAGGCTGACTTGAAACTCATTCACTTGGAGATCTGCTAAGCAGCAGTGGACTCTTAATTACATATTTAGAAGGGAACATAATGTTACCTTAATTGCCTTAGCCATATAACAAATGTGAGGTAAGAAGCCAGTAACAGCAATATGACTTTTTCCAGTTGTTGACCCCAGCTGTTGTTGAACTCTGGGATTCACTTCAGCTAAGAGTCACCAATACACAGAGGAAAGAGACAGTGGGAAAGAGAAGAAAAATCAATCCCATGTTCCAAAAGCTCCACACAGAGGCTGTAACTAGAAGTGGATAACTTGGAGCTTCTGCAGTAGTCATTGACAGTTAATTTCTAGAACAGATAACAAGGAAAACTCTTACTGAGGTCTAGTGAGTGGGCATTATCCACCTGGGAGATGAATCATCATTTACAGAACTCAAGTGCACTTAATAAGGATGAGCTCACTCTAATAATACAATCTGACAGGCTGACATTTCCTATTGCTGACTTTTGAGGTCACTCACTGAATTTTTACATAACTGTTTTATTTTCTCCATAATCTACTAACATATCGAGTGCTAAACCTCTACCACAAGCTGACTTCTACCAGTGTACCTGAATTATATCAATGGTGCAAAGTGGTCAAAATCTGTAGAAGAAACTTCAGAAAGCAGATGCTCCGAGAAAAAACTCTGTGAAAGCACCTAGTTTACAACTTAAGTGAAGACAAGGTAGTATTGTAAAGTGATGCTGCCCAACTAGAATGCAAGATTTCCAGATCCTATTGTATGTGTCACAACCAGAAACAAACATATGACTTTAATGTAAATATAGCTGTCTAGTATTATTTTTCTTAGTCCATCCATCTGCAGATTATTCAACAAGTTCCATTTCCAGAAGGCTTTAAATTAAGCATACAAACTAGAAAAAAAAATTGTCATAATGATGACACGGAAAAATAATGTTCCACATTTTGGACCTGAACATGACACTTGAACCCAGTTCCAAAAGTAGTTCAATTCAAACATTTGAAAATTCAACTACACTACAGCTAAGCCTAAATTTTATTGAAGTACCTAAAAGAAGTTAAAAAAAAATAGAAGTGTAGCTAGCTGCAGCCTGCCACTGATGCTGAAAGCAAAAAGGTAAACCTGTATTATTCAGTGAATCAACAATGCAATGGAATAGAGGAAAGATCCTTCATAAGTGTATTATATAGGGCAGAATGTAAACAGGTGGTCTAAAATGTCACCAGAGCAAAAACTTGGTTTGGAATTTTTGTTGAGTAACTTACCCCCCACAATGTACAGTATAAGTTAACACTATACAGAAAAATTGAGCCTAATGTATAAGAATTTCAGCCTGGAGCATTTCAGGTTCCTACTGATCTTGCATAATTCATTAAATCAATGATAAATCAGGATATTCTGCATATGCTGAAGAACTCAAAAACAGAGCACTACAAGCCCACGGATACATATGCTGTTAAATAAAAAAATAAAATCAGTAATTTTGTGTAAATAAAACACTGCAAGCATCAGTTTATTACAATCAATTCTTATATGTCACAATTTCTTTGCTTGCTGTTCAGTCTTACAAGGACTCTTTCTTCACCAGTTATTTAAGACTCCAGCTCAAAGAGAAGAAACACTGCAGAAGTAGCAGAACTGCCAATGAATTTCTATGTTGCCCATCAGGTAGTTATTACAGACTGCAAATCAACATAGCTCTGCTTAGACCCTGCCGTAGTAAGGTATGTTCAACTCTCAGCCATTCTCCATTCTCCCTACTTATTTCTTATTAACAGGAAAAGCTTGTTTTTCCCATGTCAGGTCGAGACGGAATGCACAGCGGCTGCTTTTACGATTCAGAAACATCCATCTGCTCAGAAGGAATTGAAACAGCTATGGTATTTTATGTAAACCTTGAAAATACCAACATGATGGTCTTCAGTCACACTATGAACAATATGTTCTAGAGGAGGAAGATCCACTAACAAACTCTTCAGCAAATCCCTCCCTTTCCGATCTGAGGGGTTTTTTTGACGATGTCATTTTATGATCTTGTGAAGGCTGGAGGCTAGATACACTCCACAGCTTTCCTGTGGGATTTCTGGCCAAACAGCAACCCGAAACTCAAGCTGACAGCATAAATGTTGCTATTTGAAAAACAAAACAATAGGAAAAAAAAAAGTCAAAACCTTAAAAAAAAAAACAAAAAAAACCCACAACATAAAAAACCCTTCCTGCAATGAAACAAATCATATTGGTCTTGTATTATTTATAAGTGACACAGCATCAGGTAAACTGTTTCACACTGCTCAAAATTAATTTCACGCTGAATAACCTGACTAAATGTTTTATGTCAAAAACTAATCTTTGCAAAAGACACTATCTGATCTACACCATTTTACTCAAACTTACAATGAAAAAAAAATAAAATCATTCCCTGAAATGTAAGGTTTTCCATTAGAGACATTTACTTGTCATTACTGGATGACCATTAAATACTTTATTTGGCAAGAACAAAGTAGCTAGGTATCTTCTAAATATTGCATGAAAACTAAACAGTGGATTCCACTAATCTGAGCAAAACAGTGTTTGATAATATTCTAGTATCATCAGACAACATTCCCCTAAACTTCTTTGGGTTTTTTTCAGATCTGTTTGCTGTAATCCAACACACAAGCCCTCAAATTCAGCCTCCTGTTTTACAAAGACTAAGCTTTTTGATGTGTGGAAGTGCCACAAACAATGAAGTGCACTCGCTCTTGAGAAGTTTCTACCTTCCCTTTAAACTAGAGCAGTTTCCTGATTTTACTTGGTGAATTTCTCCACTTTGATTCAACTGCTTACTCCTTCCTCAAAGTCCCCTCCCTCTTCTTGACCACACCAGGACACCGAACACATTAACATAGGTCATGCTGCGCCATATAAGTCAAACCAGAAAAATTACCACAACGCACACCTCCAACAGGCAAGGTCAGTCAAAGAAATCCTGAAGCCCCTGAAAAAACAGTATGAGGTCAGGCTGGTATTTTCCCTCCACAGACTTTGCCATTCTTGACATTGCAAATATATTCAAAGAGATGTAAGGTTTTTCTCTCTGCAACTGTTCCTCTTTTAGATTTGGCACAGAAGAATTTAGAAGTAACTTGAAAGTATTGTAATAATTTAATAACCAAACTTCACTTAAAGAGCAGGTCAAACAGCCTTCACTGCACTCCTAGGTCCTTGCGAAACACAAAGGAAAAAAACAAACCCACAGGTTTTCCTCAACTTCCTTAGAAAATAGTATTTTTAAATCAAAGCTTTTCTAGCAGTCTCTCACAACTTTGTTTCTAAGCATAGGGTAAGATTTCCACTTTCATAAGAAATGGCTTACAGGATGACCCCTGCTTTAACAAGGCTCTTCCACATGATAAACACCGTGAGTGTATGACGAATGCTCTAGAATCTGCATGAGCTACTTATTGGTAGAACTTAAGATATTCATCACAAATATGAATTAACTTAAATGAAAACTTTTCTTATGATTTACTCCCACTTCTACACTTACTGGGCTGCATCTAAGACATTCATCCTTAAGAACTGGAGATCCCAAATATGCCTGGGACTCTGAATTTTCACATCCCCTTGGTCTGGAATTATCAAAGAAGTAGAAACCCTTTGAACTCTGCAAAAGTCACTTGGTTTGCAAGGTTTCAAGTACAATTTGAGATCCAATCAGCTTCTGCAGCTTGTCTGCTGATAAATTACCACCTCTCTGAATAGCAAGACTGCTGGCTTGTGAAGTTTATTTTTAACCAATAGTTAACTTTAACTTACAGTTATATTTTAATTTATAGTTATTTAAAATTTAATTACAGTCATGTCACTCAAAGCTTTGTACGGGCTTTCTTTTTTAATGGTAGACATAAATCAGTAAAATAAATTAAGTGCCACTGACTGCTACATAGTTATACGGTAAATTAATGAAATCACTCAGGAATACACAGGTAATAGAGGCATAAACAATACTGAATCCAACAAGTAGGGCAAATGTACTATCAAACCTGTCATGCCACCATGAGAGCAGCTAGGGGCTACCCCATGGATGGCAGCTAGGGGCTACCCCATGGATGGCAGCTAGGGGCTACCCCATGGATGGCAGCTAGGGGCTACCCCATGGATGGCAGCTAGGGGCTACCCCATGGATGGCAGCTATCTGCTTTGTAGTAGCATACACACAAACCTCAGGTATTAACCCACATCTTCAAGGCTCAGATGCACTTTCTGGGGCAGTCTTCTCCTAGTTATTCAAGCAGTTCTTTTGACAGCTTGTGGGGCTTGTTCTGTGCTGTCTGTCTTTATGGCCTATTTTAATAAATCTAAAAGCATCATCTTTGTACCTATAGGGCAGGTGCAGCTCTTGTGTAGCAATGAAGATTGCCATACTTCAAGGTTGCGTTTTGGAACTAGCATGGTACTGTCTGAGGCCTTCTGGGGAGCTTTTCCTTTAGCTTTAGCTTTGTGGCTGCCATTCGCAGCCCAAGTCTATATAAAATAACCCTTCTTTATCGGCATTCATCTGACTCCACAATGTTACTATTTACATGCTAAAATAGCCAAACTATATTTTAACTGAGAAGCCTTGAGGTAATCCTGAAAGGTGCAGCATACCAACACTGTGATTTTGTAAGCACAATTCCTTCCTCCAAGTCTCCACTGATCCGATTTATGAGCTATGAGAAAATATAATGAATTTCAAGAGCAATGTATTTCTGGAGATGCTGGTTTCTGAATAAAATATAAAGCATGTAGCCATTCTGTCCTCTTCTTGTGACCACGGGTCTTTTCTGAACACCAAGAATATTAACCCCAATGTCCTAACCTACTCCTGAAATGGATATTGCAGCTAATTTCTGACTATGTAAATAGCCTATCCATTTTCAGGTTCATGGGCTATTTTTCTTTTCCTTCTTAAAAATGTTATGTAGTTATGTAGTTCTGCTCACTGTTAAACAGCTTCTGAGTTTCACTACCGAGGTGCTACATGTCAGGGGTGGATGAAGCGATCCTTTTATATCAATTAGCAATTACTGTAAAGTGCTTTGGGGTGAAATGCCACAAAGGATTAGAACTTCAAGGGAAGAATAAGCAGCAGGAGCACATGAACTCATAAATGGCATAGATCCTATTTTATGTAAATTGCCCTAGTAATAAAGAATGAGCAAAAGGTCAGATAAATACAGAAAATGACATATAAGCAGAGTAGTCTCTAAATAGAATATCTTTTCTAGTTTTCTCAGGCACTAGTGCGTCTCTAGGCCAATAGCTCCCTCATCTGAGCATCTGTAATATTCTGTAATACAATATTCTTCGGTTTTACCACCCTGTGAGTTAGTTTCATTCCAGGCTAACATTGTGCGAGCTCATAAAATCCATCACAGGAGAGTCAAAATCTTCCCCAAATCTGGTAACAAAACAGAACCAAAACAAATAAGCCTCTCTTCCCAAGAGATACGCGCGTACTCCCCACACACATCCAGTGCCAGGAAGATTATTATTCCTGGAACAATTTTATATAGGATTAAAGAATCTAGACTGTATACAGGCAAAATCTAAACTACAGAAAGATTGGAACACATCAATAAAGTAACATAATCATATATACTTGAGCAGCACTGCAATTTGAGATATAACAGTTCTATTCCAAAGAAAACTCATTTCCCCTTTGTGCATTTTCATAAAACAACAATATTGCATTAGTTTTAAAAGATACATTACAGTGCTTTGTCCAAAACATTAAGCATTAGTTCGTTCATGGTGTTAAAAATGCTACCTTTTATACATCAGGTATTTTATTTGTTCAGTTATTTAATGCACAGCTACTGTTGCTGAAAGCAAAAAAAACCAAAAACCAAACCAAAACAGTAACACCAAAACCCACTACAAACCAGCATACAAAAAAGATCTCAAAACTATTTATCTTGTGGATTCAAATTTAGTCTTTTTAGATGGGTGGGATAAAATTTATACCTAAAAATTACAATGATCCACTCATTTTTATCATGTAATTTTTATACCCATGGTATATGCTATTTAATTCAACATGATTATGCAGTTGCAACACAATCTTGTAATAATCCGTATGCACATGAAACAGGTATGAATGAAGAGGTAGAAGGAAAAAGTCACAATTGAGAGGGAGAAAACTCTCATTAAGGCAGAGAACTGTGAGTCAGCAGATAAAAATTTCCCAATTCTGTTGCAGACTGGCTATATTACTGCAAAGAAGAAATTAGTCCTTCTACGTCTTTTCTTACCCACGAAGCAGGTAATACATCTCCTTGGCCTCAAGGAGATGTTACAATGCTTCATTTCTTAATATTTACAAAGCATTCCTGTCTGCACACACCTGTGCAGATGGGACAGTCATTGGATCCAATGATACACGAAACACAGCAGAAGTTTTCCACAGGCAGTGCCTCTCCTTTAAAAAGAAAATAATCTAGAGACTAGATGTTTCAAACATAGATATATAATTTTTTTTACCCAGCGGTTAACATTGACTTGAGCACCAAAGAAATGGTATCAAAAGCATTACTACTGCATTGAGTATTGAAAAACATTTACGTTAAGTACCTACCAAAATTGGAAGATGGGTATGAAACACCATTCCCTGTCACAGGCACTGCTGTCCAGTTCTGTCCTCTACACCATCACCCAGGTTCTCTTTTGTGCAAATCCACTCGGAACATCAGGCAATAGACTTCCCTGGCAGAGGAGCCCAGGGAAGCCCTTCTGACAGACCGCCTCTGCACAGATTTCAGTCACTCTGTCCTTTTTCACCATTTCTTCTTAGAGTTTAAAAGGAACAGTTAAGAAATGTTCATGTCTCCAAACTTTTCCAGACTGCATTTTTCGCTCAGTTACAGTTGAATCAAAAAAAATATTTAGAAATTTTTCAACACATAAAGCTCATATATATCGAAGGCTTTTAACCGATCATCTGCATCGATTTCTCTCATGCCTCCCTCTATGGATCCATCTCAAAACAAATTATTAGAATCATTTAGATTTCTAAATCTTTGACTTAGATTATACGTGAACCAACAATCTATATAAAGTTATGAAGCCTTCAAACACACTTTTGTGGTTGAAAAGAATTTATTTAGCTGAAATTGTTTCTGTTCGCTTCTGCAATTTCTGCTTTTGATAAGAAGTGGAACTGCTGAAATACAAAAAAGAAAATGCTGCCCAAAATATCAGTGCATTTTATGAAAGAAGTTGATTTATGATGTAGTTTCTATTAACTTTTGCGACTTTTAATAACAGATTTAACCTTCTAGTTTTGTATTTTCCTTCAAATCTTCAGGCGCTCATTAGCTGCAGGTAATACCAACAGAACACCAGGAACAATCCCTAGGAACCCAGCTGGTTCCCTTATTGGCTGATGAAGAGTAATACACACGATGAACCCAGGCAAAGCAAGAGTTATACAAGACACAAGTTAAGAAATTAAAGAAAAATCAAGATGCAGTTGTGGAGGAAAGCAATATGAAAGCAAGCAATCATTTTATTTACAGGAATTTTTCCGTTATCTGAAAGGCAAGGAGACTCTTAAGTTTTCGCATCACAGTTAAATAATCGACCTTCTGAACACCCAAAACCTGCTCCACGCGCCACATGGTTGCTATGGCAATTCTTCATTTACAGTGAACAAAACAGGAAGTGAACCAGCACAGCCTCTGTGTTAAGCAAACAGCACACCTGTAGACTCGGTAATTGATGTTAGCAGAACACATCAGGTAACCAAAAACAGAGCTTGGCATTTCTCAGGTCCTCACAGATACAGATGCTCTTACCTCTACTCCCAGACCCTCAGTTTAATCTTTGTAAACCATTCCTAATAACCTGCCCCAGGTGTGATTTCACTACATGCAGCATTTTGCAGTATTAACTCAAGTGATGCACTGAGATTTGTCTTTCCAAAGTAAACCTTGTTCTTCCTGTTATAGGACTGTATCCCCACCTTCTGGTCTATCAAATGCAGGCTAAAACCTAACTGAGGAGACTGCCAGATTGCCTTTATTACTTCTTGTACCGCACCCTGCCCAAAAGGTGCTGGAATTCCCTATTGGAATACAGTGCCTGGCTTCTACCTTTGTACAACACAGCGGCACACGTCATTATAACTGCACCTCAGGCTGGGTGACAGAAATCACTTAACGCTTGTGAGCGTAACGCTGCTGCTGTCCAGTATTCCACACACAAGACGAAGGTAAAGAATAATGAAAAGGGTGTGCAGTAAAAAGAAAACCATCCTAAACTAAGAAAGCTGCTACAATGCTACCAGCAAACTCCTTTTTGGTGTTATTGATCAGGATTGTTCTGCCTTTTATGTTCACAGTTGAACAACCAAACTAATATCTCCTTAGAAATATCCCCCTTCATGGGCAGGGATACCAATTTCATGGCATTTCTCAGTGTTATGGCTCAGTGTGGATTTTTCTGGTGGCAATCGCAGCTGATAAAGTCCTGGCACAGCAGTTTCCCACTCGCATGGCTAGAAACACACACACGCTCCTGTCCTGAGAAGGAGGATGAATCTGATTACTGTGGTGCAACTTCAGCTTCAGCTTTACTTCTGCCATAGACTTCTTGGATAACCACCTAAAACTTTCCACTGCATTTCTCCCTGCATCAGTTCTTCAGCAATTACAGCTCTGTTTTGGTGAAGGAGAGTACTGATATTCAAGTCAACATTTTCTGCACTGAACATATAAGCCTGCATGAAATAGGTACGGATAATAACTCGCTTCTTGTGGAGCACATCTCATCTGCCAAGTTCTTTTTACCAGGATCCCACTTAAATGCTACATATTGCATCCAATAGAATCTAGATGCTATTGGAATAGCTATCCTGTCAGCAGTTTTTGAAGCTCTTACAAACACCAATTACAAAGAAGCAAAGTCCATAGTAACACCATCTGAAACATATTCAGTGTTTTTGGAGCCAGGGAAACTACAAGGAGCCAGCAGCTTCCCAGATACCTTCAGTAAAAGACAAGACTGCTCATAGTGTATTAAATAGATATTCAAAGTACAATGTATGTTGTGGTTACTTCTTTGATCATGACTTCAGGTCTGCAAGTATCACACAGGTCCCTGGACTTTACCTGAATTTTGGTTTTTCTCTGTCCTGACCAGAAAAGTGTGCTGCATCGCCCCTTAGGGCAGCACACAAGGTGAGACTCCAGAACACAGGGATTCTACTCTGTTTTCACAAGGGAAAAGGTAGTAGTCCAATACCAGCACGAAAAACAACACAGCTGAGAAGAAACATCTCTGCAAACACTGCCTTTCTTTGGTTATTCTCAGTTCACTTTTTTTTTTTTTGTTTCTACAAGTTAACAACTGAAGAAATTTTTAAGAGTTATTGAAGAACTAGTTGGTATGATACATTGACTGATAGCAGATTTTTCTCTTGAACAGGACTTACTACCTTAAGTTAATTCTCAAATACTAGAAATTTAGAACATCACAATCCCTATTTATGCAGTTAAAATCGTACACACTTCAACAATGTTAACAATGCCTGGAAAAGAACCACACTTGTGCCTCTCCAGAGCAGTTCAGAGGCATGAGTAGAGAAGAGAAAGAAGCACCTTTCAGTCTGCTCTAATCTGTCTCCCACTGATGACCTTAGCAATAGTTTTCAATTAAAACATTTTCAAATTATTTAATTGTATTTTAACTAGATATAGAAATACGTAAGACAGAATAACTGCACACACGTATTCCTATAGATGTATTTTTTATAAACAGAAGTTTGGCCTCAAAAGCTATTTATTCCTCTAGATACTTTCCCTCAGGATCCCTGTTGTCAGCTATTCCACTTAGGCTTTTTTCTTCTCCTGTTTCCTAGTCTGGTAAAGTTGGAAGGCAGGGTAACAGTAAAAACATTAAAGATTCATTAGGAACATTTTATACATTTTTAAAATCCATCCTTATTAAAAAAAGAAAAAAAAAAAAAGAGTCTAGTTGATCCAGGGGAAAAGGCAGAGTAAGAGTTTAGTCTGCTTTGCCACCGTGGGCACCTGAAGGCACAGAAAGGTACAGGCAGCGCTGTGCAGGGCACTGGTCCTCAGCAGGGCTCATCGGCGTGGCGAGGCTGGTGGAATAACACGACTGCTCTGCCCCAGGGATCCAAACGGATTTCTTTTAAAGGCAGTCAGACTGCATCTGTGTGGCACTAAGCACAGCCCCAATCAAGATGACCTGGTTTCCTTTATTTTGGTTTGTTTGATCCCTGCGTGCCATTCAGACAACGTCTATCAGACATACATCCAGGTTCTCTCTCAACCTGCCGAGACATTTTTCTGGTCACTCAGAATTTGAGGGAGGTCCACTACCTGCTGTAGAGATTCCTCCTGTTTGTAGCTGGTATTTTGTATCTCATATTTTAAAATTATTATTATTTTAAAGCAGGAATTCATTCTTTATTATGAGTATCCCTCTTTCCGAATATATTACTTCAGATTCTGAAGAATATTCCAATATGGCAATTACTAATTTTTAAATCTTCAGACAAGAATAACGCAGACTAGTTTGTTGTCGGTTTGGTTTGGTTTTTGTTTGCCTTTTTTTTTTTTTTTGCAGTGGTTTGAGTTTTTTTTTGACAGAGGGTGTGTGTTTGTTGGGGTTGGGGAAAGGGATGGTTTCAGTTGTTAATTTGGGTTTTTTAAATTTAAATTCTGGGATTTGTAGACATACATTTTGCCCACCTTAGAGATGAACAGGGCAAAGAAAAACAGATTAAGTGAACATCTAACCGGGTCCATAACTAGGTATCACAGAGCATCCCATTTTCCTTTTACCAGCTATTCACAATTCACATAATTTAAAAAAAAAGTAAAAATTTAATTTATATAGTGAGCACTCAAAATGAGACAAAACACTATCTGAGAAAAATAATGCTAATTTCAGAGCAGACAATGTAACAATTTAGAAGTCTGGGGAGTAAGAGACTAGACAATCAGGAACAAAAGGAATGGAAGAATCCCTCAGAAAATGGGAAATTTTGGTTAAAAGCCTGGGGTGGAAAGACCTGAACAGTATATTCTCTTTAAATTATGTATAATATACGTAAGGGAAAACAACTCTCACAGCAATACTCATACTGGCTGCAAACGTGTGTGGAGGACCCTGCTCATTACCTGCTATGGCTGTTGAATTCTTGATACATTTTATGCTGATCTATTTTGATTATAAGTTAGGTAATTCTATCACATACTGTATATTAATTGCTTTCAAGAGGTAGCCCTCCCTTTATTTATATAATAAATTCTCCATTCTTCCACAAATCTATCAAAATACTACTTGTTCCAAAATCTTCCACTTTACAAATCAATCAAACCAAAAACCGAAACCATCGAGTTAGTGGCTATATGTCTGTTATCGCAACTCACAGCTAAAACTTTCACACAGAATAATTTAGGTTGAAAGGGATCTCAAGAAGTCACCTGGTGCGGTTCTTTGCTCAAAGTAGGACTAATTTCCACATTACATGTGGTTACTAATGGCCTTGTCCAGTCTAGTTTCGAGTCTCTCTAAGAACAGAAATCTCACACGTTGTCTCACTCCACATTCCAGTGAAAATTCTTCCATCTCCTCAGGCATTCTATTCTGAGAAAGTAATTTCTAAAATTCTTTAAGATCCTTCAACATTTGATAAAATCCTATATAGTAAGAAAAAAAGATTACTTACACTATTGCAGTACTTTAGCTACAAATACTTGACAAATTTGGGAGCTGCTTTTTCAAAAAACATAGCTACATATAACTGAACACATATTCACAGAGTAGTAATATAAAACTTGCAAACAGAATATGCTATCAGTACCTATTATAGCTATTATGCCAGCTTGTTATCAAAAGATTAAAATTAATCATTTCAAGAAATTTTCAAGGAATATAATATATTAGAATCATAGAATGGTTTGAGTTGGAATGGACCATAAAGATCACCTAGTTGCAACACCCCTGCCATAGTCATACCTTGTAAAAAACATCGTTTGATCCAAGAATCAAGTGAAGGGGAATACTAAACAACTGAAATTTACTCTTCATTTCATTTTCTCAAAATTACTTTGTTTCATTATGGTGGAGAAGTTACTAAGTCTAAATCACAAATATTTAGAATTTTATATATTAAAAATTCAATCATAAAGCTCCACCAAGTGGAAATCCTTAAAACTACACTAAGGAAATTCATGAACAAAAAGTCATAACTATATACAGTGACTAGCAAAGCTCACTATCCGTATCTACAACCCATCACCTTTACCAGTGTAGACTAATCAAGTTATTGATTGGGGTGGAGGGGAAGAATAATTTTAAAATCATTAACATACTTAATTTTTCCTCTGTTTAGCTCTGCTCCTTTGATTCTAGAAAAATTAACGTTTCCAGTGTGGACCAAAAAGATCTCTAGACATTGATTTGCTACTTCAAAAAAAAAAGTCACCCTTCTGACTTGCTGTAATTGCTATGGGCAACCTTAAGTTCCCTTTCTTAATCTACAGCTTTGGTTATTTATACAAATTAATAGGCATTGCCATTTTAGGTAGCGTAAGGTTCTCGAACAAATGTATTTTGTTAAATGGTTTGCTCTTTCTCACCATTGAAATATTCATCATCTCTGTAATTTTAACAACCTGATAAAAACTGTTAAAAGCATAGCTGTGCTGCCCAGCAGGTAGTGCCATTTTTAATGAAACCGTAACTATCATAAATAAATAATCAACACATGAAGTATTCATAAGGTACCTCAACTTCCATGAGAAAATTTATTTTAGTGTGGGACTGCAAAACATGCCATTACTATTCCCACCCAGTAAAAAGAATGATCAGAGAGATACTTTAAGCCAAAGCTTATTCTCAGAACATTTGAACCTGACTTTACTGCACAGAATAATTTTAAGTACCTCTGAATTCTGTACATAAAACTCACTTGGTACGTTTGATAACGCCATGCCTCTTACACAGCAGAACAGAAGCGTGATCAAGTACTTCCCTTTCGAAGCGACTCCCTTCCTTCTGTATGGATGCATCATCCCAACATCTGTGTGAGGACATTTGATACATGCCTGCATCCAGAGAACACCACAGAAAAGTTACCAGCATGGTGACTTGATCTTATTTTACACAGCAGAGAATGCAAGACAGGCAGCCTAGCGTGCAAAGCTCAAACACCATCAACCTGGAGCGTGTTTGTATTAACATTTAGTTCAGATGACACTTGGGCTTTTGAAATGTATTTCAGCCACTACTCTCACGTACTGTGCTTACGTTTGCAAGGTGGAGCGTATCAATAGGATTTCTTGGAGATGAAACAAACCCAGAAGCTGCACTCTGAATGCTAACAGCTATGTAGTCTGCAGGACAGGATAGAGCTAGTACAAAATATCTAAAGCCATGTATCGCATAGACCTGATGGTCCTCAGCACCAATTGCTCTAATCCAAAGGTATGACTTATATTTATACCACGCCACCAGATTTGCTAACATAAACATAGCCTTGGCTGCCTTCGTCCTGTACCTCCTGTTTCTTTTTTCATAGCCTTGGTTTTGTTTTGTTTTTCAACTCTTGGGTTCCCACAATCATACACTGAGAGAGTCTCAGCCAGGCACAACTACAAACTGGGTGCAGAGTGGGTTGAGAGCAGCCCTGAAGGGGAGGACTTGGGGGTGTTGATTGACAAGAAGCTCAACATGAGCTGGCAGTGCGCTCATGCAGCCCGGAAGGCCAACCCTATCCGAAGATGCATCAAGAGGAGTGTGGCCAGCAGATCAAGACAGGTGGTTCTCTCCCTTTACTCTGCTGTTGTGAGACCTCACCATAAGAGAGACGTAGATCTATTGGAATGAGCCCAGAGGATGGCCATGAAGATGATTCAGTGGCTGGAGCACCTCTGCTAGGAGGATAGGCTAAAGAAGCCGGGATTGTTCAGCCTGGAGAAGAGAAGACTCTGGGGGGACTTTATAACTGTCTGCCAATACCTGAAGGGAACATCCAGGAAGGCTGGAGAGGGACTTTTCACAAGAGTGTCCAGAGGTAGGACAAGGGGAAATGTTTTTAGGCTGGAGGAGAATAGGTTTAGACTAGATCCTAGGAAGAAGTTCTTCAATACAAGGGTGGCAAGACTCTGGAAAGGATTTCCCAGAAAAGTTGTGGATGTCCCCTCCCTGGAGGTGTTCAAGGCCATGTTGGTTGAGGCCTTGAGCAACCTGGTCTGGTTGAGAGGTGTCCCTGCCCACGACAGGGAGGATGGCTTCTATGATGCCTAGAGGTCCCTTCCAACCTAAGCCATTCTATGATAGCATACTAAGAAATATAAGAATTGCTTTGCAAAATAAGGATGGGTGAAACTATCTGAGGTTTCGCTACTATTTAAGTATTAAAATAATTTAGACACAGCACAGATATACTGGGAAGAGGCAGAATGAAATACTAGTCTCTTACGACGAAGAGGAAACGTTTTCTATGCTGTCACTCACTAGGCAACATGTGAAACACTAACTACTAGAAAAAAAAAAGTTGTTTAAATTTCCAGGATCAGACAAGCAGCTCTTTGAAAGATTTAACTTTTTTTCCAGAGCTGAGCATTTCTAGCACTGGAAAAAAATCCCAATACTTTATCATTGCTTAAAAAGGTTAGTAGTAGATGATCCACTTAATTACAGGTTAACATCAATACAGAGCTAAATCATGACAACATCACGTACGAAAATAAGACTAAAGGATAGCAGGATAATTAACAATATCCAATACAGTTATGTGGAATGTAGAGCTTGACAAACTCTATAAAATATATTACAAAACCAACAGGTAAGTTAGCTGGGTTGACAGTAACGAAGGTCAGTAACAGACATGACTGCATGACTTTGCCTTTGGAGCGTGACATTTCTAGAGTGATATTTGTTACTATACAAAAATTAATGAGGTTCACCACAGAGATTGAAAAACACTGAAGAAATATCACCAAAAAAAAAAGTCAATGTGGAATCATTTAAAAGGGATGTTTTTAGTAGTCTCAGAGACTTTGGGCCTGAGCTGCTATTTTAATGAATGACTGGAAAGAAAATGGATAAATGTAAAATCACTGGTAGCAAACTCTGTATAACACAAGTCATTGAATTGAGCCACATCACTTGAATTCTAATATAATAAAATACAATTTCATGTTTAAGAACAAAAGATGCAGATCACTTTCAAGATGACATCACCCACAGCCTAAAAAAAAACCCAGAAATAATTACATTATTTGGAGGTAGTAATTTGTAAAAAAAGAGAAAATAAGTTCCTAGAGCAAAATCTTGATTTATATGAATAGCAAGAATCCTGAGGACAAACAGCGATGAGTGAAACCATGCAAAACACTGAAACTACACCTTGTACCGTGCTGCCCTAACAATTCTTTCTAAATTACAAAAAGTCCAGAAGCAGCTCACAACGAATTATCCATTGTGGGAGAGATGACTTTTTCCCATGAGCCTGAAAGGCCCTAATCCATGTGCTCTTTCACCAGGCAGCGAGGAAGAGAATTCATCAGAGACCAGCAGATATTTGCACAGGGAAAAGGCAGTGTGGATAAGTAGTGGATCTTTAATTCAGAAACAAAACACCTCATCAGATGCAGTCACTGAAAGTCAGAGCTGAAAAAACTCAGACTAAAAGAGAATAATTTAACAGCAGCAGTGATTAATTATCGGAACAATACACTCAGGATTCTCCATCACCAGAAATATTTCTTTCAGAATCAGGCTTTCTTTCCAAATAGAGCTGCTATAGCTCAAGCAGGAATTACAAGTTCCATGATGATTTATTGACAAAAAAATGCCTGTTCCATGTGACACAGGTCAAGCGGTTTGAACAGAAAGGTCCCACTGGTATTTTAAAATCCAAGCATCTATGACAGCACCCTAGTCAAAAACCAAATTCCTCACTATTTAAGAATACCTTTGTGCTGTAAGCATTAGCAATGCAGTCCCTCTGATACATTTCACTAGGCTGATAATTGAAATTCCAGTAACAATATGGTTTATTTATGCTCATTGATGCACTCAAAATAATTTGCAAAGAGAAAAGCATCAGGCTGAGTGATCAGAATAATGGCTGTGCATCCGTAGTGTTCACACAGGTTTCTATTATTCTTTTCACTCGTTTGAATCAATCTGAATCATTTCTGCTTACCTGCAAGGAACACTTTTTCAAGCATTGTATAATGTTCTGTAGGAACACCCTCTATTTCGTTTCCTAGGAATCGTGTGTTACGATCATGAATTAGCACTACAATCAAACAATAGCCTTCAAAGAAACTGCAGTTGTTACATGCAAAAGCAAACCTCTTCGTGGAGCACCAAGTTTTAAAACAAGCATTTGTGACTGCTCAGGAATTTGATTTCAGCCTAACACAATAATTTTTTACACTATTAATAGCTCACGTAGTTGACTTCTGCCAGTAAGTGAAAACTCAGCTACTCCAGAGCCACTACTTGTCGGTCACATTTCTCCAATGTTTCTTGAGATGCTATCAAAGCACCAAAGTGAAACATTAATGAAGGCCAAGCTGTTATCACCAAATATACTGCTGCTCACAGTAATGGCTGTTTAGAAGGCAGTACCACTTCTGTGGAATTCCTAGACTGCCTTAATGTGCATAAAACTTGTATAATAAATTACTATTCTTTCAAGCACTTAAAATACCTAAATTGCAGAATTCCAAATGCATCCACTCCTCAGCTGTGCTTTTGTTTTGGATTGTTTCTCCTAGCAGTTATCAAGGTGACCTGTACTTGCTGGTCACGTAGTATCAGGCTGCCATTATTTCATTTTTAACTATATGAAGTGAAGCAAAACACTAGTTAAATACCCTTTTTTTTCCCAAATAATCAGTTACAGTAACTTCAACAGAAAGTTATGCAACTGTCTCATCATATGCACTGCGCCCTCTTCCCTTTACCCTCTCAAACTGTCACCTACACTCTGTTTATCCAGCTGTTTTAAGAACACCAGAAGCATTTCAGGTAAGCAAAGCTGTAGGTTGGACTCCAGTTCCACAGCAGCTGGTTTGTTGTTTCATGTAAATTCACAGGTGATTTTTCCAATTGGACAGAATGAAGGGCAATGCCCAGTTTATTATTACTGTGCTCAGGAACTGCAAAAGGCACTATCAATAGCTTTGCCAGCTCCCTGTGGTTTTTTTCATTGGCAGAGTTAGCAAATGGCTAAGCATGACCAAACCATGAGCGCTGAGACATGCTGAGCACTTCCTAGACAGTTTGGAATTAAAATAGTATAATTAAAAAAACAAACCAAACAACCTAACACTGTGAAAATTTTGTACAAAGGAAGATTTGGAAAGAAAAAAAAATTAAATCAGTCTTTAGCTAGGAAGTACCTCACAAACAACTCACCTTTTATTCAGTCAATTCAACTTTTGCCTAATGCAAGTTCATCAGAAAAAAAAAAAATTATTGTATTGTTTCTCCTACCCTACTGCATAGCATTTGGACATTTTAAAACAAAACTCTTCAAAATTAGAGAAATGTAGGCTAAAAATCACTCTTCAAATCCGACCCAAGTTTCCTAAGAAGGCCTGTTTTGCAGAACCATTATAAACAAAGAGGTCGAATCTATGAAAGAAGAGGAATGACCAAGTGTGCTTCAGTTGCACCTACTGAAGTGTGCTTAAACTGAGTCCTTGACTACAGGATTCCTGGTTCTGTGCTGCCCTCCTCCCAGACAGCTAATCCTGTCTCCTCTGACCTGTCCCCTTGCCCCACTATTTGGTGGTGTCTGTGTGGAACGACCCCCCCTGCCCTGGTAATCGTCTCTGAGTGTTTACAAGAGGGCAAAACCCCTTCAGTTCTCTTCCATGGGCCTTGAGGAGACGCGGACAGGGAACAGTTTCTTAATGCATTTCGTTACATTCTTCATTAGACAAGGAAGTAATTCCACGGTTTTAAAATCAAATAATGTATTTCTATATATCTTTCATGTCCTCTCCCACTATCTCCCATATAGCCTCTCTCCTTAATAATAAATCTGTCACTAAACAAAAACACATAGTATGTGAAGGAGAGATTCCTGAACTTACTCCACACAATAAAGGCAAATATCTCAAGAAAAACTGAACAAAAGTTTGCTTTTGTCAGGTCTATGCAATATGGTAAGTAAATCCTTTTACGCCAGCTACCAGCAAAGGTTGTGATTTTAGCTTATGGACACAGATTCCAGAAGACTAAAGGAAGCAACAAGAGCAAATTGAGATATTCTTCAGGAGAATAACCTAGTGAACAACTTCACTCCAAGCATGAAACTGTACCTTCAAGCCTAGATTTCTGAAAGCTTTTTTTATTCCACTTTGCATGGTAGGTCTTACCTAGGCTATTCCTGATTTAATCTGATGAAAACATAAACTGAGCTCAGGAAGTGAAACGGGCAAGCAATTCTCTCCATATTCCAGTCAGTGAGTTTTATAGATGTTGCAGTTCAAAATGATCTCAGGAAAAAAAACAAATTTGCTGTTCCTACATGCACCAAAGAGTTTATGGAGCTGTGTACTCTGTATGTGTGAGGTGTGAATGCCATATTGCATACAGCTATCCAGCCTGCCAGTAATCTACAAATAATGCCACAGACACTTGGTTAAATGTGAAACCATTTTTTCAGGTTTTCTTTATCTGTGAAGTCAAAGCCAGTTCATATACCACAGATTTTCTTCACCAGAAAAAGCTGTGTCGCTGGAGCACTCATGATTTAAACAAGAGCAGGCTAATGGGAAGTGTTCTTCAAGAGCAATCTTGGATTTTAAATGTCACCCCTATAAGAACAGAAGGAACCTGCTGTCCCTCTAGAGAAGCCTCAGCACAAAACCTCATTTGCTAAACTTAAAACACAGACATATTTAAGTTTAGCACAAAATAAAATGCATTTGGTCGCCCAGCAACATTTTGCGGCATATTGTATGAAGAAAGTGGTTCATCTGATTTTTTTTTTAGACATATGGAAGACAAATATGTATTTTTAAACCTTTCCATCCCTTCCTAATGGCCACTAATCAGTTTGTACTTTTGAAAACTGATGGAAACACGTGAGCACTACACACAGAAACATACAGCATTCCTGGCAAGTTAGGGACACCATTACTGATGCAAGGAATTTCTGCCACAAAAATACTGGGGTTTGGTTTTAAAGCAAAATGTCTGCCATCTCACATTCAAAAGTCTACACTGTTAGCAAAAAAAACCAAAAACTAGCAAACATAAAAAGTTGATCAGTCTCTCTGAAGCAACATCTTCTTTAGCAACATCTACTTTAGACTGAGTGCATACATTTAGGGCTGACTTTCAAGAACCAGTCCAAGTTCTCAACGTCTGACTTTTTTTTTTTTCCATTTATTTATTTGCACGTATGTTGGATCAGGCTCTCCAATGTCTCTTTTCTAGTACTAGCATGACCAAAATTGTTAGCTAGTACGTCCACCTAAAGTTTCACTTACCTCTGTAGATTTGTACTAGGTTATACCAGAATAGAGTTGCATTTCATTTTTCATTTTTTTCTGAAATGCCACTCAACAGCATTAAGATTCCAAACTGACCTTTATCTTTACACTAATAGCTTTTCTTATCAGCAGCAAAATCACTATATCTTCCACACAGCTGATGTCACTGTGTTTGGAATAATCCTTTACCCTAACATTTGGTGCTGACTATTAATAAATTACGGACTAACAGCAAAATAATTAGCCTTTCACCTAGGAAAACACTGGTGGCCACCACAGAACGCTCCCTCAGTGACACAGTGTTTTGCCCTGTGTAATTGATGCCAGTGGGTAAGAGGATACGGCTCTCTTCTCTGCACTACCTGTCACTCTCACACGTACTATTTGTCTCCATACCAGGGCAGATGCAATAGTCTGCTGCAAAGGGGGCTTGTTTGTTTATTAGAAACAACTCTACTTTTAATGTTAAACTATTTCTTTATTGTGACAAGAAAGATAAACTTTTTTTTTTTCCAAGAGGCTACAGATAGTGGTGGCGTGTAACGCTATCTTCACTTCCAGATAAATTTGAACCTTCCAACAAAAGCCAAAAAAATATTTGTTTCCAGCTTCTATATATAATGTGTATGACTGAAAATTGGCAAATCTTTCTTATCTGTTAGCAGCATATGCATCATAAATTACGGTGTATAGAAAAATCCAGCGTTTCACCTTGCATAAGCATATAATTCATAGAATCCTGCAGATGAAGGAGCAGAGATCTCCTCTCTCCACTACCAATAAATTAACCTTCAACTTTGTTTTATACATCTGCCAGCACAGTGGTGAACTGAGGTGTTGCAGGCGCCATTGTGATGGACTAAGGAAATGCTAAGGTCTGTTGCTTTACCTCATCAATCTGGAACCCGAATGGAGCTTTCCCTGAAGGCTGCCTCCAAACACATTCCTGAGGAGCACTGACTGGTGACCAGAGTGGCTGGCTGGAAAAAAAACAAGTTGTGCAGCACAGGAACAGCGTTAACAGCTCTTCACCAAGACACGCTACCTCTCTAAGGAAGTCTTTCACCAGCACTGAGTGAGGGGCTGACCTATCCTTGCCGCAGACAAAGTATTCTGAAAACAAGGCCTGGGATTTATTTTCTAAATTAACAACGTAGGTTTTTTCCCCTACACTGTTCACATACTCATCAAGAATCAGACCATACCTAGGGTAATGCAGCCACTGAGGCTGCTTGGTCGCTTTTTAAATGTATGCAGTAAATAGTGCCATGAAGTAATATTCCTTCCACAACATTTAAGGCACCATACGGAGCTAGGTAGTGGACATGGATTTTATTTTCAGCCTGCTCAGTGACCCTAGGGAGTACTTTCTCACTTCACTTTTTTTTTTTTTCCTACAGCCTAGAAATAGCAACACTTGCTTTTTTGTAAAACTGCAAGATTTCTAGTAAGAGAAAGAACAGTATAAATGTCACTATACAGAATTTTTTTTACTGACAAAAAGATTTAGCTGAGTTCTATCTACAACTGAGGCTAATAACAACAAACATTATTTACAAAGGATAAATTAAACTATATAAACTGTCAGTGAATTATCTAATTGGCATTTTCTCTCTCCAAAATGCACTCCAGATTAAGTATGTTTTCACAACGGCTCTTAAGTCCTCAAACTATTTATAACTCTCCTAAACATTGAAATAATGTATTTACATCAGGATTAATCATCACTATAATTTAATTAGCATTTGACAAGAATTGATTTGGCAGAACTTTTTCCCTTAAAAAATAGGAAACGGCCATAAACCAAGGAAATGGCCATAAACTAAATACACTGTTTTTTCTCTCCATCTGCTTCTGGTAAGATGCATTCTTCAACTGCTAATTCAGTCAAGATCTCAGCTTCATTTATCCAGTTAATTAGAGTCAGATGCTGACAACATCAAGATTATAAATCAAACCTGAGTATGCAGGCAAAAAGAAAGCTGCTGCTAACACCAATGTACATGTTTTGATTTCTTACAGACCTACCTATGAAAGAGGATAAACTAGTAGCACACTGGAAGCAGAATTACAATTAAATCCCATAAGAGATGTGCCTAAAAGTTATGTACTAAAGCACTAACCTTGTAAATACTTGGACTCAAAAGCCAGGTCTAGAACCTCACATTACTGCCAAGCTGCAGAGGAAACTGAAGTTGGGTCTCCTCCTTTTACAGCACTGGCTCCACCAAGTAGGATTGATGTAAAGAGTTGTTTTGCTTCTCCTTCAGTTATGTTTCGAAAGACAGTGGTATTGCTTGTTGTGGCAAGTCTGATCATCCAACCACCAGAAGCTACCACACCATACTTGTCAGATCCTCCACCTCAGATCCAGTCAGCCCTAAATCCCCCAGACTAGTGGAGAGAGGGGCAGTTTGGGGCATGCAGAAATGTGCAACTCTAGTATCTGCAGAAATTCAAAAATCCAATGGAGCGTGTAGTCTAGATATAACTGGAATAAAGCAGCACATGTGCTGGGGTTTTCAAGATCACAGTTTTGTTTGTGAGAACCCATGCGTTTACATGTATTTGGAGGGCAACAAGGAGATGTACACGATCCCATCTAATCTCCTTTTTGTGCATTTTTTTTTTCTCTAAAGTATCACATCTGTGTCACCAACAAAGAAAGCTGATCATAATTAATGCTGACTCAGAAATTGCAGGAGAATACTCTACTTCCATAGCTCATTCTACTTGCTATGTTTATGCCTATATGGACCAAGAACTAAGAACATATTGAGGATACGCCACAATACTAAGAAAGCTTCAAAACTAAAATGAAATATGGTGCAGTATATAGTTTTCTCCCTACAAAATCAAAAGCAAGCCAAACAACCCTTAATTCTAAAAGCACAGAACAAGTTATTTCAGAATATAAAGACTAAAAGGACCTTTGGGGTTTCTACTGAAACCATATAACAATTTTGAGTATCACTTCTAAAATTATCTATATGCACAAAGCATACACATTGTATAGGCTCCTGGGTCACTTAGTCCAGCCTCAAACTACCAAAGTGTTTTCCTCTACTTGTGATAATATTCTCTAAGACTGTATTTCTTCTCTCTAGGTTTTAAAAATAGTCAGTTATAAATTAACTAACTACAATTCATAGACAATTAAAATAATTTTTCAAGAAAACTTTTGAGGTAGCAAGGGGTTCATTTCAACCCTTCCTAAACTTGAGAAAAATCTCTGCCCATGAGAATCTGCACTGTACAATGGTATTCCTCAGCTCACATTCTCAGTGTATCCTTTCTCAAGGTCTTGCAACTTTGCCACATTTCAAGTCAGACAGTGTGGCCTTGACAGTATTAACTTACCACAGTGTCAGTGATTTTCGCTTTACAGAATAACAACCCTTCATCAGAAGCACAGGAGCTGAACACCAGTTCTGGGATTCAGCATCAACATTTTTGTCCTTTGAGCACCAAACCCAGAACTTTTAGATATTCACCAAACTACAGAGCAATTCGAACTGCTGCAATTTACAGAATCAGAAAGATCACAGCAAAGGGTTAAAAGACCATTTTAACTACACGTGGGTAACTCAAAGATATTATGTTGGATATCTGAAGAGAAATAATAAGCTTATCCAAAGCCAACATACCTTGAAGCAGTCAAAGAAGCAAAAAGCACATTTACACAGGAAATTACAGATTCTTTTTAAGTGCCCCAATTCCACACTGATACCATGTGGCACCCTTATTCCATCTTTCTCTGGATTCCTGTTGACAGCAAATTCACTGCCTTTACTTAAAGAAACTTCAACAATCTCAGGCAGAAACATTTTGACAGTAATGATGAAAAACTCACCATTCACAGCCATCTGTTGTTCAGGTGCAGGACTTGGATAGCTCAGGCAAGAGAATGAAAACAGCAGCAGAGGTGAAGAACATGGTCAGAAGCAGGCCAGGCAGGCAGGCAGAACTGCCCTGAGAGGTGGCCACACCAGATCTGGCACAGTAAGACAACCAGAGACCAATCTCGCCATATGAAAGCAATTGCAGTGGACTACAAATCTTGCCTTATTAGTAAGGCCATGCCTCCACAGAAAACACTAAGCCTTGGAAAGAGTGGACATAAACATATAGATCTATGGGAACCAGTCTTTCTGTCCTGGAAAACTCATCCACAATTATTTTAGAAATTGTGGAGTGTCCTTTCACATCATGAGCCCGTGGGATGTCCTGAACTCTCAGGTGAGATACATACAGGTTATGGACAGGTGACATGTAAATAATTGCAATTCTAAACTGAGGCCTGTCATCACCTCTGTCTTCAAGGCAATATTCACAAAACCATAATCTAAACTGGTGATATAAGCAGATAACCCAGTCCATAACACCTTGCTTAATTTCACTCTACTGGTTACACAGAGCTGAAACAAAGCCTTACACTTAAATCATGTTATTAAAACCTTCTTTGTTCCAAGCTTTGGTAGGAAACAAACACCTCAAACTAGTTTTTGCTTTAAGTTACAAAAGCAAAGATCACAAACAATTTATCTTCAGCATATCCTCAGCATTAAACCACAGTGGATGTTTCCACCAGTGACCTGAAGTTATTCTGTTTTTTTGCTGGTTTTGTTACATGTGTGATCTACAAATACCACCTGTAAGGATTCGGTCTGCACAGGATTCTACTGAACAGCGATTTTCTCAGGGCTGTGCTCTTACTTTAATAAGATACAGCAAAGCTGTCCCACAATTAAAGAAAACAAATATGAAGCAAACAGCTTTGTTTTGACCAGATTACATATGTTACACCAGTCAAGATGAGGATAAAAGGGGTAACCCTATTAAAAATGCTTATCTTCTTGCTGCAGCTATTTTGTTTGTCTTAGGTATCATTAGAAAAGTGAATTATAAGATTTATGCCATCTGGGTTTCTATTCTTATTCTTGAATATGGATTTTTACACACTAAGCCATCAGTTAGACTCCAAATGGAAAAGTGTTTTCATAGAAACACTGCTCAAATATACACAGTCTTAATCTGGACATGAGTTTTTAAATTCTCAGGTACATACATATGTTACTTTTTATAAAAGCATCTAAAAGTTCTATATGTTGACTTCAAAAGCCTTACTCTTAAATCAGAATCTTACCCTCCATAGCATCTGACAACTCATTCAGACTTCAAGACTTATCTGTTCTTTATATAACCTACCTCTCAGTTTCCAACAGAGTACCAACCTAAGCTACGAAACAATATTTATTCCAAGCCAGCAAATGATCTCATTTCACATACACATTCTCTGGGTCCAAGTCCCTACAGGGCAACTATACAATGCAATTTCCTGAAAAAAAAAATAAAAATACTCTGAAATTAGTCAGACTGACAAGAAACTCAGATTAGACTCGACAAAAGGTTCACAAAGACTTAGCCAAAGTGGCTGTTTCTGATTTCTAATGACACCTAAAATGTTCGAGTTTTACAGATCATAATCCCAATAGAGCAAACCCATTTCTTTTCCAGACTGATTCCCTCCCCTAGTACCACAAACCAGCAAGGCAATGACTGATCTGCAATAAACCAGCCCTTACCGAGGTGTTATAAGTAATACATATAAAATGACACTGCACTATTGATATTCAGCAATGTTACAAGATTCACGAACACCCCTCCCGCTGTAAATGTAATTCTCAAAAAAATCACAAGTGAAGAACTTCATGCTCACAAAACATAACAATACTGTTTCAAAAATGATACTTCACATAAACCAAAATAACATTCTTCATGTGAAAGAAGAGGTCAGCCTAAGACATGACTCACATATATTGCAGTTACCTAAAAACTACGGAAGGAGATGCACAGTAGACACATCAATGCAAAGTTAGTATTTAAAAATTCACGGGAAAAGTCAATATAAATATATTGCATTGCAACTGGGGATAAACTAAACTGGAATTTTGGCAAACATGAAAACAATCAATTTACAGTTATTTTGTTGTGGATTTTAGCCTAATGGAGACAAGTTGCAAATACCTGCAGTCCCACTGCTCAGCTTGAAAACAAGCTGAACACATAATTCACTACATTTTGGGTTTATACCCATAGACATTTTGGTTTTAGACGCATAGACATTTTGGATTTATATCCCTATTTGTTAACTTACAATACCATAAGGATTTAATTAACAGAATGCTTTCATATCATCAAATAATTTCACTGGCCAAGCACGAAGCACACCAAATCATCTTCTAGAAGGCTGACAGGACACAATTAAGAAGGTTTAGTTTGCAAAACTTCTGTTACTGCATGTTACTTGGGATGGGAAACTGATCCAGTTACGAATTTGCAGATATTTACTTCTTTTTTTTTGACTTATTATTGCATTCTCTTCTTTTGTGCTCTTACACTTTTCCTTCTTTTCATTTAAAATGAAATGAAAGTGATCTAACTTGGACTGACCAAGATAAGGAAGAAGAGAAATCATCAAATTCTGAACGAAACGTTTCTACAGTTGGAGACCCTTGTAGAGATCTAAGACAAAGGATGTGTGATCTGTTAACTCCTACCAAGTTAATTACTAGGTTAGCTTTATTTTCTTAGGCTTTTGTTGCTTTTCCAAGTGAACACAAGAGGGCACAGCTCTTGTAAAATCTCAGACTGTATTTGTATTCAGCACATGTCAAACTAAAATCACTTCTTTCTACATGTAAAGCATCCTCCTGCAGAAAGCCCACATGCCAAAATAAGGCAGAGCAGCAGACCAGAAATCTTACGTAAATGTAATTTCAGCTACTATATGAAAATTAGAATGCTGTCAGTGAAAGAATATAACCATGTGATAAAGGTGAATCAGGACCTAAAAGAGCAATGTGCAGCATGTAAAAATTAAAATACCAGTTTCAGAAAATTTGACACTGATTCAACTAACATCTGAAGATCCTGAATATAAAGCATCCTGGAAAAGGAAATATGGAATGACTCAGGAAAAGGATCAGCCTGATAACAGGAGGAAAACAAAGCGACGATATAAGAGTCTTCCCTATAGCAATCCTTTGAGGCCAAGCTTATCAGTCTATTTTTAACACAGTGATTAAAAAAAAAAGTGGCTTAGTTTGGAAGACTTTTTAGTTTCTGTACTCTATAAAAATAAATCAGATACTCCACTTCAATATAATACTTTGTGTTTCAAGATAATCCAAAGCCATTAAAAAAATGGTAGTTATAAAAAATAGGTAATAGTAAAGGCTAGTTTTGTTATTGACTAAGTTTAAAAATACAAAGCCAAGAATGAACAGTGTAGTGTGGGTAAGCGATACATGTGTTCAGAAGCGACGTGCAAACACCAAGAAGCTAATCAGACGTCAGGGGCTGATAAGAAACACTGTTCAGGGCTGACTGTTAACGCTGCTGCTGCAGCTTCCGCTCACAGCTCAGGCACCTTCTACAAACATTTTCTCCCAATGCAGAATGGGACAGTCAAAAACCACCAGTTAATCGGCCATCTCCTCAACCCCCTGCTCAGACTCTGGCCTAATGAAAAGTGCCCCACCTTGGCCATGCAGCACCACACTGCATGTCAGGCACAGAAGTTTTCTTTCAAGCATCTCCAGCCACATACAGACAAAGCCCTCTGTTGGGTGGTTCCACCACAGTCTCCTCTCATACATCAGCAGAACAGCTTTTTCCTAAGAGCAGAGCAGCGGTAGGCTCAGCAGACAGGCTGTACCACTTTGCTGAGTTTGCCAGCACACCTCTTGCTGTATCAGTTGTATTATTTACAGCATCGCTCCTGCCTTCAGAGGAACCAAGCCTATGAATTCACCTGCCCGAAAAACGGTGCTCTAACAACACCCGGCAACGTTACAGGTAAATGCAAGCAACTTCTGCTTTTTGCACATATTGACAATTCATATAGGCAACAAACTGCTCTGCCTTCTTGGTTTAAAAGTGCCCGTCTTTACAGGGAAGGTAAAGCCTGTGGAAGTCTACTGGGAGGTCTGGGTGAGAGAGATGCAGACTGAAAAGCAGCTCACAAGAAGCATGCAAATGAAAATAGGGGCTGACATCAGCTCTACAGCAGAAATCTCTTCTAAAAAGGACTGTAACATACAGGAGTGATTAGAGTATAGATTCAGCTACATTCTGTACTTTCTAGGATACATCACAAATCTGAAAAGAGCTTTGGCTATAACATTTTAAACCCTTTTTGCATTGATCTTAGCCCATTTATTTTTTTTCCTGAGTAAATATCTGGCTTTTGCTATTAAAATTTTAAAAATTTGGAATTCTAGTCCAGGAATATGACTGAAAAAGACTCCTATCATGAAATTACTGCCAAAAAGATATCAGAGAGCATGGGCCAATTCATGTCAGGACTTAAACATAGCAATGTTCAGCATCAAGATGTTTGGCTGTAGGTGTTCAGACTTATCTGAAACTCCACCTTCCTCCTAGGTGAGACTTTTCCTCACATCTTAAAACCCCATCCTGTGCTTCAGATGCCTAAGTCATCTTGTTGGGTATAGATGACCAGCTTCACTTTTCTTTGAAAGTAAGCCCAGTGAAAACAACACTCTTCATCTAACAATCAGGGTGTCCAAAAAGGAAGAAAACTGACAGTACAACCTTTTTGGTGAAAAAGTGTTCAAACACCTTCTGCATTCCATACAACTGCCCTAACTACTAGGCAGCAAGCAGTAGCACAGCAAAGGCAATTGCTACCCCTCCTACAATGGCACACCACTGAACACGCACAGGATCTGATCTCCAGAAGCAAAAGATAGTATTTTTTCCTCCTCCTTTCTTAGTATTTTCTTATTAGCAAGCGTACCGTGTCTCTGTCTCCTCAGTATAAAAACATAACTGAAAAATAAAATGGTTCTCTAGGGGTTCTCCAACTCAGGTAAAAATGGCAAAAAGCAGTTCCAGTATGTCCAGAGTTGAGCGAAAAAAAAAGGAGCAAGTTCAGGAAAAGAGAGCAGAATATAGAGAGGAAAGAATAAGCACATTATCACAATGAAAGATTAGACTGCTTTGTCTGATTGTCAGCCTAAATGTACACTTTTAAGCAAAATGATCCTCAAGATCAAAACCAATTTCCAAAAATTACAGCCCAACAAAATATGATGCACATCTAACAAGTTGCTTTTGCCTATTTCAGTAGCATGTTATAAATTTGTCATAAAAGCAGAATTAATTTTTAATTCTTTTCAAAAATAGCCATTTCAAAAGTCTTAACAAGCTTTAAAAGAAAGCAAAGATCACATCAGTCTACATGAGTTTCTGGCTCCACTCTCTGAAACGCTATATGTTACAGCACAGATGTTTGTTTTTATCTGTCAATGTGGTTTATTGTTAGGGAAGTGTAGTATCAGCTGTCTCTTCCCCACCATCAAAGCTCCTTCATTAAAGTTAATAGTGTTTGACTTCCAGAGGATCTTTTACCGAGGTAACACAAAATACTGCTGGAAAAATAATGACAAGCAGAAGTAAAGACACCAAATGGATGAGTATCCCCTTTACCTTTAAAAAAAAAAAATAAAAAAAAATCCGTTGCATTAATCCATTGCAAGCACTTCAGAATTCGAGTTGTCATATACCAAATTAATTTAGCTGTGAGCAACCAAACTGTTATACAGACACCATGAGATGGCAGACCATACTCTATTAAACAATATCTGCCTTGGTTTGCAGACAACTACTGTAGAAAGGTTCCTCTGCACCTGCGCTCACCCGCGCTGCCTTCTCTCCGACATTACCCCCTAACGGCTACAACCGCTCACGTTAACCAACACGAACCATTTAGTAGCGCCCTGCCTCCAGTCCAGAGGGACACATTATAGTAGTCTTCACTAAAGAACAGTTAGAGAATACAACACTGATTTCACTAATAGTTTCCGCTTGGTTTTAACTGAACTCATTGAAAACTGAGAAGTGTTTGGTAAGTTGTATGACTTCAAAAACTTTTTCTACGTTTCCAAAAATATGCTCCTTTTTATGACACTGTCACTTGAACTTAGTCTCTTTGCATTTATATGCCTCTTCATCTCTTTTCTACAAGATACCATAACTATATCTGATTTCAAAAATAAAGGTCTTCCCAAACAACTGGTGTTGTTGGGGGGGGGACAAAGGGAGTAGGGGGAAATTGGCAATACATTTTATTACTTTAAATCAGAAATCACCAATTCTGTGCATATCTATTAGATTAATAAAAATATTCAGTTTTAGAACTGTGAGGACATAACCAAACATCGTCAAAATCTATGCAGAAAAAATGTTTATATTTAAAGGCTGCTTACATGAATAAAATGCTGCCGCTTTAAATAAAAACCTGTTAATTTTCATAAAACCACTCAGGTACCGAGTGTATGAGTTTCAGTATAATACACATGTATCCTATTAACAGTAAAAATGCAAAGATATGACATAATCATCAGCAACTTGTTCTTGTATAACACAAGTTATCTTAAAAATAGTAAAATCCAGTAGTCCTTAAAAGAATCAACACAGTTTCACCTATGTCAGAATGACCTGACATATTCACACACAATTGTTAGTTCTAGCAAATATTTATCAGCTCAAATATAAGAGAAACCAAGTTCAAATCAATTTTACTCCAAGTATGTGAAATATGGTATTAAAATCACATGTACCTCAATAATCTGCACTAAAATATTTTATGCAGGTTAAGAAACATCCAATCTCCTAAAAGATATTACAATAAAATAGTGTGAAAAGAGAGGATTCATCTGATGCCCACAGTAATAAAATTAGTGGTTTACATGCACACACTCTTTTAAATATGAGGGGGAGTTGTTTTTGTCAGACATTTTTGCCTGAATAATCTCAGTACCACCTTTTCAACATGTACAAGTGTAGCAAGTTTATTTATGGTATCTAGGAATACATTAGGTCTTTTAACCGCTAAATTGGCATTGCTGAAGAATGAGATACTAAGGCAGCATTCTCACAGCTCTTTACTTTTTTAAAACATAGTGTCATTTTCAATATGCTCTTCATCTTAATACATATGTACATGTGTGCATGTATAAAACTATTTTGTCTATCAGAAAAATCACATCAATTGAACTGTACAGAAACAAGGTTCAGAAAACAATGTGTCATTACACAGAATCTGACAATCAAGAATCCCCTCCATATGAAATTACTGAAGGCAACAAGGTTGAATGTGAAAAACCTATGTACATTGCATGAAGCAACTATTAAGATTTCAAAAAAAAAAGGTACAGAAGAATATACCTGTAGAGTGAAGGTGGGCAAACCGAGCCCTTGGCAGCCAGCACAAGGGGGAGCAGTCGTGTAATGTTCACAAGGCTTGTGACCCTACTTAAAGAGGGGTTGTGTAAACCTACAAGATGCAGGTTTACACAACCTGCTCGCAGGCTGCCCCAGCCTGTTGCCGAAACAGATGCTTTTCAGAAACTCCCCGACATGCGCTCAAACAAGAACCTACTAAAAAACCCCAGAAAGCTCACTTCACGCCACCCTCTCCACATGCATACTCCACAGCACAGCTCTGGCAGTTTCACCATGCTGCCCGATGCGATGTTTGCTGTTGTTTCCTAAAAAACAAAACCAGTCATTTCAGCTGATTTCTACTTTTCCCCTCAGTTGCAATATCCAAATGTTTGTGGGGAGAACTTCTACACAATTACTTAACTTTGGTAATACAGTATCACTGCGAATCAAGTGAATTACAAGACATCAGAAAGTATCACGTAAGTCTCTAGGTGCTCCTGCATTTCAAATAATTACTAATGTAAGAAAACACTAAAGGTCAGCTTTTCCTCCATCCTGAGGGAACTAGTAAATGGTAAGTTGCAGTGCACATTGAAATACACTGAAAGGAATTTGTAAGTCATTGGCCCTTGTGAAATTTGTTGGTTTACTGACAAAAGTGATCCTTCTGCAGAAATCTGGAAGGAGATCCTCTGCCCAAGTTCGTTGTCACAGTTTACTGTGATGTTCTTCCAGATTAATACAGCTGTAGTGCTTCCTGTGTTTGCTGTCTGGAAACCACCTTCTCTGAGACCCAGAATTGTACACTCCTTAAAGATCCAGATCCCTTTTAGTTTCATATTTGTGAAACACGGTTAAACACAACCACCATCCGTCTGTGACTAGCAATTTTTGCTGCTACAGCTAAACACTATTTCAAACAAAAGCTTAAAAAAAGCTATCACAATAAAAGAGGCAACTCTTCACACTGAAGTGCCAAATGAAAATTGATGTATAAAAAACCCCAAGCAAAAAAGAGTTCACTTCTAATTCAGAGCTTCAATCAATAAGTGCTGTCTACGTAACATATATCTCAAATGTATTTATACTCCTATATCTAAGTCTTCATAACAACTCTGAGGAAGAAAACTATAAAATATCAGAGAGAAAAATCCTGCATCCAGCAGTTACTCTTACTACTACTTACTCCACTTTTCAGATAACTTTATAAAACAAATGCATATGCTCAAAGCCCCACCCAAATTCCACAGAAGCCAGTGTGACTCCTTCCACAGAAGCCTGCGAAATCTTCACTATCTTCATACTGTTCATTACACCACAGAATACAAACCATCCGCTAGTATTTTGAAAACCACTAAATCTTCATACTCAGGTAAGATACAATAAACATTTTAATTTTTCAAACCTTCCTTTTTAATTCTTGCAATCAGTTTTATACAGGGTTTTTCATAAATGGAAAGGAACCTCACCCCAGTCGAGCTTTAAAACTCTAACTCTGCAACACCTGCAAGCAACATTTACCTCCACTCTGACTCTGCAACACCTGTAAGCAACTTTTATCTCCACAGAACTGCTGAAGTTTCACCAGCTGAGAAGACCCTGATCATCATTAAAACAAATGCAACAAAATCCCTTCAGTACAGCAGAATCTGAACTGCAGGTCCAATAAATCAGCCAGTTAGTTTAATTATAAAGAGCATATTTATAGTGGAATCGCTCCAAAAACATTACAGATAGGCCAATTAGTTACAGTCTTCCCTCAAAATAAAGTGAATGTAAACTGTATTCTTACTTCTGTAGCTTACACAAAGATTTTCATCTGGAAGAAAAACTTTTCTCATTTAAATCCACATTTTTTTATTTATTTTTTTTTACTTACTGCACACTGTTGTTAGCTGAAGGAAAGATTTAAGGGTTTTTAACCAAAGTATCTATTGGAAGTTCCAAGTAAAGCCTTGACAGGGCCCAGCTTGCCAAGAACTGCGTTTTCTACCAGTAAGCAAGGAAAACTATTCAGCTTTTTTTTTTTTTTTTTTTAAAGAAAAAAAGACATTTCCTTTGGAATTTATTTTCTCTTCTAACGATTCTGTGTGCTCACTGACAACACAAGCACACACCTTTCCACAAGGCCAGTGAAATCTCCCAGCATCCCAGTGGCGGGAAGCCCAGCTCAGGCAGGGTCTGGGCAGCCATTTTCCCGCCTCTCCAGTCACAGCCCCAGGCAAGAACGCTCGGACAGCCCGGTGCTCCCACAGCTTGCACTGCTTCCCCTGTCACCCACAGGTTGTTTCTTGACACTTTTGTGAGGAAGACCCAAAGTTTTGTTCAGAAATACCAATTCCTCCCATGGGTATGGACCTGGTGCCTGAGGCGGGAGGAGGAGCGAAGGCACTGCTGCCAGAGAGGGCTGAAAAGCAGTTGAGGGTAGAGGAAAGGCCTTAATCTTTGAGTGCGTGTTTTAAGGAAAGAGGCAGTCTTTTTAGGCCTTGCTTTTGACCTCTTTAGTGAGGAAAATGCTATAATATGAAGGACTGCTCCATTCTTTTAAAGGTTAACTTGTTCTAAATAGATGCATCATCAGTATGATGGACTCACAGATAAATAAAATTAGTATGGTCCAAACTGTTCATGATATACTTTTATTACACTATATCCCCCTACATTGCACTGCAACACTGACCACTTAATGAATCCAGTTCATATAACAGTGCTGATATCCCTTATGTGCTTACAAAGGAAAAAGACACTTGTTTTACCTAGTCTAGATGGTAAGAAGGTGGATAGTCTCCATGCTGTCACCTGATGTAGACAGCATGAAGCAGATCTGTAGTACATGGTTATCTGGGCTTTTCTTCTCTATATACGATGCTGTATCACAGTGAAGGATTTATACAATCTAATGAGAAAGCAGTGAGTGCATCAGAGCAAGCCTGGCTTCCATGGAAGCATTAGCCCTGGGCAGGATATTAAAGGGCCTCTGGAGTGTAGTCATAGAAAGAGGGATGAATTTCAAAGGTAACTCAGCACAACAAACAACCAAGCAGGAACAACTTCATGTAACTGCCAAGCAGAATATGGCTGACACTCAAAAATTCATAAAAAAAAGCAGAAACATGATAAGAATAGAAAGGATGTTCATTTTCAAGCAGAAGATAAGATATGGATTAAAGTTCATTCTCAGAATAGTGCAGAGAAAGGTCTTATGGCTACACTAGCCCCAAACCAGAAGATTAAGCTGTAGCATTTCCAGTGCCCCTCTTTTCCTACTATTCCTTTAATATTTTTCTCCCACTCTCAGCTTCACTTCTTTTTCCATGTTGCCTCTTAAAGTTTGAATAACTTCCCATCTGCCACATGCCAAATCTCCTTTAGATCCTTCCTTAAAACCTACTTCCTTCACATAGCCTACTTATGCTGATATTTTCACCAAGACATCTCCATTCATTCCCCATCTGAACTATTGTCTCATAAATCATATTTGTCTTGCTTAGATTGTCAGCACTAAACATAAAGCATGTCCCGGACATTCTAGCAGTCATTCCTAGTCTGCTGCCACATGAATGATAGCGAGGTCTTGTATCAATTTCTGTACATTTCCCAGCAGGACAGAAGAGAAAAAAAATAATTCATAGAACTTCACAGCAGCCCTCTAGGCTTGTCTGTACTACACAGCTGGAAATAAACATTTCCACCTTCTGTAAACTGCAACTCACAACATCAGTAGTTAACCAAAGGTTAAGTGTAAGTAACAAATGTTTTTTCCTGTTACGCTCGACAGTTCCTTACACACATCTCAGTAGATACTTGCACATGCCTTTCCTCTTGGTTCTGAAAGTGAATGTTTCAAATGACACAGTAACTGAATCTGAATAGAAAGAATAATTATTAGTCCTCAGCAGTCAATAAGAATTGCTTAAAATTTGATGAGAAATATCTGTGAACAGTTTTGAAAATTAATTTTGTCAGGTCATACTTAGCCAAAAGCTCTCTATTTCAATTGTGAAGATTAATGTTTTTTCCATGAAACTAATGCCAAAACTTTGACTCACTGGAAATAAAACATTAGCTTAAAGAGCTACTCATTATCATTTGTTTTACAGTAAAAAATAAATTTCATGAATTAAGATATAAACCATTTTGTCACATAACAGTGTGTTGGAGAAGACATGGAAGGTGACCTGAGTACCAATAGTTCATCCATCGTTGCCAAGTTCCCAACTACTGTAACATTTGCACGCTTTACACGGAAAGAGAAAAGTTTTGCTTGCCCAGATCGTTGACTTAGGTTAGCTTTTCTCTGTAAAAGAGAAATTACAAAGCACGCATTACGGGAGTGTGGTGATGACTGTCATTTTCATTATCCTCAGCCCACAGAACTCTGCTCTCTGTGTTAACACCCGCTGGCCTAATATCAGCACTGGCCTGGACACACACTTGGCAGGATCTACCGGGAACATGACACCTTTACACATGTGAGTAGAGATTTCTCATATGCGTAGAAGTTTTCAGAAAAAAATCCTGGCATAAAGCAAGGAGGTTGTACAAGTTGTCACTCCAAAGTAATGAACATTTCATAGAAGTGGCCTCTGCTTATGTGGATGGCACTAACAATGTTTGTTTGAAATCACACTAAAAATCTTTAGTGTTGAAAATGCATATTAAATATGTAAATGAGACAAGAAAAAGAAGAGATAGGAATTTTTTTTTTTTTCAATGTTGAATGATATTAACTGTCGGTGCTGGAATATCAAAAACTCACACCAGGAATTCTTGCAAATTTTACAGATCCTTAACTTCAAATTCTCCTGTATTTCCCAGAAAATACTGTATACCACAGTTGTTCCTCTGTCATACTTTCAGTAGGATATACTCATTGTATATTGCATTTAAGATTTTATTCTCCTTTTTTTGCTTTGTGATACACTATTTTTGCCGATTTTTCTCTCAGACCAGATTATTTTTTCAGGTGTTTTTTCTCTACAAAATAGACTCACTCATAACCTATAGGGTCTGAAACTGGTACTCTTGGCTTTAGGGATGCTCTAAAACGACAAAACTGGGAAAGCACTGGCAGGTAGTGCCTTTTCAAGTGGGGACAGATGTTTTGCAAAAGCGGAGAAGCTAAGGAATCCACAGAATTCCTAAACTCCAGTGAGCTTAATGCTCCTTGCTGTCTAAAATACCAATGCTTTGATGTGTGTCCCATTTCCTGGATTCACTAGCACTGTGAATTTTGGGATCTTTGCAGACTGTTTAAGTTTCCTCTCCTGAATACACATCCTGAGTGTCTTTCTCCGGAAAATTCAGTATTTCAGTGAAAATGTTGTTAAAGTAATTCAGAGCACATGTAAATAATGTGAAATGTATCTCTTCTGTAAAAGCTAATTTCTCCAAAGTTCCTAATGCTGGTCATTATTTGGGTTCTACAATACGAAATACTTTGAAAAGGTTGTGATTTTTCAGAGGACAGGTGAGTAGTTTCAGAAAACAATATATCTTCCTTTTAGAATATAATACATCTTCAGTGTGCCCCCACTTGGCTACTTAAAAATGGGAGCGCTCAAAGTTTCTAGTTATCATAGATAAGTTGGGCATATATAAACTTGCTGTGAATTCTTATGCTGACTGCCTCCTGTTCCATGTCCAAAAGTGCTCAGTTTGCAAATAGGAACCTCACCTTTCTCTACTACCAGCTTTCTGAGCTCATTTGGATCTTAATATTTACAAGAGAGACTTTTCATGCTTTTCACATTATCACAGACGATAATTGTTCAGGTACATCTGTGAGAGCTCACCACCTTCGTGTCAACCTCTCTGGTTCTAATTCAGGAATGCATTTCAGCAAATCCATCATTTCTAGGCACTGTGTAGACTACAGACATATTCAACAGGTTTCTGAATGGGAGCATTTTCTTATAGATAATACAGCTGAAACCTACTAAATACTTATTGTCACGCAGCACAAGAAAGAATTATAACCAATATTTCCAGGGTTAACTATTTTAGTAATAAAACAAACCAAATAAAAACAAAGGAAATACATTACATAGAAATAAAGTTACCAGATACAAGGGAAAAAGTTCCTTGAACAAGTCATTTTACATTGCTGTTTTTGAACCAGACTTGAACAGTCAAGTAAAAAACAGTAGTTACCTGAATGCAGACAGTACAAAACTGGGAGTTAAGAATGAATTTTAAAGAGACTGCCTCAAGGAGACAGTAAGATTTTTGTTAAATTACATTTGGTGTTTCAATAGCCCGAGCAGTAGTGAGGGACACTGTTGTTCGGAGCCTGGCACTGCTGGACACAGCACCCAGTTAAATCCTTCTGTGCTGCACGTAAGGGAGAGATCTAGTGCCTGCCCCATGGCGAGGATGGTTATGAACGAGGAAGACCCTGCATATTTTTAGAAAAATAACCATCATCATCATCATCTGCTGCCAGCTCCACAGCGTATACAGTGATCCACCTAATTACAGCAAAGTCTTTTGGGATCCATACTTCCGTCCCTTTAAAGAGTGCCAATACTCAGACTTCAGGAAAGTTAAAATATTGCATGTCCAAGGGATGCTGTACCAAGCTTGTCATTCCTTTCTCGATTCAATAAAATCCCCTTTGTTGAAGCTACTCAACACTGCCACAGGATTTCCAGTCTACTAGTAAAGTTCAGAACTGTTGTCCCAGCAGTCTGCTCTGGCTTGCTATGTGACATAGAAAATACTTCTTGTAACTGATTAGCAATAGATTGTTTTTGTAACGGTGTGTTTCTGTACACATGCCTTCCTCTAATATCCTTTCCCTATTCCCAGGACAGAAACACCAACTCAGTAGTCACAGACTACTATATTACATCAGAGAACCTCATTAAATCACTGTAGACACAGTTATCTTTTGTATCCATCAAACCATGAAAGGTTACCTGAGTTACTAAAAAATTCCAGGCGTGTCTTCCTAATAAACAACAGTATAGTGATTAATTGCTAAAAGAATCTGGTGCTTTAGGAGTAGCTTTTATTTGGAAAGTTTAACATACTCATTCACCAGACAACTGAACTCTCCACTTCTCACTTTCTCAGGTCACCTGCAAGTACCAAAGATTTATGTGAGCAAGAAATATCGTTACTTTTTAACATGGCGATGTTTTTTTAAGCAACATATTTCAGATAGAGATTTAGCCCCATGATGCATACAAAGAAAGAGACTTTGCCTTGAGAGGATTTGGTATGAACTGGGTCACAAAGGCAATTAAAAGTCGTAAACCAGATGTATTATGTCTGTTCTATCCTTTTCGGTTGTGTCAACGGGTGAAATCGTAGCATGGTACGCCCTGGTTCATTTTGTCATTCTAAAGCTAGAAATGATGTAAACAAAAAAGCAGCTCTCTGAAAGACAGTCATTTTATTCCACTTAATGATAAATTCAACGCCGAAAATGCATGGCTATTTTTAAAGATGCTGATTCTATAAAGTGCATTCCGTAGTCTGGATTAGCTTTAATTGAAATTAATTTGTTTTCTTCTGTATTCCATAGTATCTACACATAGGATGAAACATACGGAAACCAATCACACCATTAACATCATGTTTTCATTCACCTTTGGAACGCTTCGTAAGAATCACCGGTTCATTTATAACACACACTTTAACTTTCACATAACTGAGCTGAGCTTCCAGTATGTTTTCTGCTTCCATGGAAGATCAGTTTAAACACAGGGAAACAAATAAATCATGTCTGTGGTTTCTCAGTACAGAGTTACTCAAGTTAATTATATTTTTGTTGGTTTTGGCTAATAACTAATGCTACAATATTTACTTTAATAAGCTGAAGTAAGCTCTGAGCCTCTTTAAAATCACACTCTGTAGAATTCAGAAACTGTAAACACCGCAGAATGAAGATTCCACTTGAAAATGGATTCATCACTTATTTGCCGATCTTCCTGCAAGTGGGGGAGGATCTGCTATTCTCAGTAAGGTATCTTTATACGTAACTGCTGGGAAAACTATCGCAATAACTTGGTGGCACTGAGCAGCTGGTGCTGTGGCATCATTCCTAAATAAATGCCGTCTTTGAAAGCCCACCCGCTGCGGGGAGTAGAAGTCTCTTTGGCTTCATTGCTACTTAATAGAGTGGAGATAAGTACCTAGTAAATTCATATAACTAATTAGCTTACCTTTCTCTGCTCTAGTCCCAAAGAGTCACTGTGTCTGGCTGCCCAGGAGATCTCCAGAAAAGTAGGATGCTGTGACATAGAGGTGTTACCCTCATTCCTTCATGGTTCCTATATTCCCTGTGACACCACTCCCTGAGGCAGAACTAATCAAAATGGATAGAGATTTCCATGACTGCACCTTCAGAAACCATTTGGGTCTTTCTTCAACTTGCACTGTTTGGGTCATATTTCTGCTCTCATCATTACCTGTGGGACATTCAGACTCATGCCTGATACAGTTATCTGTATTTTATGGGGGGGGGAAATGTTGTATGTCGTGCCTAAATAGCTCTCTTTCCATAGCTAGACAGAAATGCGCCTGTAATTTGCTTTATACTGCCAATACTTTTTGTGAGAGGAAATTGTTGGGGCACTGGAAGTTATTTATTTTCCACTATATTTTATTAGGTTATTTCCTGTTTTCCTTCCTGTTCCTTTGCTCTGTCTAATTTGGCAGATTGATTTTCTTCTTGCACTTTCCTTCCTTTTGGTTTATTCTCCCAGTCCAACTCACCATCTACTTGTCCAAATCTTCTGGACATCAGCTGAATCTTAGAAAGTAGAGCTGGCCAAGGATTTCAACATTTGAAATGTGGATAAAGCTTTTCAGCTAATTTAAACCTTCAGGCTTGCCATTAGAGTTACATTCAAATCTAGAAAACAGTTCCTCTGTGAATTTTTCTTACATATTTATTTTTCCTTTTACTTTATTTTTGCCACACTTAAGCTAGACCCTGCTTTATCTTGTTCCCGTTCCCACTAAAGTCACAGTGAAATTGAAGCATGGTACACTAGCCAGAGTACCATAAAGTCACAGTTACACTGGCCCAGTTATTCTACTTTCTAT
Source organism: Baryphthengus martii (assembly GCA_013396935.1). Lineage (NCBI taxonomy): Eukaryota > Metazoa > Chordata > Aves > Coraciiformes > Momotidae > Baryphthengus > Baryphthengus martii. The sequence goes on from VWZK01009595.1 coordinate 59,022, forward strand.
TTTAGGTATTAGCATGTTCCCAAAGACTCCAGCACCTCAGCGGTTTTTCAACACTTAGACTGGGACTGGTAGAGGGCAACTGGGAAACACCACAACCTTCCTGGTACCACCTGATGAGCACTGGGAAAATCAGAACGTTTGTTTGGGGTTACGTAAACTTACCTGGCCTAAGACCTTTATTGCTGAACACATTCACCTTCCTTCTCTGTTCATCTCAGTAAAGTGTAATTCTGTTAAAAACATTTACTCACTGGTGAGGACAACATTCAGCTTTGGCCTTCAGCTCTATCTCTCTTCTGTACTGCACACTTTATTGTTGTATTAGGAACTGAAAATTGCTCATTGCATGGTAAAAATTAACCATATTTCTCTGAAGGTGAATTTTCCAATCTACCAGCTCACAAATGTCTTAGTGAAATGCTCTATGCTTCAGGAAAGGAGTCCCTCTGAAGTTATGTGCCCCTCTAGACTGAGATAAATTGAACAACGTTAGATGCATCTATACCTTGGGAAAAGAGATCATTAAGTTCAACTCACAGAGAAATAGCCCCGAGGGATCTTGGGCTTATTCAGGCTAGCCAAAGGCCATGGCCAGCACAGCAAAAATTCCAAAATTTGACATACTTAAGCCATTAATTTGAATTGCCAAATAGTCTTTAAACATATTGTTACAGAGCCCTGAAGTGGAATTACTCAGCGGTTAATTTTACTCATCAGCTGCGTCAACACATGTTCAAGGAAGGCAGGAATGTGGCGTTATTCCTGTAGCATTTTATGATTTCTCTCTTCAGAAAAAACAATTGGATTTGTATTTAACAAAGGCATGACTTCTGTAATAACTCTTCAAAATAAACAAAACTATTACAGCACACTATCGATTCACTTCAATAGCACATAAAACAACTGAAGAAAAGATACTTACCAAAATGTTAGCATTACAAAACCCAAATGAGGAAAACTCATTTATTTTAATTACATATTTAGCAGTAACTGTACAGAAGCCATCAAAACTGTAGAGGGAAACTCCTAACATTGCTTTCCTAATCCGTTTCTAAAACGCTATCTAAGTTTCAGCATTTGTTAACTAAGCACAAATTTGATAGCATTGAGGGGAAGCAATACACTCAAAAGAGATTACAGAAACAAGAATATGCTGATACAGAAAGCAGTGGGGGAAAAAAATGGGGTTTATGCCAAGAAAGAAAAAAACTTGGGGTATGACCTGGAAATTTGAACACTTGAAGAACAAGGGTTGAGCATTTTTTACTTTTCATTTTTGGCACACTTCGTTCACTCCAATTTACTGCTCGTGCGTTTGGACAGAGATTCAACTGTCTCCTGTATCCAAGGATAATGACCTACCACTCCAGTGATTTAGTAAACCTCAACTCGATGCAACCACTCAATCAGTGATGGGCTAATCCCTTAATGGCCATTTGTGTCTTTCCATTGCATCCGAAGGAGTTCTGCAACACTCCGATTCTGCTGCACAGAATTATGTGCACTTCTTCCACCCTTGTTATCTTATCAGGTAGCTAATTCCCACAAATGATCATGCAGTTTCAAGTTTAAGATGAAATTGCAATTGAATCATAAATTTGTCACTCTCCAGACAGCTGCTAAGTCAGTAAAATCTTGATCAAGTAGGGATTAGTCGCTGGATTGAACAATTAAGACCTGTGAGTGCATCTGGCCCTCTGTCAGAGACATGTTTATTGATAAAAAAAACAGTTTATGTAGAGGTTTAAAATGTTATTAATTCTTAAGTGGAGCATAATCCTTTATCTAGGATATTGTGACACATAGCTAACTATCCCACTGCCATTTTGTTCTGCTCAATTGACTATTTAAAAAGAATTAATCTTTTGAAATAATGATGACTGTGAGCCTTTATAAATTGCCAGAGCAGAGGACAGAGACACGTCATTTACAAAAATTGTTTGTGTTTTATTTTTCATTTCTGTAAAGGAAAACAGCCTTCCAGATCATCACCTAGCTATGTGTTTAACATGTTCATATACACTAAGCGATACATTTCTGATACAGAAAAGATATGTTTCCTGCAGAGAACTGACGTATCACGCACATCTTTGAGCCTTATTTTCAAAAATGAAGGCACAATGGGATACTGAAATGCTATTTTGCACTGCTTAATGGAAACAAATAAAGGAGATAAGCACTTTCCTCAAGTTAGTGACCCCTATCCAAAGCTTTCTTTAGTAGAGATTTTTTCCGTTGTATCACATATACACGTTGTATCACATAAACACCTGTTGGAGTGCAGTGTAGGGGAAAGGGATCTGGGAGTCCTGGTGGACAACAGGATGACCATGAGCCAGCACTGTGCCCTTGTGGCCAGGAAGGCCAATGGCNATATCCACGTTTTACCACAGTCTATTTTTGTTAGTTTATTGTAGGAAACAACAGATCTCTGAAATGTGAAATATTTCTGTTCCATGGCTGCAAATTTTACCCCTTTCTTATTTTGAAAGTTGAAATAGTTTCATAGCTACAGGTATAGATGGATTGAGATTCTGGCTACTTCTATAGTTCTTCAGTTGCAGAGTTTTCATTGCGCTGAAAACCATCTGTGAAGAACTCTGACTAAAAACCTCACTTCAAGCATACTACTAACACAGCAGCAATTTTTGTTCCCCTTTTTTCTGACTAGGACTTCAACCAGTAACTTAAAACCGAGTGATTTAAGGTATAATTCACTAATGATACCATGAGTGCATGTAGTCTTGTTACCTGACAGATTCAGTGCCCGCCAGGTCTGTACGTGATCATTGATGCAGCTCTTCCAGTGCCACCAGTATCAGTTTTTCTGATTTATCTGGTGTAATGAAAAAAAAAAAGCCAGCCTTCCTGTACCTATAGATAAAAATGTGACCTCCTTGCCTGATGGAAATCTCTGCATTGTACTTGCTTGTTATGAAAAGGATTCACTGGAATTACACCAAACAAAGGAGAAAATTGAGCTTCCATTTTCTGCAGAGCAAACTTTCACACTCTGTACTGTTGAGGACAAGACTTCTTGTTGAAGCAGATCTATACCCTTGAGTCCCTTTTATCACAAGATACTGAAACTAAATGAGGTTTGAGAGAAACATTTTGTTCAACTTGACATAACAGTTTTCAGAATTTTAGTTCCATCATTCTGTGGCTGGTGCAGACTAAGCAGAGTGTAGAAATGAAATCAAGCATGGTTGAAAAAGTTCTCAAGAAACAGGTTAGTCAGGCAGCTACTTTTACCTGCGATGTACATATTGGCTGAATTTAATACTGTGCTGTGGTGGAAAACTTCCAAGTCTAAATTAACTATCTTCTGGGTTTTGAGCAGAAAAGTTCAAAAGAGTCTCAGCCATTTCACAGGCATAACGTTTCTGCAGTCCATCTCGCACGAGGAGGCCTCAAACTCGGATTTCAACAGCTCACCCATGCAAGCCAAAATTCTGCCCTCAAAGATACCATTTGCAGAATCCCTGAAAAGTGCTTAATTCCCACCACACTACAGGCGCAGAGGAGGGAAAGTTTTAGTCACTGTTTGGACAAAGGTAACAACTGCCATGGGCAACACTGTGCAGCTGGGGCCGAGTCCCTCAGGGCTGCTCCTCATTTGGGCTCTGCTCAGTGCAGCATTTGCACTGATAGTTGGTCAGGTGGGCGTCTGGGGCGGGGCCACATACACCTGTTGAAGCTGGAATATTTAAATTTGTACTACCTATGGCAAATTCTCCCTCAGTATCACACCCTATGTCCTTTGTCAAATCGCAGCTGAAGGGCCTCTTGCTCAAGGAACGCAGCCCAAATTCTTCTGACAACCAGGCTGGCTTCGGGTGATTCACTTCATGAATCAGACAGAACATGCCCTGCTCTAGCCATTGTTTTTCCATCCTGCTCAGAAGCATAATTTTGTGAATACTCTGAAATCCTACTCTCATGTGTCACAGTCATTTCATTTTGCCCTTGCCTGTGGCTGATCAATGCAAATTAAATTTCATGCCAGTCAGCTCAAGCAATCTGCACAGTGCACAGAAATCCAGAGTTTCCACTAAAAGACAAAAATGTTTTCACCAGTTACTAATGTTTTAAAGGTCAGAATTCTAAATGCATTGATAAAAAAAAAAGAGAGAATAATTTAAAAAATCAGTAACAGTAATATTTGATTTAAAACTACAATTGAAAAATCCAGATGGGTTAACTAAGACTTTTTTTCTGAGTTTCTGAATAAAAACATTTAAAATGTAGAACAACAACCCTGCCTTTAAAGATGGATCTCTGCAAAAAGAGCCAGGAATGTATGAAGCTATTTCCAGAAAATGGCCAAGTTAAACAACACACAGTGACAAAATTCCCCTGACTAAAAGCAATGTTATACATTTCATAACTATTCACTACATTGTCCTTAAGTGAGCTTGTGTTTTGGACCAGTATTTCAACTGGATCTCAAGATTAGCTTATCCCTATCTTCTAATATTAAATAATCATTCCTGACAGAGAGAAGTTGAAAAACCTACCACAAAACCAACAAAACAACAACAAGCCCTAGTATTCTCTGCCACATGAAACTTTATTCTGCTTAAATGATATACAAATCTTACCTTGTTAAATGCTGAATCACATATCAGAGGTACCGGAATCCAGCTGAACTACCCGATATGCAGAACACAAACCCGCTATATAGACCTTCCTGTAGTCTTGCTATCGGTGTGACAGGACTTTCCCTAACTGTATACTCATGTAGAATAACTAGGGTATTAAATTCAGAATAATCAGTGGGTTTTGAAACTAATCCAGCAACTTTTGATCAAGTAGAAGTTTTACTCATATTAACTTCAGGAACATGGGGCTTTTCTAAGATTGCAAATTCAGCAGAGGCTCATTAGAAGTGTATTACATTATATTACACTTATTAACAAGGGAGATTAATGTTTTAACTGGCTGGTCTCAAAATTCATAGCTAATTGTGAAATTCAGAGTCTTTAATATTTTTTGGTTCCCTGTGGGTACCCAGTTCCAATAAATACTCCGGTGCTATTAGAAATTTCATTGCGTAAGTCTCTATTGAACAAAACAATGACGCAAAACCTTAAAAAGATCAGTATATGTTTTGCTGAGGCCATTCCCCGAAAACTGGTTTTGGTCAATCCAAGTTTTTTATATGATTCTTCAATACCTAGCTGTTGACATTTAACCTCTGCTAGCAGCTAAACACCACACAATAAAATGATAAACAAAATGAGCCCGGAAGGCTCTACCTGTGCCTGAGACACCAAACGTCCCCTGCTCCAACCACGCTGAAGCTACACACAGAAAAAAGCTGAAAGCAGGGACCCTACCCTTATATAGGGGCATGGCTCAGCATGCTATGGAATATCCCATTGGCTGTTCAGTTGTTTATCCTGGCTGTGGCCCTGCCCAGCTGCAGCCCCTCTCAACTGCTTGGGCCAGCAGCTGCTTGTGATAATTAACCCAAACCAAACCCAGGGCACCTGTCCATTCAAAAGGTTTTGTGATTTAATTACATGAAACAAAATGTCACATCGATGGAAAAAAGGTAAACTCTAGAGGCTTCTCACTAAGAAAAATTCACTTTCTTTTTCTATTTGACTGTTTTTAATGAATTTTAGCTCTCTCAAGAAAGTATTTATTCTCTAGGCAAATGTCACCTATCTATCTATGAGGTTTTAAATGTTGTGGCTCTAAAGCCAGTATCACTGAATAGCTGAATAACATTACCACAGTACCAGTTGCTTCAGGTTTGTCAATGTGGATATGGCATATTCTCCTGTTAGCTGACTGTCTTTTATTTAGAACAAGTTCATAATAAAATGTTCAGCTGGATGATCAGTGATGGATGTGAAGGGAGCCTGGGGACTTCGGTCTGGCTTCTAGTGGCTGCATTCTCCGCATGCACAGCCACGAAGCATGAAAGCCAAAGGCTGGGCAGGCAGGAAGAGCAATCTGTTACATCCCCACAGGGCACAAGTCTAGAACTCTCCAATTTGGAGCTGAAGTAGAGCAATAAAGGTCTGAAAAGAAAAATGCACAGCTCCTGCCTGGTGTCTGTGTTATGTAGCTAAAAGGAAGGCTCTGTCACTTGGGGCAGGAATATTCCCCCATCAGTGCACTCATTCATCTTTTGCCTTTAATAGTTAATGATTTGTTAAGGAGACAATGGAAATGTCTTCAGTACTTGATTAACCTTTAGAAAAGAAGGGAGATTCTGAAAGACTTAACTATTAGATGGTGTGTGGTAGATGAGAACTAAAGAGTTAAGAAAACTAATCATGGGCAGCCATCAAGCAGCAGAGAGTAGCAAACATACTGGACACAAATAGGTGATAAAAGGCGATAAGAGAGATGACAAAATTAAGAAAATAAAGAACACTGTTATAAAGAATTATAGATCAGCTAAAGCAGAGCAAAATGAATGATAACAAACACTGATAAAAATGAAATGGGGCATCAGCCGTATAAACACGCAGGAAACTTCAATGCTTCTGTATAGTACTATGACACAGCTTTGTTTACACCGGCATTGACCTTTTGCTCCCAAAGAAGTTTATTAACCATCTTGGTCTTTCTTTGTGTTGCTTTACTCATCAAGGGAAAGTTGTACAGGGTTGATTCTGATGAATGGCTTTTTCAGAAAGTCAAGTTATCCTTGACTAGATGCAGATGGCCTAGTAAAAAATGAATGCTGCCAGCAGACATTGTCTTTATCAGTAGTAAAAGTTCAGCAGGGACTAGACTTCCTCATCTCTGGCCAGAGAAACCCAGCCTTCTGTTTCAGCACCGTATCACATATTGTCCTAATGAATTCTTGTAACACACTGCAGCCCAGATAAATATGCTTATATTAATGTTTTTTGGCAGTCTGGGGCATGGTACAGAATTGACACAAGTGTTTGGATTCTGCCTGCAGCAGACACTAGGAATTTCTACAGCTTAGAAATATTAGACCGGTTTAGGTTGTTTGTCCTGTATGATGACCTTCAGTATTGCAATCTGCAGCTCGTCCTCCTCAGGCTGGCTTCGCAAAGCGGAAGCCTGTAGCAAGCCACGCTGAAGTCTGCAGCTCAGAGCAGGGTGAAGAAGCAGCTCGGTCACTAGAGGGTTTCATTCATTCCATAACAGTCCCAAAACTAATTTGAGAGTTGGACATTCACCAGGGCAATTCAAATCCTTCTGCCGTGTGATCTTTCTGTCCTTTGATTGTCTATTAATTCTTCCTTCTGATACAGAAACGTGCATCTCCACTCTTCTGACGTAATGAGCAGCGAGCGATTTAGAGCACACCTCTCTTCAGAGCGTGAAGCACCGGTCTAGGCAGCCTCAAGGACAGCAGGAGCTTGGCCTTTGAAGAATGCCCTGGGCAACTAGAGCTTTAAAACTCTCTAATTCTCAATAGCTACCGAGATCTACCTGGATAAATGCTGTAACTAAACAACAGCACAGTACCATACTCCGGCTACTGAACTACAATTTGCGTTTCATTACATGCTAATCTTCAGCTCTGGCTGCTGCTCTGGAAGTCCTGTAACTTTGTGTCGCAAGTTAGGCAACGCCTCCAGCTGGAGTTCCCAGAACCGGAGCTCCCTCTCAGAGAGCAGCAAACCCTTCGGCTGAGCCGTCTGGTGGCTGAGAGTGAAACAGCTCCCCTGCTCTAAACAGCTCTTTGTTGGGCTGGAGTGCTCACCATACAGCAGATAAAAAACTTTATTTGCCTTTACAATGTACCTCTACCGTGCAGCTAGACAGATAACTTAACCCAAAACCCTCAGCGATAACGGTTAAAAACGTCAGGGACCTTCCTGGGAGGAAACATTAAGCAGATGTGGTTATTGTACAAGTAGAGCACGTACACAAGGACACACCGTTTCCCAAGAAACTCAGAGGTAGGATTTTTTTCCAGGCAGTGAGGTTGTGGTTTTTTCTGTAGTTATGTTTTTCAACAATTCATTCAAATGAATGGGAGTTCTGGGGAATGACTCAGATGAGAACGAGCCATAAAAAGAAACAGCCTGAGAAAAAATATAGTTGTATTTCTCTCCTGCACCTCCACACTAAAGTGTCTCAGTGCTCTCTGTGTTTTTTTATAATCTCCTTGCACCAATGGGGCTTTTTTGATGCTGGCAAAGGGCAACTAGTTCTATATTAGATTTATCTAGTCATTCGTGCCAGGGTGATCAGCAAGGTCTTTCTGTTACTGCTCAGCCTCTTTGCAGATTAAGATCTTGGTCCTGCCAGACTTCATCAGAACATAACTAACCCGTTTCACATGAAAAGCAGTGGTGCTGTTAAGTTATATTTATACTTATGGGACAGGCATTTAGTCATCAGGAAAAGAAAAGCCCTGTTTGGGACTACACTTTTCTCATTCAAGATTTTCAGTGCCTTTAAATACTTGTCTTTTACAGCCTTATCTGTGGCTTGCAGCTTCTTCAGGGCAGAGTCTTCCTGCTGCTCAGGGTTCCTACAGCATCTAGCACAAGATCTGTCTGCATTATGTGTGTCTTCTAGAGCATCTTTCAGGCCATCCTCACTGCTCCGAGCCCTCTGAGGTGTCAAAGCTAACTCTCTTAGCAGCAGAAGCTGGCGTTTGTGTTTGGATTGCAATCTACATAGAAAATTGCACTTTATTTATTTGATGCTCTAGCTTCCTTCCAGCAGCCCTGCTGGTCTTGGTTCCCTCACCATCCTCATTTAACAACCTTACTGTGCTGGTGGGACCACACCTGCTTCTCAGGGCAGAGGCGGCCAAACCGAGCACTTAAAACTAGGCTTCATCACGCTGCTATTTGAAGCCGTGGAAGTTCTGCCAGCTTTTTCTATGGGAATTGACACAGGCTGTGCTGACAACATGAAAATATGCAAAGCTCTGTACAAGCAGAGAAGAACATAACCTTTGTATGTTTTGTCTCTGCATCATTTGAACCATATTCTAGCCAATTCTGTTCTTTCCTATATTACAAGTAGTCTTTCATGAAAAATGAGAAAAAAAAATTTTTTCTTTCCATTTTTTTTTCTTTTGGTGTCTCTGTGCTTTGCATCGGTAACTTCCAAGAAGACGAGCTGCTTGGGTGGGTAGAAGTACTTCACAAACCTGCTTTTTAACAATTCTGCCAGGGCATCTCTCCAGTGAAACCAAGGGTAGCACTTAGACCAGTGCACTGAGAACACACGTGTTTCTGTCTGCCAGGCTCATCTCCATTTCAGACTGCTCTGGCAGTTTCCCTTTGGCCCTCCCAGGAGGCTGCCGCCAGCTCCCCGGAATGCCAAGAGCCGCTCTGCTCCTCTGCTGAACAACTGGGGCTCGGAGCACTCTCTGAGGCTATTGGCCCACCGTGCCTGTCCTCTGGGTTTATCTCAACTCTACCCCCGGTTTTGTCACTGTATCCTTCAATCCCCTCTCTCCCCATAAAAGTGTCTAGCTGTCTCTTAAACTCACTTTACCATTTGCTTCTTTGACCTCACTTGGCAACTTATCCTTGTGTTTATTATTCGAGGTGGAATAGTTCTGGCTACGTTCCTGGTTTTACTCTTAATTGTCTAATTTTTAGAATGGTGTCAGTGGGGTTGGGATTTGGGTTTGGGCTGGTTTTTAACTCGTTGCTCTAGCGACCAGGTCTTCTGTTTCATTAGGCTCCTTTGTGTCATCAAGACTTCCAATAACTAAAAGAATCCTAATGAATCTTTTATTGGATCTTCCCAAATATCGTAGCTGGGCTTTCTTGTCCATTAGTGCCATTCTGAACTACATATACTGCCTTTAATTACCTTTTTGTTAATTGAAGGGGAGGGGAGGAGGAAAGAGGATTTTCCCCAAGCTAGGAAGAGTTCCTCAGCTAAAAAGCTGAGTGATTCTCTCTGCCCATCTGCGCTCCAAGGGCAAGGTACAAAGAGGGCTCGAGCAGGACTGAGCAGTAGTTTTCCACGTCCTCTGGCAGCAAACCTCTGTCTGCTGGTTGCCTTTGTGTACCCACCTCGTTCCAGGTCCAGGCACCTTCTTAAAGCCCCTCAATCCACTCCAGAGCCCGGTCGGGCTTTGGACAAGGTGCCAGCAGCAGCTTGTTTACCATATTGGATTTGCTGTCAGGTCACATTGATGATGGGAAGAGACTGCACGAGGTGGGATTTTCTCAGTGCCTGTCTGGGGAAAGGGAAGGAGGAAGAAACACTGGTTTAAGGCACGTACCTGCACCTTCAGGAACCGGTCCCCCTTGCTGTAAGGTTGGTAGGTGGAGCAGTGAAATGTATCGTACTGACATCCTGAAACAGATAGGCCTGGTTGGAATGGCTTCCAAAATGAACAAGCCGCCTAACCCACCATGGAAAGAGAAGGAAAGAGCTCCTTCTTTGCAAGTCCTCCCCTTCCCCTACACCAACCTGTAGGTGTCTGAAGGATGGACTGCCTTCAGCAAGACTGCAGCAAGATAACGCCTTTGTACCTCCCGTTTGGTCAGTACAGTCTGTACCCTTAAAGAACCTGATGGGCATCAGAAGTAGGTCCTGTGGTTACAATTCAGACATGTTAGCTCTCAGGTTTTCCTAAACTAGAAGGGACACTTTGCTGGATTCACCTACCTTGAAAACATTGGTGTAAGTGGATCTTTGAATCCCAGCTAACACCATCAGAGAGAGAAGAGATCACGTTGCCTCTCCTACCCACCACATCTTGTACATCACGCAGTGACAAGAAAAAGTACAAGTGTTGTCTCGGGGGGGCTGTGGACAGGAAGAGTGTGCCAGTCACAGCAAGACATTAACCATCGGCCAAAATAACATCGGTCACTATTTCCAGTTTAAGAAGAGAGGGCAGAGGCATAAAGGATTTGCTCAATTAATTGTGGGATTGAAAATTTTCCAGAGAGCTGAGGACAGCCCCCTCATCTTTCATAGGGAGGTCAAGCTCACAGAAACTCAGCCTGCTGAGCAGTTTCTGCTCCCTTCAAAATAAGGAATTGCACGCTGCAAGAACTAGTGTCTGGGGGCTGCTTCGGAGAAATTCATGGAGTAAAGCACATCAGTAAAGGTGGCTGGCTTACCTTGCTGATAGATCCTGAAAACGGGGAAATGAAAGGGAGAGGCATAAAACGCCTCTCATGACAAAGGCTGTGAAATAACTAGGAAAAGAATTTTTTAAATCTTGTTAACATTTACCATTGTCCTCAGTGTACTCAGCAGGTGGGGGGATGTAAAGGACCTCAAACAGCAGAGTAGCAATAAGTACTTCCCCTGAAAAAGTGGCGACAGCAAAACCGAAAGGACATGCTCTGTCACTCATCAAGCCGTGCTTTGCTTTTTGTAGCCATCTGCCATTATTATGTGGCATGAGATTCACTAAGCGGTGAAGCCGTGGCTGTGGTTATTTACAGGTCACTGGAAGCCCGGCCTGTGCTGCGGCGAAATTTGGGTCGTATTTCACAAAAGATACTTTAATTTATGTTTGACTAATGCAGGCACAACTGGAGGCCGATTTTTTCTTTTTTTGGCTTTTAGTATAAACACTCGCAGCAGGTCTCTATTTTGGGTGCCGAGTGAAAAACGTTGTTTTGTAGTTGCAGAAGCCTGCCGCGTAAGTCAGAGGACGTTGTTATCGCGACTGAACTTTTCTCTCAAGAAAGCAGGAGGAGTTGCTTTATTTTTTATTTCTGTGCAGTTTTATGTACACCATTCGCTCCCAATATTTGATGTTTGCCACACTTGTTAAGAGTTTCTCCAGAGAGATGCTGTCTTTTGGCAGCAAAAGATAAAGTTGACTGATACAAATGAGTCACAGTACCCCAACAGTAATTAACAGTGATGCAATACCCATGCGAAAAAGAGGACTTGAAGAATTAACTGTTGAGTTTTCTTGACGATGCAGCTGCACTTTAAGAGAGAAAGCTCAACCCATCATAGAACTCCATTGTGTACATTAGAGAAAAAAGCTTGGCAAGATACATTAAAGATTTTTGCTAAAGAGATACAAATATTTTGCAAGGTCAAAGGGCTTTGAGGCAGGCTGTACTTACTTCCAAAGAAAAGTAGGCAGTATGACAAAGAAACAGTAATATTTTTTTATCTTCATTTTCACACTTCATCATCTAAGAAAGACTGTCTTTTTCAACCTGCTGAACTGATTTAAGCCACCCCAACTCCAAGTTAACTTTTACTTAAAAGTCAGCCCATGACATCGCAATCTAAGAAGTTATCTGTGCTTATGGTTTCAGTGCAGTTCTACAGAAGGCCAGTACTGCTATTTATAAACTGGATTTTACTGTTCTGTGAAGTTCTTACACAAATCTTATGAGTTGAAAGAAAAGGGATAGTTTGGTAAGAACACAATTGAAGCAACTGCTTTATAGCACAATATGAAACTTGACACTGTCTTCTGCTGCCAGTATGATTCCCAAGTGAGATGGATAAATTGTGGTCAAGACCTGGACAGGTTAACTAGTGGTCATCAGTGCTGGTGGTACCTTTATATACAAAAAAAAAAAATAATGGATACTATTGGACAGGGCATTTGAAATTTAATACCAGACATGAAACAAGACATCTGTTGGACTCTCATTTGTTTCTCTTTGAATGGGCTTTAATTGAAAGCTCAGTGAAAAATGCAGGTTACATTCTTAGTGTTATCAATAGTTTGTAACAGCAACAACATCAGAACAGTGATGCATCTAATATTTATACACTTTCTAATTTTAGTTGTCTAAGAGCAATACATTATCAGATATATATACACACAATTTCAAGCAATTAAAAGTAAATAATAAACCCCTCCTCCCAAAACCCTGAAACAATATATTTCCTTACACTAATAATGTCTTTTTCACATATACTTGACAAAGAGTCTTTTTAAGTTACTTATCTTAAGAGTAATCTGTTAATGGAGATCCTGGACCAGCCTCATTAAAAGTTCAGTTTTAAGTTTATACAGCTTGCTAGCCACATAACCAGTGTGGCTTTACATTGTAAACAAATCCCAAATGTCTACAATGATTGGAATTAGTTTTGTGTAAAGGAGATCTGTGCATCTCATGATAGAATAAATTTAAACCAATACATTAAAGAGAGAGAGAGAGAGAGAGAGAAAGGGAGAGAGCTAATTGACAAGCAAAACAGTCTTGAGGGATCAATTAGAGGATTATTTAAAAAACAAGTTAACTTAATGGTAAGATTCTTATTTTCTGTACAGGGAGGCTCTGATTCATCCAGCTTTAGCTGCTCTAGAAATATGTCCTTTACAAAAGGGTTTGATCTGTGAAATTCAAAAGCAGAGCTTCCAAGTTAAAAAGCTGGCCCTTTGGCAGTACGAGTACAAAATTTACCAGAAGTATCTCAGATGATTCTGTCTCATTTCATGAGGACAGCTCTACTAGCATTTGGAAACCTCAGCGTGTGCACTGGTGAAGTAAGTGAAAAGCTTACCTTCAACAGGGAGGAATCACCCTACCCACTGCGGGACTTAAAAGGTACAACAATCTGTAGCTGGAAAAGTTCAAGTGAAAATAAAACCAGAAAAGCAGAGACAGACATGAGAGGGAAGCACAGTTTATAGTAATCTTGAAACTACAGCAATCTTGCTTACTTTTTAACAAAATTACAAATAAAATTCTCTTCAACTTATTGAATAGAAGCTTGTGTAAATCCAAATGAAAGACAAGGCTGAGCAGAATCCTACGGTTTAGTTAACTTGTGTCAAATGGGATGCGAAGACAGCTGCCGCTTTCTGACAGAGGTGATTGAAGATGGCTGATAAACTTTGCAGTAGCTCATAACGTCCCATCTGGTTTATTCCCTTGTTTGAACTGTCTAAAGGGCCAACTGCAGTTTAGTCATGTTCCTCTGGTGCATGTTGTGATGACGAACTAATTCATCAGACCTGGCAAATTTTTTTTGACAGCTGGGCCACCGGCAACTGAAAGGCTTTTCACCTGTTAACAAAACACCCTGTTATTAGCTGGGTACACAGCTCGCCTGAGACGCTGCTAATACTTTTCTTTCTGCAGGGTTGTGAGGAGCTAGGCAGAGCCCCTGTCAGGAGCAGAGGAGGCATCCTGGGCTGTCCGGAGAGGGCGTGGGAGTGCCCTCAGTTCCTGCTCACATCAGCACTTCTCTACATCTGCCTCAGCTGATGTTTCACAACAGCCTTTTTTAATGACGTAGAACCTTTTGCCGTGGTTCATTCCTGAAGACAGGCCCTTACTGAACACCACATTGCAGTGTCTGTGCTACTCGCAGCTCTCAAACTGGCTTATTTAAGAGTCACTCTGCCAGCCATACAAGCTTTAGTCACACCTCGGACTGTGGTGCAAACGCACTGTTAGTCTCTGTGAAAATTGTCAGTGACTATTCAGAGCTTGACCTCAAGTCAGAAAGAGTTTTTTCCAGATAGTTCAATGAGTTTGGGTTGAAAATCTTTGAAACTGGTGACTGACAGTGAATATGGTTGAAGTGACAGAGTTCAGTATGAAGTCTGCTAAACCAGACTGAAAGTTTTCCACTACTGTCTAAATAAAGTAGATTCACATCTATGGGAGATGGTAAAGGCTCAAAATATTCCATATTTTTCTAACATTTCCATGAGCATAATATTCACTAAAAATGAACCCAAGTAAAGCACATTCAATTTTAAGAAGAAACACCTTTTTACATTTTAATCTGGTCTCTCAATTTTCTACAGCGTTTAAGTGGAATTTCAGGCCGTGTTTCTGATGCTGCAGGAATGCTGATGGAATTCTTTCGTTAGCTCAGAGCAGTGCCTGGTGACTCATTTTTCTTTTGAAATTGCATTTTCCTTTTTTCCCCCCAAATAAATGCAGTATTTTAAAGTAGGTTCAGCTCTGGGGCTGGGTTCTTCAGTGCTGTCTACACACCTCGTACTCCCCAACTCATGACACACTGGGGTGTTTCCAGCTCACCCAGACATCTCCTCTTCTTTGCCTCACACTCTGCGCAATTCACGAACATCCACCTTCAGACAAAAGGGGATCTGGGATTGGCTTTAATGTCTATTTCTGTTTGCAGGTGTACAACCTACTTTATCTATAGTTGATGCTGGCAAAAGCATCAACCATCCCACCTGAGTGCATAAAACAGTATGGAACGATTAAACCGATCTGGTCAGAGCTACTAATAAAAACCACAGACTGTATAAAGCGGTCTTCTTTCATCTCAGCGGCATTAGCAAAACCAGCCCATGAACTGATGTGAATTATCTATTCTTGGCCAGTTTTTCACTGAACTACCACAGTACAAACAGCAGAGTTTTGCTGTTTCACAAGCAATCCTGGTTGTCCTCTCACAAAAGAGGGCAACAATCTCCGTTAGTTCCATGCTCAGCACAAATTACTTTGCACAGCTTCACTGTACGTGTATCAGTAATCACGTTTCCATTGCTAAAAGGGTATATAGATGTAAGGAGTTTTCCTTTGATTCATTTTTTTTTGCTTTTCACTGCAAAGATTGTTGTCACAGTAAAACTGCTTGCGGAGACAAGAAGCCCCAAATTTGTAGCTTAACAGTTTGGCAGTTGACTTAAAATTAGGATGGAATTAGGTGGAAGTCACTTGTGCTTTGCTTCATCAAGGTTTAACATGCAGCAAGTTAACCTGAGCTAGGTGGTTTTTTGCAAAATGTAAGGGATATAAGAAAGAAAGAGGAATGAAGCTACAGGGGCAAGACGGAGATGAAAAATCCCCACCCACCAGTCATGCTCATTCCCCTCAGGATACGTGTATTTTACAGTCAAGGAGCACGACACAGCCAAAACCGCCGACAGGAGCATCACCCCAGCAGCTGGGCTGCAGAACTCGCAACAGAAGCTGAGCCAGTAGCAGGCAGCAGGCCCACACAAAGGGCTGTGTTCTGGGGTTACCAGTGCTCAAGTGAGGCTGCTTTCAGCAATGAGTGCAGCGTGGGCTCGGATCACGTGGAACAAGGAAGAGCTAGAACAGGGAGATGAGTTTCACTAGAAAAAAAGAGAGCAAGTTCTCCTCTGATTAGGCTAATCTGGGGAAAAAATACTAGAGTGAGGAAAGTCTTGAATTGGCAGATCAGTTAGCAATGAAATGGGATGGGGAATGTAGTTTCTCCTGGCTTGCTAGCATGTGACAACCACTTGCCAGTTTGTCTCTACCAGAGCATTCTTGCTCATCAAGAAAATATCTTTCTTCATACAATGCACACAGACCCAGGCCCTGGAGCTCACAACGAGACTACGGGGAGAGCCCAGGAACACAGTCATGCCCTTTACCATTTGCAGATTGGAAGTGCAGAGGTGGCCCTTACTTGAAGCTTTTATTTGGCCAGTGCCACAAAAAATGTCATTGTTCTCAGGTGAATTGTTTCCTTTATTAAAATTTCTCTTTTATTTTTGAAGGTCTTAAATATGTGTTTTTATGGTCCGGAAGAGAAAAAAGAATCCTTAGCAGGGAGAGAAAGATTTTCACGTTCCTTGTCCATCTGAACAGAGACTGGATTTAAAAGGTTAACACCAGCGTAGAAAACACTGTGACATCTAATAACATGTCAAAGTGCTCGGTGCACAATTAGTTGGTAAAGTACTGCATACATAGTGGAAGGGAACAGAAAATGTCAGTTCATAGCAATAATTCTAAAACTTAAAACTAAAATACAAAGGTTGCTGCAGTTACTCCTTAATGGTGTTTACATTTACATGAGGGCAGAGTAGACTAAAAAGGCCTCCTAATTTTTGCCCCATATTTATATGAAATATTATGGTTTCTACAAAAAAAGGTCCTTGAATATCTGAGCAAGCTTTTACTTTAGTGTCTGTCAGCGTGAGTTTGCAAAAGGCACTCCTTTTATCTTCTGAGGAGATTAGAGCACAAGCAGCCACAGGGAGAGCTTTGCCGTGCTATCCTGCGTTAGGCTCAGCTGGCACTTAGGAGGAGCATGAGTAGGCATGAACACTTTAGATTACAGACCTTTGACTGAAGGTAGAATTAAAATTTGTATCTTGTAGGGTTTTTTCAGTGAAGGTTGTAGATCAACTTGACATTTGTGGGCTGAGACCGTGATGTTCCTTCCACAATAGCTGATAAAATATATTTTGCCAAGCTGAAATTTCTTTAGACATAAAGAAAGAAAGTGTAGTTTCCAAAACCATCTAAATCCCTTTGTGAAACGTGGCTATGACACTTGGGGAATGCAGTCACACTGAAAAATCAGCACACCCTGAAATTCCTTCTGTTGTTTTGAATATTTAACTCCTGGTTAAGAGACTTTCTAATCATGTAATTTACAACGACATTGATTTAAACTTAAAAAATAATGAAATATAAATGTGAAGAAAAGTTTACGCACTTGTTTTACCTGTATGAGTCCTGGTATGAGTCTTCAGATGATCAGATCTGGAGAACTTTCTCTGACAGGTTTTGCACTGGAAGGGCTTCACACCTGAAATGACAAAAAAATAAAAATAGAAATTTCTTACATCCCAGCACCTTTTGGAAGGGTGAATAATATCAGCTACTTCTGAATTTTCAAAAACCTGGACTTTTTTGTACTAGTTACTGTAACTGCTCCTCCCAGCTTCATGCCTACACGTTCCAGAAAGTTACTCAAGCTACAATCCCTTTGTAACATTCTCCTTGGATGTTTGGGTCTGAAGCATCCAAACAGCACCGTCATAAACAAACACCCACTTTACACTGCTGTGCTAAGGAAGATCTGCAAATGTGGTTAATTCTGACGCTGTGGCTTGGCACTACTGGCATCATGGATGAGCAGATACGATATAAGAAGTGCAGAGGTATATTTTTATATACTCCCAATAGGCTTAACTTACTTTACACTTCTACTACTTGCTTTACACACTACACATAAGTCTTGGAGGCTGCTTGACACAGATATGTTCTAGCATGCAGTTGCTAAAGATGTATCATCCCACCAGCTTTCAGAGACACTTCCTACATCTCCCGATAGCACCATTTAAGTGGGATAAAAGTAGCAGGCAGAAATCCACCACAGAACAGCATGTGAACTAGTTGTTGGGCCACTCCCTGAGATATAGGAGACCCAAATGCAATTTCTTGCCATGCCTCAGCCAGAGGAGTACTCTGAAGCTCTTTCACATGCTCCGTGCAGAGTGCTCTCACGGTTCCACTCCCAGCCAAGAGGCTGGAGTCATCACCATCATCTCTTCCGTGACTTTGAGAAGGGCAGCTGTCTCCCCTGTCAGTCTAATCTAGACCTCCAAGAACTCCTCAAACGCTGAAATGTGCTGTCTTAACGTTTCCAGAAAATGGTCTATGTGCAAAATACAACTTCCTGAATTTGGACTAAATTCACAAATGTTTTTGGCTGTCACCCAGTAAAGGTTTCACTGGGAAAGATACACAAGTCTAGCTAGGACCCAGACCCTTCATGACTGCTGCTGCCCTCGCCACTGGATGTGAGCTGCTGTACGCTATCCAGGCTAGTTGTGCAATCCAGCCAGTCAGATCTTTGACATTGCTCTCCTTGCTGCTCCTAGAATTCTTCTTTAGTTGGCAGAATTCATAAAAGGCTCAAAGCTAAGCTTAAGTGGTTTGCTGAATTACAGTCTTAAGCGTAATAGTTCATGTGGCTTTCCCTTCTCTGCTCCTGCTTTCCACTTGTAAGTACACAGTAATTCCACCAGCCTTTCAGGACTTGCACACACAGCATTCCTCTATTAGCACTGCCACATGAACAGCAGAGTACCAACACCAGCCTTTAGCAGATTACTCATTGGCAACTTTTTCTTGCAAAACTGTTTGGTTTAAAAAATATATATATATATTCCCTACATTGCAGATACAATACAGAGCAAGCAGTTTCATTAAGAAAGCTGTTTCAGAGAGGTGGTGGCAGGATGAAAGGGTCACCTATACAGCCACAGGAGTGCTGAAATGACAAAAAAAAAAAGCAAATCAGCTATAGTCTCCTCCTAAATCTAACTTCAAGAATTTGGCACTATGGGTGTCGTGTATGAGCAGACACATCAGAAAACCAGCAGTTTAGAAGTATATTATTGGGATTGCAATTCACATAGAAAGGTGAACTGTAATGGACAGCGTGTGTTGTTTAACAAACCTGTGTGTCGTCTTTGGTGCCGTTTGAGTTGGTCTGAACGAGAAAATCTTCGTTCACAGTCCTTAAAATCACACTGGTAAGGTTTTTCACCTGGAAAGGACAAAGAGTTTATCGGAAAATGTGGCTGAGGGAATCAGAAGATGAAATGTGTTGTCCTGCAAGATTTGGGCTTCTCTCCTGTCTGAAGCAGTCTGGTGGCACACCAGGGCTCATTTGCTATAAAACCACCCGATTGTGTTGGAAAAGCTGGCATCATTCTCCTGTATTGATACTGATACTAAACCTGCACGTTCTAAAAAAATAACCCATTAAGTTAAAGGTACAAAAAAAATAAATCATGTTGCATGATCTTTTTTAATTGTTTTCTGCTGGAAAAGAACAGAAAGCTCTTGCTTTCTCTTCTCTGACAACCATATTAAGCCCTTTCCACCTGTTTCAGTGATACATAATTTGTACAAGGGAACAACTTGCAGTTTGCACTAAACTGGATTTAAAGCAAAAACTAAACATCCATGTAGGTGGCAATTTTGACTACACTAAAGGATTTAAAAGAAACTGAGCAAAATTCAACCACATAAAAATACATCTTCTTCCCCAAAATACAAATGATGTTTTTTTCATAAAGCACCATTAAATAGAATTTCTCAAGTAGCTGCACATTTCTTGCAGGCAAGCCTATGGAATTATTGCAAAGCCTCATGTAAATATAAACTCTTCCTTCACCTCTCAGTTCAGCAGAGATCCTCAGGATGGATTTTCTCAGGGAAGAAAAGGGAGATTCTTACTTTTTTAAAAAAACTAAATCCCTCTGAGTTAATGTCTCAAATGAACATGGTTTTCAATGCAAAGGACTTCACCAACCACATAAACATACAAAAAGAAATGCAGCAATCAAAGAGGTTTGAGGAAAAGAGAAAACTTTCAAGGGAAAGAGGGAAACGGTGCTGGCATGAAGCACACTGCAGAGTCGGAGAAATTTGGCCAGCACAAAAAAAAAATTTTTAAAAATCCTTACGCAATTACAGGAGGAGCTGTATGATTTCTCAGAACCGACTCACGTCCAGTCTAAGGCCCCTTTGCACAACACTGGAATTCTGCAAAAGCCTCAGATGTAATTGCATTTATAACTACATAAAGTCCGGTTATAGGGCCACAGCCCTGTGCCGAGGCTTCAGCACAAGAAGTAACGAAACATCTCTCACTGCAAAGCCAGGAGGACCCTGAGTTTATCTGGAAAGTACACACCAGCTGGGACCTGCTGTGTCTACGGTGAAAAGATGAGATACAAAACAGAGGTACAGTAGGAAGGACCTAAAGAAAAACATCAGCTGAAGCAGGTAATTAATGGCTGTTTAATTTCTTTAAACATATATCACTTTCGTAATCTTCATGGTAAGTGTCTGCATTTCTGATTTTATTATGATGAGGAGCTGTATTCTGGTCACGGTGGTATTCTGAGATAGCAGTGCAAACTGCTGTAATTTAAAGCAGAAGGGTTCTGATCTAGGTGACACCATATAAGTAGCACGTTAAGAAGGACATTCCAAATTCATACCAGTGTGGCTAAGATCAAAATTTCACAAAAGCAACAAAATCTGCAAGAACAAGCTAACTTCCTGTGACAGTCACCCAAAGGAGTTTGCTTGTTCTCCAGCCTAGGTGTGGACAATTTCCATGTCTGCTGTGCTTAATTTATTAGCATAAGGGATTAAAGTTGCCACAGGTGTTTGAAACAGTTCCGTACACTTTGACCGCAAGGACTCCCTGGGGGGTGCCTGCTTTTCAGAAACCACTTACTTCCAAGGAATTCGGCTCTTTGGCAGATTTAAGAGGGGGGATGTCAGCAGAGCAGAATGCAGTGACAGGATGATTGTCTGCTAATTGCAATATAAATGCAGAAGATGGTTAAGGAGGTATTTGAATAAAACAGTATAGTGAGTCTGATGGCATGCACATGGAAGTATTTCTTTAAATACTTTGAAATATAATCTTTAATAAAGACAAATTTAACCAATGCATATATAAAAGGAATCAATCCAAGATGCTTACACAGAGACACGATGACACTGTGTAGAAAACAAAAAGCAAACAAAAAGAGGCAGAATATTTGTACTGAAATCCTAATTTCCCTTTCATTCTACGTCTTCTGCATCAGCTAGTGCCAAGCGAAACGCCTGCCAAACCAGCTGTCACATACCTGCTAAACTCTCATAAGTCTCATCAGAACCGGATGACAGAAACATCCCAGATCAGAAAAATTCTGTCAGTACCTTATTAGATCGCTACACCGAAAGGGGTTAGAGCCATGTCTAGTTTCCCAGGCCCATTAAAGCCTCTCCAATAAAAGGCTGAAGTCCCTTAATGTACGAAAAATATCCCATAGTGCTGTCACCTTCCTACGGGACCACATACAATTTCAAAACCAAACAGGAGATGAAAGTGAAGCTCCACCAGTCCTTCCACCAGTGACTTGGAGGCTTCCATGATTATTCCCATTTCATTACTGAAAGAGGGCACACAAAAGAAAGGCCAAACTTAGTGCACAATGAAACAGTGAAGATGAGAGAGGATGGAGGGAATGGCAGCTCTTTAATGTCTAGGAAAATATTTAGGGAAAATAGAGCTCTCAGCCTTTGCACATATCACAAATAAATGCTTCTAATAAAATAAATCTATTTACTCAAAAATAGTTAACTTAAACTAGAGGAATCATGCACATTTTCCCTAGAGCAAACTGATTTGCCCAGATGCATGGGAAAACAGAAATTCCTACTGCTGTAGCAGTTGCACAAAATATTCATAATCATCGCATTTAATTAAGAAGAGCTGGAAGAGCAACAGCCCACCACCAACAAGAAAACGTGATGAGGAGAAGCTGATTTTGAAACCAGAAGCTGCAAGTCTGAATGAGAATCTGAAGGCTTGTCTATACTCTCTTCACCAATTTAAACCCTTTTTCTTGGATAACCACTTAATCAAACGAGCATAACCACATAATGACAACTTTACCTCACTAATACGTTTTTCTATTCAGTGTGATTAGTATAATTAAGTTTGCTTTAGCCAACTCAGACACAACACACGTTTCTTTATTTAGTAGAGAGTCTCTACAGGTAATGGTTCCTGTCATCTTCATACCAGAGTTCAAGTGTGAGATGTCATGACTGTTTTGAAACTAATCTTATATTTTAAATACATAAATATTCTGATTTTATGCCATAGAAATGGAAGCCTAAGAGCAGCCCACGCTAGGTGAGGCCAAAGGTCTACCCAGGCCAGCAGTTTCCCACCGTGGCTCACCAGAGATGCCTGCAGTTCATGAGTTAGCGACTTTCTGAGCCAGAAAGTGGCTTTCTGTTTAACACTCAGTAATGGAATTTCTTTCTATTAACTTGTCCAGCTGTTTCTTGAACCCCTGTAAGCTTCCAGCCTCCACAGTATTCTGCAGACTGGTATTCCAGGGCTTAAGTATGAAAGTCAGTGTTTCAACACAGCATTAGTTTCTTCACAGGAGAGCCTCTGCAGTTCCCAGCTCACACAGCTACACCCATTTAACAATTTCTCCTCTCTGTAGAGGACATAGCTCTGTCTTTCAAAGGTGTTCTAATGAGGAACTGCACTAATGACTGCACGGCATTTAGCAGCGCGGTGGCACACGACGTCATAGAAGGGTATCTGCTTTAGTCGAAGCAAAGAAAACACTGCTAGATGATTAGTATAAAAATCATCATTAGACTGCATTGCTGAAACCTCCTAGAGCCTCAGAGATTGACCACCGAGATCACACTTCCCTACCATACTCCTGGTTTACAGATTCTCATACTTCATTGTACAAGGTCGTACCTGCAGCTGAGCACATTTAGGATGAGGAATCCCAGACAAGCAGGCAGAGGGTATTTTCTCTGCAAAGATGCTCAGCTTTCTGTTAGGATAAATCCTTTTTTTCCAGTGTGTGGCACTGAACCCAAAGGGTCTCTGGCAAGAATGCTGATGTTTCCACCATAAATGAAATTTATGGAGGTCTAGACACCAATTTGTTCCTGCAAAGAAGTCTCTGAAGTCTGCCACAGGATGACAACTCACATTAATTGCTGTACTGTTGAGAAGTTATATGTATTTTTGCATTTCCTTTCAGAGGCCTATCTGCTGCAGCAAAATACACCAAGATAAGAAAAAAGCTTTTTTGGCTGTACATGTTTCAATAAAGGCATTGTTAACAATGGATAAGCAGTCCTGGAGGGTACAAAACGTCAACATATTTTCAACTAAGTCTATGTTGAAACATTGGTAAAAAATTATTACAGAACCCAATTTTGTGTTCCAGGGCCCTGCTTGATTCTGCACTACTACAACCGGTGAAGAAGGGAAGATCTGATGAGCCAGTTCTCTGTAAGTATCTATCACAGAAACAAAAGAGACAATCAAGAGCCAACATTATTCTGCAAAGATACTACCTGCTGGTTTAATATTAGATATAGGTAACAGCTTATTTTAAAATCATGTGTTTCTGGTTTTTAAAATTGACCTACCACTACATTAGGAAAGGTGGAAGAGCTTCAAACCCATGAGTCAATCCAGAATTACCTTATAGGAGGGTTATTAAAACCTTAGGTTGGCTTTAGAGAGGTATGCCAAATACAACCAAGTTATCCTCCACTGGAGCTGACATCTAACGGCTTTTCCTGACTTTGGACCGGCTCATCACAATTCCTCTCCATCAAAACACGGACGCATAAGTAGAGGCACATCCCTTTGTTTTGTAGGAGTATTAGGTGTTAAGTTTGCCAACTCCTTTCTGCCTAAGATACCAATTCCATCAAGTCTGAGTTCTGTACCTGGTAGAGACCTGGAAAATGGGATTTTGGAGTTCAGTGGGTTACAAACAGAAAGATGATCAGAGAACCTAAGGGACAGCCACATAATTATCAACATAAACCCAGAGCCTCACTCTCTTCACACTGGCCCCTTAGGACATCCCCTAACATATCAAACCAAGCAGGTAGAGAAAAGAAAGAAGGTGCAGAGAAGTGTAAACTGTAGCTATTACCAAGAAGACACACCCATTCTTCATAGTGATAACTGATCTGCCCGTAGAGAAAGTTGGTTTGCAAATTTTGCTTTTGACAATCAGTTTTCCACAAGCAGGAGACACAAATCAGGGTTGGATACAGAAAGACATGAAGTTACAAAGCAGACTGGAAATGGATTTGCATCACAGTCGTTTCAGCTGCCCAGGACTCCTGAAGAGTGTGTGACTGAAAAAAGACCACCATGGTCACCAAGTCCAGGCTCTCCACCACATCAAACAACCAAGAAAATACGTTAACTCAGAAGTGTTCACAGATTACTCACTCCAGATGCTCTCATACAATATAGCTCACCAAGCACTCTCCAAAACTAGGACTAACAGGTGACAGGAGACAAGAAATGAAGGACATCATACTCTAAGCCTCTAGAGCAGCTGGCAATCTGGTAAGTAAAATTTCAGACTTACAGTAATGACAGGAAATATTCAGAACCATAAACAGAAAACCCTGCCAGCCTGATAAAGCGGAGAAGTCCCTTCTGATCCTAAAGCTGAATGCATCAGCCAGACAAGTTACCCAAGAAGTTCTCCTACCAGCAGAGCACTATCCCTTGCTTCCTCTCTTTAGGTGTAACCAATCTTGAATGCTTACACGGTCTTGTCGATGGCAACGTTTGTGTCAGCAAAACCAAGCTTTGGGAATCAAGTTGGCCTGTTACGGAAAGTAACTTGCAAAGGTTTGAGAAATAAATAAGTTTTGTTGTCAACACACCAAAATATAGTGGCAGAAAATCTGGGCCCACCTGTACAGATGAGGTGTTTGGGGGAAGAAACCAAACACTTCTTTTTTTCTACTCCATTCCACTATCACATAAACCAAAATAGAAGGAAGGGACATGCATGACCTCAAAAATAATGGGAAAAGTCTCCTTAGGGATAGCCATAGTTCTGTCCTCTATGTTTCGTGGGGCTTTTGTGGATCTACGTGCCTAGATTTTATGTGGTATAATGCTGGAAATCTTCTCCAGTTAAGGACAAAAAAAGTAGATGTAAGCTAAAGTCCTTGTGATGAATCCAGAAATAACACTGCAAATGCCAAGCAACTAAATGGAATAAAATACAAGACCAGAACAAACAAATTATGACTGTTAAAATACAGAGTAAATCACTTTAGGAAAGAAAGAAACAGTAATCATAAGAAAAATTCAGTACTGTTTAGGCATACTCCAGAAAAATACCACAGTTAATGGACCCCAAAAGATCTCCAAGTTTTCTTGTTTTTCCAATTCACTAACAGAAAGTAGCATTTCTGTTGACCTGCGGCTCTAAAGACTAAATTCCAGTTACAATGTAAATTATCTTAAATGTGTCATCTGAGCAATACAGAAAATATTTATTGGAATATTTTTTGACTTCCCCATTCAGAAATTAAAAATGCTTTGTAATGTTCATTTCTCACCTATAAGTATGTTACGCAATTAACTGATGTCACCACATGGTCTCCAAAAGGAAAAGTTTGCAATTATTTTGCATGAAATGTAAGGCATTCTGCTAGCTCATAGCAGTATGGATTGATCGCCTTCTTGCCTGTTGCCTCCTCCATCCCTTTACAACATATTAATGGTTAACTGAGCATCCATATTTACAGGTTTTATCCACAGATTTCTAGCTTATGGAAAGAACTGTCTAAATAAAAATATGATAGGCAATCAAAAAAACTCGTAAGAAACATACTTAAAGGTATATCATAATTATACATTTCCAACAGTATAAATCTCCTAATAGGGGAAATAATTCTGTTTACTCTTTGGCAAAGTGCAGCAGGACATTTGATTTCTACATTGTGAGATGTAACTTACGTTGTCCGAGCAGTTAAGATTTGGAGCAAGGTTGGATGCTCCCAAATGAGGGGAGAGGAAGGAAGAAAAAAGAAAAGGGAAGACAATTCACAGCCCTGAAAGATGCCCTATAACAGTAAGTGAGAGAGGTGATCTACTTGCTGTCAGCGCTGCTCTGTGGTTTTCTTCACTAGATTCAGAGTCTTCTGCATCCAAAAGAGAGATTGCCCAGATGACAGAGCACATACATACTCATCTGACAGATCCTCGCTGCCCCTGACCTGGCAGATCATTTCTTGCACCTTATGCTATTTTAAAAATCACTTTACCCACTCTGCTGTCCAGTGCTGTAACGTGATTTATTCCAATCCATGCTGACACTTACCAGTGTGCTTTCTGCTGTGCATCTGTAAATGGGACAACTTAAAGTATCGCTTGTTACAGCCGGGGTACGCACACATGAAGGGACGCTTTTCATTCGTCTCGCTTGCTGATCGGACGATAGTTGGAGCTACTCCTGGCACCCGTCGGACATCCTACAATGACAGAAACTTGCTAATGCAACGTGTATGTTCTCAAGCTTTTATTTAACATATCCAAAGACAAACAATCAGAGGCACTTCTTCCAGAAAAAGAGATACTTGAATATATTATACTGCAAACAGGTGATTTGATTTTACTCTAAATTTACAAAGTACAACCTTAGTATACCTTAACCTGCTCCTTGAAGAATATTAAAATTATTTTAACGTGAAATACAGTGAACTCTTCTTACTAAATTCTCTACCAATATTTATATGCTGCACAGTCCTGGAAAAACACTCATTGGCACAGGAAATAGGTTTAGACTTATACAAGTGTAAGAGAGAAGCTCGTCTTTATTCTAATTACTGGTATGAAGTTAAAGGACAGGGAAAATGAATGTATTGGGTTAACACAAACTGGTAAAAAAAACCCAAAACAAACCAAGAAAGACTGTCTAGGTGGAGCTGGTGAATAGTTCAGCCTTAATGCATTTTGGCCACTGTCACAATATTCCATCAAAGATGATCTTCTCCTTCTGGGATAATTAACTTCCTTAAATAATGTCAACCGCTTACTTTTATTCACTCGACAAAAGCTGGCTCACAAGCCTATTTCTGAAAGCTCGCCACTGAATAATGACTTGTTAAACTATACAGAAAAAAGGAAAAGGAGAAAAGATGCAGTCTAAAAACATTGGTGTATGTTGAGAACAGAGAGGAATGCAGAAGAGACAGATACTATGTAATGACTTTGCCATCAGTTTTAAGAAGGTGTATCTTTTACAGTGGTATTTATTGATGACATGACCATTGCAGAAAGGAAGGAAATTAACTCCCCTGAATCGTAAGTTCCTTCCAAATACTTGCTCATTAGGAAACAATTACTTATTATCTTTTGTTGTAAGGGAATATATTTGAATTAGTAAAGTTTCAGAAAACTGTAAAGTGCAACGTCATCTAACACTTTCTTATATATAGTTATCAGAAGGAGTCCATTGTAACCACAGAAGTTTGCATGGCCAAAGTGATTGGAGCTAGAAGTTAGAAACTGGACCGTATATTTTGGACCATCCTGAGATGCTGGTAAGGAATCTTGCCTTGCAGATATACTTTAGAAGAAGAAATAAACAATTTTAAATTACTGTGTCTGAAAGAAATCTTATCTTATACTTCAGTGGCTTCAGTGAAGTCAGGACACTTACGTAAAGCATTTCTTGATAACACAGGGAAACCAGAAATCAAGGATGGCTTTATAAACACCAGTGTAGCAGTAAATGAACATTATAAACAGGCAGCAGCTTTACTTCTCAAGGAAGAATGCCCTGCTATACTCACTTGTATGCCTCTAAAAACACCGTGGGTGTGTATTCTGTATTGGGCCCCACAGCTGTATAACATGGGAGTGCTGTGGTTCTCATTTTCATATCCTGCTGTATGGCTGTAAATAAAGAGGGGAATAATGGAAAAATGAAATATTTTTCAGTACTCAGTTCCATGTGAGAGGTTTCATTTCTTAAGTCAGTGATAACATACGCAGAGTTTGCTTTCATAGCCAGGATATCCAAGTTGAAATGAAATTCACCAAAGGCAGCCTGCTCTGCCTTCCCATGGCTCTGCCCCTGCCGGCACAACGCACTGACTCCACACAGACATCTATTAGTAGCCATTAAGACCGCCCACTTAAAAAAAAAAATAAAAAAATAAAAATTATGATTTGAACTCTGATGTATTTCCACAAAGATTTTAGGTAAGAGGAAAAAATCCACATAACAGCATAACTGTGTCATGTGCACATGTACACGTTATTTATCAGTTAAATGTGGGGCTGGCTATTGCTAATATCTTTTGGAATGAGCAAAATGCCTCAAGTTTCACATTAAGTGCAGTGGATTTTTGTCAGCACCTCATGACTCAGATATTACCAGATACTACCAAGCAAGTGATGACATTTATAAGAATAGCAGTCATGTATTCATAAACAGAGATTACAAATCAGTGTCCAAACTGTTTATCCCACATATCAGCTTACAGGATCCACTACAAATTAACCCTTTATAAAAATAAAATAAAACAACAAAAGCAGCCTATCCTTATTAGGTATAAATTTTCAAGATTCCCCATGGAGCAGCATCACAATATACTTATTAATGTGTAACCTTTGTTGTGTTTTGGGGGCGTCACAACCATATGCTTTATCTGATTCTATTCTTCAAAATCCTGTGTTCTCCTGTCCAGAATGTCAGGACATTGCCATCTTTCCTCTTTACAACCTTCTTAATGTCAAAATTATGTAAATAAATTTTAGCTTTTATTTTTAAACGAGTATGTTACATTAACATGTACATTGCCACGGGTATTAATATTCATTGACAACAGCAAGTGTTCGTGTTTTACGCTGCACTAGAAATTAGAAAGCCCAGAACAAAGCCCAAGGGCAGACAGCTAGGGACAAAGATGGATACATAGGATGTTATCCCAGCCTTTGCCAAACGCTTGCAATAGCAATTTGAAGGGGTCCCTGAGGCCCAGCCTCTCATTTCACTGGTCCTTCCTTTCTCTTCACTCAAAGTTCACGTGCAGAGTAGAATTACAAGGAAGCTTTAAACCTCTTAAGTAATTTGCAGAACAGTCCGTGGAACTGGAACGCAGGAGATGTCTAAATGGTTTGTGAACTTCACTAAAGAGAAGGGGAACAAATTTTGTGAACATCTCTTACTGCAGCAGTTGGTTGGGTTCCGTTCCTCAGTATTCATCCCCAGAGCACCTTGGAGGCTGCACCTGGCAGATGTGTTCCTTCAGATCAATTCCTTTGCTATTTGAAACACTAGTTTCAAATCCTGGCTCCACCTGGTTATTCAAATCAAAGGCTACGCCTATTTATTTCAATTTTAACTGGCAAACTTGTATTCATAATGAAATAAGTTACGGGTTGGTGGCAAAAAATAAAAGCATCCCTGATGTGTAGGAATGTCAGTAATAATAAAGGAAGATAATGTCATCTGATTTTAATGGATTAAACTCTTCTCTGGATATGTACCACATTCAACTAAATAGAGTCTCCTCTCTAAGGACTCAGGTGAGGCCTTTTGTTCCCTAATACAGGTAATAAATTACCATTTGCTATTACCACTTGCCCAGTTCAGGTACCCCACCAGCATCACATTTTCCTCTCTATTTGAAAAAAACAAGTCATAGATATTGGGGAAAAAGAAAAAAAGTTGGAAAGTACCCAATGCACACAAATTGTTGATCACCAATTAAACAGTGCATTTTCAAACCAAGCTGAAATGAGGACTACCATTTATAAGGAGGAAGTCCTGCAGTAGAAGCTATTGCTGATCTGCAGCGTAGCAGCAAATCAAGGGTAAATATGAACTTCAGCATTAGTCACGCTGAGTAACCGGGTAACCTCTCATTCATGCCTGTGCTAGCAACCTCACACATTACAATAAACAAGAGACACAAAGCTAGATAAAAAGAATTCCCAGAACTGAAACTTTAGAAAGAGGAAGAGGAATATGCAGTAAAAGCTTATACCATAAAACACAACCCAACCTGCCCTCCAAATTCACATGGTTTTCATCTTTCAGTGATAACCTCTTTTGTAAAGATCAGTCAGTTCTTATTGCAGGAATAAGCAGCAGAACAAAGACCCTGCCTGTGCCCTACGGAGTTGCTCTGTGAATGGGAGGTGTCCCTCCAGATGATCTCCATCTCGATTTTTATTGCGCAGTTGGGAAGCCTTCCTCAACATTTAGCCTTTTTCATATTTCCTTCTATTATTTCTAGTTACACTTCACTAAAACTGTGCATACAGCTGCAAAGCCTTGAAGATTAAAACCTCCTCTCTGAGCCTCCTGACCCACAACATACTAAGTAATGAATAGCCCTCTACTTACCCAGCTCCATGGGAGAGGTGCTTTAATAATCAGGAACTCTAGTTCCTATCGTACATTGGGCACATTTCCATCAGCACTGGCTGGTACTCAGTGTGGTCATATGGGTGATGACAGCAAAATGGGTCACGTGAGATTTCTTGGTTAAAATACTATTTATTCACTACAAAAAGCTATAGAATAATCTGACGTTCAGGGAGACAGAAATTCACAGGGGAATGTACTTCCCAGTCAGCGGAGAAACTGGAAAACTGAAGGAGGAGTTTTCACAAACTGTGCCCACACCACTGCTCTCTTCGACTTCAACCTTCGCTCTGCATCAATAGTAACCTCATTGTGAAAGACAATCTTTTTTCTTCCGTCCTCTTTTCTGAAAGCATCCACAACATATGCCACAAAATGTATAGCCCAGTTTGCGCAGCTGGCTTGTTTCATATTGCTGCAATTTATATACTAAATAAAAGCACTGATAGAAGAACTGATATAAATCTCCCAAATACATTACTGAAACTCAAACACCTGCTTTACTGCATACAAGAGATCATGATCAAATGCAATGCCATATACATGAGCAATACAAGTAACTGAGGAATTTATACCTGCGGTACATTAACTAAATGGAAATCTTAAGAGGGTAGGAGATTCCTTAACTTTCATCTTTTCTAGTCAGACACTCTGTGTTTAACTAGGCAAAGAGACAATGCCTTACAGGCTTAGACAACCAAATCTGTAAATATAATAATGAAAAATTATCCTGATAGACTCTCAGGAGTAGATAACAGCCTAGATCCCCACTAAAGCACTGCAAGGTATACTCTGTACACCTCAGATCCACTAACTCTATATGCATTAGAAATTAAAAAGGAGACACGTTAGAGATGACACTGCACTGTTCAGACGAACAGTGATCATCCAGGGTAGGTAAACACTGATACTTTGGGAGAGTCAGACTGCTGGGAGCAGGACCCACATGTTGACTCCCAGCAGGATGGGCTGCTCAGACAACACCACGGCAGCCTGGAGAACTGCCAACGGAGCCGCTCGCTGCCCTGTTGCAAGTGCACTCGGAGCACAGCCGAGAGCACAGCCAAAGCTCCTACGCTGCGTCTTCCCCTGCATCAAAGGCTGGGTGGCTCCCAGGAGAAATTCAGCTAAAGCCAGGAGCATAATCAGAGGGAGAACAGTTGAATTAACCAAAGAAGAAAAGAAAAAAAATCCCCAGTTAGGCCCAGAGTTATATTTAGGAAAGACACTAAACCAATCACTCCACAAATCCTAAAAGGAGTCGAAATTCAGCAAGGCCAGATGCAGCCAAACTGGCCTGCCAGGATCCAACAGAAATTTTTGTTCAAGCAAGGCCTGAAAGATTTGGCCTAAGAGCCTAGTTCTGCCTTTACTTGTAAATGTACAACTCCCTCTAACTTCAATGGGAACTGCACAAAGGCAGAACTGGGTTATAAATGTTTATAATTTGAGTGAGTTGGTGAAGAAAAGGACTCGAGATACTTTGTTCTCTGGTTCTAGGCAGCCAGAAACAGACCTGGAAGCAAAGCCATAAAATGTAACTCTAGATAACTGGGAAACAAAGACTGATACTTAGGCAACATAAAATGCTAAGCAAGCCTGTGTGTTGCAGATACTTAGAAGCGCTTGCATTTACCATCAGCCCAGCAAATCCTCAACACTCGGAGAGTAGCTCTTTTAAAATGATTAATCTCAAAGCTGAACAGATTGTACAAAGATTAATAAAAATGAAGGTTTCACAGATGAGAATGTGTGATGAAAAACAGAGCAGCTTTAGAGAGTTGTATCAATCTAAGTGGTTATAAAAAAAACTCATAAAAGATGACATTCTAATCTGAATATTAAAAAAAATAATCAAGCTGCAATTTCTCTCTCACACCGTTTTTACTCTGTTAAACTGAAACTGTCTGTCTAATGTATAAAGCAGTTACAACTTAATCTGAAGAGTTAAGCTTTTTATTATTATTTCATAAACCAAAAATGGGAAGCTTTAGGCCAT
This sequence comes from Baryphthengus martii, assembly GCA_013396935.1. Lineage (NCBI taxonomy): Eukaryota > Metazoa > Chordata > Aves > Coraciiformes > Momotidae > Baryphthengus > Baryphthengus martii. Next base: position 91,406 of record VWZK01009595.1, read on the forward strand.
ACCGAGGAGAGTTAGAAAATTTCAGATGAAACGGGAATACACATTGATTCATGAGATTCAGACTTGGAAGAATAAAAAAAAGCCAGAAAGCAAGATTACATAAAACAGGCACCACATTAAGCCTCAATTTAATTGTGTTTCAATGCAGGAACAGGAATTTTAGGGTTTAGAAACAGAGCCAAAAATGAGGCAAAGTGAGGGTGTGGGCTAGACCCGTTGATAACGGAACATAAAGGAAGAGAAGTAGAGCTAATTCCCTCTGCTAAAATATTTACCATCCTAGCACCCTGGGAAAAAATATGTATGGAGACAGCAAGAGGATTCTGATTAGTTATATAGAAGATCATGTTTCTGCCTGGTTTTTGTCTGATACTATTACTGAGGGTGGAGTATAAAGCTGCATTTTTATCTGCACTTTCCAAGGGAGAGGAATATTTAAAAATGTGATTTCACGGATTACAGCCTTTCTGCCATCTTCAATGAGAAAAGCAGCTGGTTGATGAAAGGAAGGCATTGGGTTTTCAGGGGACCCTAATGTCTTTGACTTCAGTAGTCTTTGTTTAGTTTGTGTTTTTTTACCACCGACCTGAGTGGAATCAGGATTTCATCCAAGATTCCGAGGAGACCCTCAGTTATCAGCGGGAAAGAGGAAATTCTGTATTAGAGACAACAGGCCATTGTCCATTTCCAGTTCATCTTGAGTGCAGAACTGAACTCAAGTAGCAAGTTTTGCACCTTCAAGTTCTACTAATACCACCAAAGCTAAACAGAAAAACCTTCACGATTCACTGCTCGACAAAATAAGTTTTCACTGTCTTGTTTTAGATGCAGTTTTAATAGTGTTCTACAGACATCGTACCTAAGTTTCCTTCTAGTGAGCCTGAGCAAACAGCAATAAATACAATCTTCTGTGGAACACTCTATCTAACACCCAGGTAAAACCAAAAGGGAAAATAAACAAACAAATTTTGTCTGGTTATATACTCGATTACAGACGGCTGTTGGAAATACGGATCAAAATTTTTACTCAAGTAGCTGAAGAGTCAACTATGCAATATTTCTATTAGGTCTTGTTGTCGGGTATGTGGCTACATTTCTTGTCTACGATGCTGTAGCATTTCCTGCTTGGTATAAGTGATTTCCATGTCACTTTTATACAGAACTCATCAAAATACCAAGAAGTGGTTTATAGTCATGAGGTCTACCTTTACAACAACACTATGAAGAGAAGCGGTATTTTCCACATTGGGCAAATAAGAAAGCAACACAAAAATATTAAGGACAGAAACTGAAGAGAAAGGTGTCCACTAATGGGGAACATCCATTCTGAGATGTCTGGGAGCTTTCTCAGGGTAATAAGCAAAGGACTCACTGACTTTCCTGGAAGAGTATAAATCTGATCTCAGCTGCTCCAAACAAAATACCACAAAATGAGGAACAAACCATTAGCAACCAGTCTGAACAGATAAAATCCAATCCCGTGGTGGTGTTCACTGCCTTAACCATGAAGCTTTCCTTTCAGATCCTTGAAGCTGCCAGCTTGCACGACAGCTCTTGCAGACAACAAGCCAGCCCTCCCTCTTGTCTACCCAAAGTTCAGAAGGTGACAGGGAAGTCACTGTCAAAAAACAGGCAACATGTAACCAACCCACTAGCTCACAAGGTCCTGTTCTTCCCTCATGCGAGTCGTAAGCACAACTTGAGCAACTTGTTTGGCATCCATGATACCAATGAAAATCTACAACACAGACTCAAGTCATTTGGACTATATGGTAGCAGTAGTGGGTTGTCATCTTCTCCAGGGACAACTCCTTGCAGAAGGAAGCTCAGCTTGGACCATCAGACCTCCTTTTGGTTTGCCAGCAAGTAGAAACATCTAGAACTCATCATGGTTGCAGCCTTTTCTATCTGCCTTCCCCTGCCAGTCTATCATGTTGTTGGACTCTGCCAGGAGACAACATCTCTGTCCTCCTTACACGGCTCTCTCCGGCACTTAGCAACGGCTGGCCAGGCACTCCATTCCATACCTTCTACTGCCCACCTTGGCTTCTCACTCAGGCCGTATCTTCTGCAGTTCCCTAATGCTTACACTTCCTGAAAGCACTCAAAGACTAAAACCCACCAAGATGAAGAAACTTCTTGCCCTCAGTTCCAGTATTCAACATTAGAATATCCAGGGAGGAAAAAAAACATACAGGGGAAAAAAAAGTCTCTTAAGGCCTCAAAGCCATAGGCTGAGGGAGATAAAATCATTTCATAGTTTTGGCTGTTCCTTCTGATCACACACAAAACAGGACTGTTCACAAGCTTGCAAATTAATACGAATGATTTTCACAATAACTGAAAGGGACATGGCTTTGGCCACCTGACAGTATTCCTTGCCAAACTGCAAACTTAATCTGAAGCAAAGAGATTCTGGAGCTGATCAGTCTAAAACTGACAAGAATGTAAACAGCTAAAACCAGAATGCTCTCAGATAAACTGCTAGACAACTTCAGCCCAGAGGTTGTTAACTAACTCTATCCGTAATGCTTGGCAACAGCTTCCTTTCAGTATATTAAACTTAGGCTGAACATGAACCCAGAAAGCAAGCTACTCAACTGCTCTACTGTCAGGTATAAAGGGCACGACCCGTAAGTTTTATATAACTTATAAAACTTCTAAGAGCAGAGCCGAATTCTCTAACTATTTGCAGAACTTTCTGGTAATGTTTTCTTCCTTCTTATACTGTGCAAAAGTCTTAGTGAAGCCAGGAAGAAGTGCTGGGAAGAACTCAAGGCAAGGAGCTAAACAAGGACTGTCATCATTGGACAGAATCTAGAAGCTCCATATTTCAACAGAAAGACTGATTCCAAAATTCTTAAATTACAAGATTGAGAAAAGCATCTGAAATACTAAACGCCTGGGAATCACTTATGAACAGTTCATATATTTTAAAGATGTAAATCTTGAGAAGAATACCTTATGTTCATGGCAACTGAGATTGGAGGTACTGTGTATTGTAACTCTCGGCCAGAAAAAGACAGATAACTATTCTGGCTCATATTACCAGTGATGAGGCTATGTCTAGCACTGATTTTCCACAGATTCTACAATCTTGGCCTACACCAAAACTTTCAGCTTTGTTTTACCATAGATCATTCATCTTGTTTTCTTTTTTTTTTCCCCCCCTTTCATGCATCCTAGGTCACATACTTTACACTGCTAACAGTCTGACTCCTGGACAAGTAAGAAGCCATTTATTTTGCTCAGTACTCCTTTAATATTTCTATTGTGTCCTTTTTTTTTTTTTTTTCATTGAGTTCCCCAAAGAATAACCTCTTCCTTGCTTTAATAACTTGGATCTCAGTCAAGGTTGATGTGTTTCTCCATTTCGCAGGATATTTTCTTCAGAAGAGACAAAACAGTGTCTAATATTGCAATTACTGATCTTTAAAGGGTACAGTTTAAAGAGGAAACAAAAAACACTTACAAAAAAAATAGGAAATAACCTTTAAAAAGAGAGGATCAGCAGCAAAGACACTGAACTGTACACAACTGCTGGATTTGGAGATCTTCTCTAATCACAAGAGAGCTCCTTGACAGGTATCTTCACGCTCAATTTTCTTGTTCCATTTCAACAGAGATAGTTTACTATGTTACTGTCTTCTCCCTCTAACCTTCAAACATCATTTGTGAACGAGCTCAAAGCGGACCCATAATATTCTTTCCTTTATCACGCCACATCCGTGTACACAAAGTCCATCATGAACAAGGTTTTCACATTTATGGACAACTACATGAAAGCATAGCATTATGTGGGCTTTTCTAGACTTCTCCTGTTGTTCACTTGAGAGTGCACACCGGGAGCATCTCAAAGCAAGCTGCTGATACCTACCTTCGCTAGGGGAGTTTTCATAGCCAATTATCTACAGGGGGCAGAACAGGCAACTTTGGCTTTACCTTGCCTAGGATCGAACCGTGAGCTCTTTTGCTCATGGCAGCAATCGTCGACGACATAAGGTGAAGATACGGTCGTGCCCCAACCCAGCGGCTCTCGGTGCTGCATCCCTCTCCCCGAGGTGCTCTAGAGGACAACCTGCCCAGCACTGGCACCAAGAGCTTCCTGCTGCCCGGCTCCCTCCTTCTCCCGCCCTCCCTCGGCAGCCGCCGTAGCCCCCAGCGCCGGGCCCGGGAGCGGGAGGCC
>VWZK01009595.1:96510-162266 GCA_013396935.1 Baryphthengus martii
AGGCGGCGGGGGCTTCTCCGCTCCGGGCTCTCCCCGCCAACCGCGCAGCCTCGCCCCGGCGAGCGGCGGGGGAACGAGGCGGGAGCCCCCGGGCCTCTCAGCCGGACTCTGTGATTGATGCCGGGGAACAGCCGCTCACAATAAACGCAAGTCTCCCTCTTGATTAATTACACCTAAATTCGCTGGACGTCATTACACGTGGTGAATTTATATCGTTCTCTTATTAGAAGAGAGTATTTTTTGTTCTTCTTTTTTTTTTTTTTCCTTCGTGGCAGGTAGAAGGGACCTAAAAAAGTCAAATTCCAGTGGGAAGGTTTTGCATATNTTGTTATTGTTTTTAAAAACGTAACAGTATAAAGTGAATTTAGTTTAGATAACTCCTTTTATAGATGTACTATAATTTTTTTTTAAATAAATAAATAAAAGGAAAGGAAATAAAATAAAGGAATGGTTGTGGAAAGAAAAGTCTTGTTGAATCTGCAAGCCTGTCAATTCGTAAATAGCTGGAGGTTCAGACAAAAAACTTTTTCCTTACAGAAAAGTAATATCCAGTACTGACACATTGAAATTAATGAAACGAATATAAGAAGCCTGGCGGGCTAACGAAGCAGATTATTTGTTTTAAAAAGGCAAATCTGTTAACTGTTTTAACCAGGAGTGTGAGAGACCACGTGGTTAATGGAGTGAAGCAGCTATCGTGACTCATGATGGATGTTACTACATAGAGGGGCTTGACAAGCGGGAGAAAAATGGAGTGGCTGAGCGATAAACGAAGCTCACCGCTGGAATATGCTCTTTCCCCNTCCTTCGTGGCAGGTAGAAGTGACCTAAAAAAGTCAAATTCCAGTGGGAAGCTTTTGCATATAAAAACAAATTAAGTGACTTCAATCTCGAAGTATGCGTAATATCATTTGTCAGTATCACTGGACACTATTATTCATTAGTGTGTCTGAAGTGCTATTATGCTACTACAATGTCCTGCATATCAGCTCAGGAATTGTTAAACTCTCCTGCAGTTTCCCCATTTGCAATAGCAGTCCGTGCTGGTCTGTGCCAACTACGTTTTGCAATTCCACGAATTCTTCCTGTAATGCTGCTGTAATTAATTCCTCCAGGACCCTGATTTTTATTAGAAGTGCCCGCCCGATGCATTTACAGCAGGAGATTTCCCTTTAACTTTCTTTCGCTTGACAGTTCATTTATAAAAGCCTCCCCCACAATATCCACTTTTTCCCCTCCTTTGCTTTTTCATAAAGCAATATACTTATTCATCTTGTCACTAGCTCGCAGCCACTGTATTCATGCCGCCTTTGGGTGACAGTGTCCAAAACAAACCTCTCCGAAACCAGCGCAATGTCCAACTCACTGTCTTCAACTCACCGTCTTCACCTCCTCGTCTAAAGCTCCCTCCTGCCCTCCCCGATTTACAGCCTCCCTTCGCTCCTGGCTTTGCAGCTCCGCAATCAGCTTAATTGCGGAGCCCGAGCCGGCTTCAGGCTCTGAAGGGAGCCCGGAGTGGCTTGCGGGCAAGTTGGGTGTCCTGGAAAGCACTTGGGAAAAAAAGTGGGCGAGCGAAACTCCCCTCTTTCTGCTACATCCCGCTCTGCCACAGTCGGTTCCTCTGGCTCGGGGTGGCCCCGGTAGAGACCCGCCGCCCTCGCCCAACCCCTTGCCCTCCCACAGCAGTTGCGGGAGCCGGGGCAATGAGCACCGGAGGGAGCAGGAGACCGGGCTCCGTCCCCCCGCCAGCCCTGTCCGTCCTCGGCGTCGGAGCCGAGCGGAGCCGCTTTTCACCTGCGCGACGTGGGGAGAAGGAAACGTTTGACCTGCAGCCCTAAGAGTGGATTCCCGCGGGATGTGCTGCGGTCTCTCGGCGCCCCGCGGGTGGGCTATGCCCCGGCATCGGGGTGCCCAATAGTTATCCACACCGCCAAACGGGACAACACAACGAGGGGCACCCCCCACACCTCTCACACGGACTGGAGAGGAGATCTGGATGATCTCTGCTGCCGACAGTGGCCAAGGGAAGAAATTTCTTTCCTGTGGAGATGCTGAGCCCACGACCACGCGAGATTTACATCTCGAAAAACCCGGGATTGCCAGAGCTTTGGCTAAATCGTGCGAAAACAGCCCCAGGGCGGGAAGGCAGGCGGGCACCGCCGAGCTCCGGGCCTCGGCAAGCCCGGAGACAGGAACGGCCGCGACGTTTGCCCGGGGGCCACCGGACATCGGCACAGGATTAAACATCTCGCATTTGACCTGTGACAGAGAACAAGACATCCCTAACTCCGTTTACATCTCGCCGTGTTTTATTATTGACAGTACCGTGAGATGATCTCATGGAATTAACGGCTCCTCTCAAAATCTCAGCTTTGCTTGAGGTTTGAGTGATGAGAAGGAAAGCGGGGTCTCCGGGGATACGCCTGCCCTGGTTCCAGTCTGACTCCTTGGCCCTCCAAACGGCCAAAAAGAAGACACTAAAAATAACTTATTTTCATTACAGAGATGCTTTTAAAGGGAAACGAGAGGAAGGGGGGAACTTTTCTACAACGGGGATTAATGTAAGTTGGAGTGGAATAAAAGGAAGTCAACGCTGAGCAAAAAGGGAACTTAAAAGGAAACCAGTAGTAGATCATATAGAGTTTGTTTTGGCCTGCATTGCAGTATTACCGAGTTCTTGACCTCTGCACAGAAAGAGCTATAATCTGAACCGAGACTCCTCCACTTTTAAAGTCTTTGCAAGTGTGACTCACAGTAAATTTTCAACATCGAGCATGTTTACTACATTAAACAGCGCGAGGTAGAAAAGTTCACATCACCATTTTAATGGACCCGCAAATGCGAGTCATCCAATGCACACTTGCAATCTGCGCGGGTTTGTCATCCATGTCCAGCTATCAACAACAGGCGCAGTATTCCTTGGCAGGGGAGCGGGCTGCGCTATAAACACAGAGCGAGCAGTTGCCGAGGCGAGAGATTTCAGAGATACTTTTGCTTCCAGTGTAAGAATTACGATCTTTTAAGCATTTCTTTCAAGCTGTCGACTTCCCGACTGCTTTGCCTTGGTACGGGAGGCAAGGGAATGCGCTTTAGTCCTCGGCCCGCCCGAGCACCCTCCGCACCGCTGCCGGGGCTGGCACCGGCCGCGCCAGGAGCTCTCCTGCCCGCGGGACCCCTCCTGCCCGCAGGACCCCGCCTCTCAGGCCCACTCGAGACTCGTCACGGCTGCCCTTGGGCCGGGCTGGAGGACCGTGGCAGGCCGGGAAGCCCAAAGTGGCTTCATGGCGGGTTCTACACCCAGCTGGTGAGATGACGAGGAGGAAGAGGAGAGCATCAGGTGGAGATGGTTCACTCCTGCATGTCCTCGCAGATGCTTTCTTGCTTCAGCGCTGCTCGCGGAAAAAATCGCCCCTTGGGTCTCTTTGGCTCAGCAGAGACCCCGGACGGGGGATGAGGGAGGGATGGGGCCGGCGGGACTCACCGGGCGTGTACGAGACAGAGTGGACCTGAAGCCTGGGAGCGGTGGGGGGGAATTTGGGCGAGGGACCATAAAAGACGCCCGTGCGCTACTCGAGGCGCAAATGAGAAGCCGTGCGGGACAAGCACGTTCCCATCCCATTCCCGAGTTCAGTTCCTCCCGCCACATTGCCCCTCTGCACTGCTACAGGCGAACAGGAGCGCCTGCTGTCCTCAGCCAGAGTGAAAGCGACAGCCGCCACGGACCCCGTCACGCCGGGCTGAGACCGTTCCCTGCGTGTCCACTGCGCGCTCCGCGCAACGGTGACCTTGCGCACAGGGAGCGCGCAGCGGGCACAAGGATGGCCGCGGATCGCCTCACCGCCCCATCCCCGGCGCTCAGGTGCAGCAACCGAGCCATCGGCTGTCGAAACAGAGCTGGAAAATTTGACCTGAACCACGGAAAAAACAACAAAATAAATGTACGTAAAGGAGGTACGGAATAAATATGGTCTAAAACAAACAACCCCCCTCAAAAAAAACACTCAACCAAACAAAAAACAACAACGATTCCGCGAGATCGATACGAATATTGACCGAGACGGTGCTGTCGGTTTTCAGGCCGTTGGAAATGTGGCTAATGAGTCACGCCCGTTTTTGCGCGGTAACAAGTTACCCACTTTCTTGACAACACTTTGTAGGAAAAACACTTGTGTAGTAGGAATATCGTTTTTTCCAGATACTTTAGAACACGTGCAGGAGGGGAGACGGGGAGATGGCGCCGAGCTCACCCACCTGCTCGAGCTTAGGTGCTGGAGCAGACTTTCTATAACCAGAGCTGTCCTCCACATGGAACAAGTTCTGCCCTGATTTACACCCCCACCATCAGTATCGGCTCGTGAGTGGTTTAAGGTCTTAAATCTTTATCCTACCGAAGTAAGCAGTAAAGCCCTCAAGGAGCAGAGCAGGATCAAGGCTAAGGTCAGCAAGAAACCGGCCCCGCAGCGCAGGGCTGCCCACTCGCACACGAGTCCGTGTCCCGCAGCGCCGGGCGGCAGGTGGCCGCGTCAGGGCGATGCCAGGCTGCGCTCACTCCCTCCACGATGGTGCCTCGGTAGAAGCACATGGAGCACAGAGCTCTCGGCGCAAGCAGCGGTTTCCTATCGCAATCACACCTCCCAGGACTAAAAGTACAAACGAGTACGGAGGCCCCAGGAGGGAGCCCCGACACGGGAGCGGGGCACGGACGGCTCGGGGAGCCCCGGGGCCCGGCGGGGCTGTGGAGAGCTGCCCTTCCCAAGGCTCCCTACAAATTGTATTTATAGATTTCCCTGCAAGGCGAGCAATCTGTCACTTCAGCCCAGGACTTCGCCCCGCCAATTATTCTGCAAGCTAATCTCTCTGGATAGGCTTCTTTCCTTCCTTCATTACCTCATTCCCTCCTTCCCTTGACGTCAACTCACGTTCATTAGCGAAGTGGCTTCTGGAAGTGACAGAATTTTGTTGTCACACGTCCAGTGTTGATTAATCAGAGATGATATAACCGGCCTACGAGAGGAGCCGCTCGCGGCTTCCTTCGCGAAGACATACTGTTTTGTGTGTAAGAGTTACTTAGCAACTCCAAGATACGGGACTGGCTCCAAGTTCACAAAAAGTTGAAGAATAAATTTTGGGGAACTTCTTTGCTCACTAAACACGTTGTAAAACTGCAAGAGACACGCCCATCCCCCATGCCAGACCGAAGAAAACGGGAAGCCGCGCTTGCAACAGACCCGTCTGTTGGCAAGGACAGTTCATCCTCGCAGCGAGGCTCCAGATGCACCTTTCAGCAAGGAAATCCGATAGGTTTATTGCCCCGTTTTCAATAAATAACCTCCTTGCAGGCCAGTTCCCGTCTCTCCTGGGAGCCATCGGAAGGGCTTTTGGTCTGCAAGACGAAGCCCCTGGACGGAGCTGAGTTTTAATCGCCCGTACCGCGCTCTGCCCACCGCTGCTGCTCACCAGCGAGAGCTCCCGCATCTTCCCGGCCTTGGGGAAGAGCGGCTGCGGTGATCCCAGCGCCGGGAGCCGGTAGAACGCACAGGGGCAGGGCGGCGCCGACCGCTGTGCCTTGAGGGTCACAGGAGCGGGCCACCTCCGACCTGCAGCCTGAGCCGAGGCGGAGGGGACGAGTGGCGGGACCGCGCCTGTCCTGGGCAGCGAGGGAACACTCTGGAGCAGGGCTTGAGCTGGGCTGCGCCGCGGAGGCCTGGAGCCTAGGCTCTGCTGGGACCCTTCACCCCGGCGCGGATAAGGGCAAATCCCAAATCTTTCTCACTAGCGGGTTCCGGACAGAAGTGTTACCCGCCGAGGGGTGGCCCGAGGCCAGCGTGGAAGCCCAGGACAGCTCGGCTCCCGTTTCCCAGCGGCGGCCGGCACCTGCTGCCGCCGGAGAGCGGCTCCCCGAGCCGGCAGCANAGCGTTTGGGCAGCTCTAGCTTGGTGCCAGACCTGCCGAGGGGGGTGGTGGTGGAGGGGGGGAGAAGAGGCGCGTCTCCGGAGTCACTCCGGATTACCAGCACTCTTTGAGAGAGGCCGTGAGCATGGTTCGCGCTCCGCGGAGGCTGAAATTACCTAGCGAGGGCTGCTGGCTGATGGGGTCCTCGTGTTTGAAGGAGTGGTTTGTAAACTGAGCGGCGTGGTGGGACGGCGTGTGGCCATAGCTCGGGGTCCCGTCAAACGCCACGGTGCTGTAACCTGCCGAAGAGATCACAGCGGGGTTAGGAGGAGCCTTGAGCCCGCTCGGCCACCAGCTTTCCCGCGAAGCCTGTCTGAACAGGCATTGAGCGAGAAGAGTCCACGCTACCGCCACGCACCCACGACACAGCGTGGGCTGCAGAAACACTCCGCATTTATTGCGCCGCGCTGAGATACACACAGACACCCCGGTGCTGCTGCCCACGGTGGGGATAAAGAGGCAGCGAGGCTGTGCCCTTTCGTTCACTCTCCCGCCGCACTCGCTTCCCCAGCACACGCCCTTCGCAAGGCTGCGGGTGTGGGGCGGTGAGACCCCCGTGGGACACCCCCTGTCCCTGTGTGGGACACACCAGGGAGCGCGGAGCCGAGCAGCCCGCTCCGAGGGCAGAAAGTCGGAAGTCTCATTCGTGTTTAAAGAGAACAGATCGACTTCGGTAATAAAAAGGATGTTTTCATTAATTGTTGCTCATATTAAAGAGGAAGATTCCCATCTGCTCAGTGTACTCCTCTGCCGTTTCCAATTTAGAAGTTACCCTTTAATCTTTTTTTTTTTTCCTTTAAGAGCAGCTTTCTGAAGAGTCTGCAATAAAGAGGCGGAATGTTACATGAAAAAATAAAACTCCTCCTTTTCAGCGAAAATTGCTCTCCAAAATAATAAACAGCCTATTTTGTTTCCTACACCGAGCAGATTCAGATGGAACGAGACCACCTCTGCTGACCCCGGGCCGACACGAAATCGTAAATCAGGTGCTTGGACACCAACTTTCATTAATGACTTGGAGCTGGCTAAACAACTTCAGCTAAAAAAGTAATTACAAAGTAATATTATCTCAGAAGCTTCTCGGCTCATCAGCATTTACCCCGAGAACCAAGCTCCTCCGAAAGTCACTCTTCCAAAAAAACAAAGCAAAACAGAAAGTCCAGCGCGGGCTGGGAAAAGAAACGAAACCGACGAGGAGCACTCCCTCCCTCACACCCCTCTCTCTTAAACCGCTTATTCCAGCAAGGGCATCCTCCACAGCCCCGTCTGGATGTGGTCGGAGAGTGACTTTGTTAGTAGAGAGGGAGCACTCGGGGCTGTTTTCAGGCTTCTCGGTTCCCTTCGGTGCCGGGTGCTCGGCGCCGTGCAGATCTCTGCTTCACCACGGCGCCGATCGATAATCACAGGAGGATTCAGAGAGATTTAAAATGGAGAGGTAACAAGAGGATCCGGTTGTTGCTTCTCTATTTTATCCCCTCTGCATGCAGTCTGGATCCAGCGACAATATAGGACTTATTTACCCTGCAGGGTTACAAGGGAGAAATGAAGGGAGCAACGAGGAGGAAAAAAAAAAGAATCCAGAAGACTTTGAAACCTTCACCTTCCTGATGATTTTAAGTCGGCCCTGAGACTGCGGGACTGGGATAGAAGTGAGACTGGCTTGTCCCCAGCCAAATCTTTCTCGCATCCCCCTTGCCCAAGGAGCAGAGCTCCTTTCGCGGCGATGCGAGCAGCGATGACAGGCCGGTACCTTACGGGCTCCCATCCCACAGCTGTTTCTCGCTCCTTATCTCCTCCCTTAGCCCTCAGGGTAGAGGCTCAACCTTCAACTCCCTTTTCCCCATTTCCCTCTGCCTCTTTTTTAACTTGCAGAAAACACTGACACTTTCTAAGTTACTTTTGGCCCCGCGCAGACTTTCGGTGACCTTCAAAACTCAGCTCAGAGCAGAACGAGGTTTTGGCCGCATTTTCCGGTGTTGCCTGACCCAAAGCTTCAGGAATGTGATAAGAAAGCTGAGTTCTGAACCGAACTGCCGATAGTGAGGTCTCTTTAATTAGGGCGTTATCAGAGCCAAGCCTGATTAAAATGTGCTGAAAATAATTGAAAGTTGTACATCTGTTGAAGAACGGGGCCCGCTGGAGGCATCCAGTTGTTGGAGGAGCCCAGCTGGATGAAAGAGGGGAACGAGAAGAGGAAAATTGGGCAGAGGTTTCAAAGCTTTAGCTCTCTAACCCCCACCCCATCCCAGACTTGGCAGAAATGTCATCGTAGAGCCAAGGTAGCATCTTTCCCACGGTCGGAGGAACCGGCTTTAAAAAAATAAAAATAGTTCAACCTTGAGGAGAGCCAAAACGAGAATATTTTATCCACCCACGAAAAACACCAAAAACAAACCAAATCAAAAAAGCAAACACTCCTTGCCGAATTCCTTCTCGCCGAAGGAGCTCGCTGTGTGTCGCCGAAAATTGCTGTGACTAAGTCCCAGTGACCCCGTGTGGGCAGGTAGCCCCGAGCTGAAGGGACCCCGCCACCCACCCACCCATCCCGGGCGCCAAGCGCGACCCCGCGGCGGGGCCGCTCGTCCCGGCGGAGCGCGGGAGGGAGTCGGGAGACGGGCCCTGCTCCCCGTGGCGGCGGCTTCCTCCAGGCTCTGGCAGGGCCTCGATCCGCCTGACCGGGGCCGGGCCAGTGCAGGGATAGATGTAACCAGGCATCACAGGTGTGTGTGCAGGGCTTGCGGTGCCGCACACCGAGCACCGACCGCAGAGCGACCGAGACCGAGTAAAGCCCAGCACGGGCTCCGGTACGTTAAAGGCTCCTTTTTTTCGGTACGTTAAAGGCTCCGTTTCTCTTCGCGGTGGTTAAACTCAGAGGACAGAATGGCGCGTGGTCGCAGCTATTTTGTCCCTAGCCCACTGCTCGCCCATCGCTCATCCACACAAGGCCGAGTTTAATTCTCGCACACTCCTCTCCACCCCGTCGATATTTTGGCCCAGAGATTTCAAATCCACTTCAATGTCTACAATCCTTTCAGGTGTCTTAAAAAAAATAATAAAATAAAAAGCACCGGCAGAACTCCCTGGCCCGGCGTGTTCTGCTCTGGGGTGATCGCAAGTCGCTCCCCGCCGGGTCCCGGTCCCCGGAGGGCGCGCAGCGGCCCTGAGGCCTCGCTGCCGGCCTGTCCTAGCGCGGCCGAGTCTCCTCCCGAGCTGCAGGGATGCTGCCCATCTTTCCCAGCCAGGGTCGACGCACGGCTCTGCCCGCCCCGCTTCGCGGTTCCCGACGTTAAAGCCCGCCGTCAGGGTCCGGAGGAGGAAGACAGCAGAGCTGTGGCACCGGGACTGCGACCCGTGCGAGGTCCTGCTGCTGAACAACCCTTTCCACTTCGCCACGATCGCCTCTCCTCATTGCAAACGTCGCCCCGGGCCTTCACGCCGGCCTCAGGCCACTCCTCGGCGGGTAGCACAGAGCGCGTCCGCCTGGCCTCGGCCTCCGCTCCGGCCCTCGCCCTGCCTTCCTTCGCCAGCCGCCAAGAAGCCGGGGACAGATCGAATCTCCCCCAGCCCCCTCTGTAGCGGCGGGGTTGCCCTCGCGGCGCACAGTAAGCCCGAACTGCTGGCTGGGTGAGAACGACTCCGCGCCAAAAGCGGCGAGAACCCACCGAGTCGTCCCGCTCTGGCCAGGCCGCGAACCCTCCGCTACTTCCCCGTCGCCCGAGTCTCGGGGACGCTCCGGTCCGATCCCCCTCGGCCCGATTCTCCCAGCGCCTCGCCCNTAAGTTACTTTTGGCCCCGCGCAGACTTTCGGTGACCTTCAAAACTCAGCTCAGAGCAGAACGAGGTTTTGGCCGCATTTTCCGGTGTTGCCTGACCCAAAGCTTCAGGAATGTGATAAGAAAGCTGAGTTCTGAACCGAACTGCCGATAGTGAGGTCTCTTTAATTAGGGCGTTATCAGAGCCAAGCCTGATTAAAATGTGCTGAAAATAATTGAAAGTTGTACATCTGTTGAAGAACGGGGCCCGCTGGAGGCATCCAGTTGTTGGAGGAGCCCAGCTGGATGAAAGAGGGGAACGAGAAGAGGAAAATTGGGCAGAGGTTTCAAAGCTTTAGCTCTCTAACCCCCACCCCATCCCAGACTTGGCAGAAATGTCATCGTAGAGCCAAGGTAGCATCTTTCCCACGGTCGGAGGAACCGGCTTTAAAAAAATAAAAATAGTTCAACCTTGAGGAGAGCCAAAACGAGAATATTTTATCCACCCACGAAAAACACCAAAAACAAACCAAATCAAAAAAGCAAACACTCCTTGCCGAATTCCTTCTCGCCGAAGGAGCTCGCTGTGTGTCGCCGAAAATTGCTGTGACTAAGTCCCAGTGACCCCGTGTGGGCAGGTAGCCCCGAGCTGAAGGGACCCCGCCACCCACCCACCCATCCCGGGCGCCAAGCGCGACCCCGCGGCGGGGCCGCTCGTCCCGGCGGAGCGCGGGAGGGAGTCGGGAGACGGGCCCTGCTCCCCGTGGCGGCGGCTTCCTCCAGGCTCTGGCAGGGCCTCGATCCGCCTGACCGGGGCCGGGCCAGTGCAGGGATAGATGTAACCAGGCATCACAGGTGTGTGTGCAGGGCTTGCGGTGCCGCACACCGAGCACCGACCGCAGAGCGACCGAGACCGAGTAAAGCCCAGCACGGGCTCCGGTACGTTAAAGGCTCCTTTTTTTCGGTACGTTAAAGGCTCCGTTTCTCTTCGCGGTGGTTAAACTCAGAGGACAGAATGGCGCGTGGTCGCAGCTATTTTGTCCCTAGCCCACTGCTCGCCCATCGCTCATCCACACAAGGCCGAGTTTAATTCTCGCACACTCCTCTCCACCCCGTCGATATTTTGGCCCAGAGATTTCAAATCCACTTCAATGTCTACAATCCTTTCAGGTGTCTTAAAAAAAATAATAAAATAAAAAGCACCGGCAGAACTCNAACGACTCCGCGCCAAAAGCGGCGAGAACCCACCGAGTCGTCCCGCTCTGGCCAGGCCGCGAACCCTCCGCTACTTCCCCGTCGCCCGAGTCTCGGGGACGCTCCGGTCCGATCCCCCTCGGCCAGATTCTCCCAGCGCCTCGCCCAGGGCCGGGGATTCCGGGGCAGGCGCTCGGCAACACGGGGCCAGCTGGAGGAGGAGGAATAATACCCGAAAGGTCTCGGGCAACCTCTCCGCACGCTCGCCCCCTTTCCCTTTTTCCTCGCGTTTGCACCAGCCTGTGTCTATACTGCAGCCACTGGAAAAAAAACGATTAGATGATGATCCCGGTGGCACGCGCAGGGGATGACCCATCGCCTGGCCGTGCAACCCACGGGAATTTCTCAAGGCGATGCAAACAGCAGCCTGTCCTGGCCAAGGAGATGCTGAAAAGAAATCACGAGGCGGCCCTGTTTGTGTACCCCGGCCTGGGGGCGTTCTGCACTCCCGAGGTTAATTCGACAAGGGGCGGACAGCGGTTTTCGGATTCAGGAGGAGGCTGGGAGGTAACGCTCCCCCCACACTCTCCCCCAAAATCTGCAGAGGGAATTGTTTCGGGGGCACCGGCCCCATCTCCATTTCACGACTTACGCCGTCCCCGTCCCGAACAAACCTTTGCGAGACGAGAGGCTTTTCCAACCCGGGGAGAACGGGGGGGAGCTCCCGCCCGCCTGGCAGAGCGGCCCGCTGCAGCCCGCTGCCCCACAGCAGGGTCAGGAGCAAGTCGTTCGTGGCTCTTAAAACTTCCCACAGCGACGCAGCAGCCGCGCAGGCAGGGAAGGGAGGCGCGGAAAGGCTGCCTCGCCTAACCCTGTCCGGCCGCTACGAAGAAAGGCTGTGCTGGGCTGAGTGTTTACATCGAGCGCGGCCCGGCAAGGCTAAGCGGACTCCTCCGAGGGCGGCCCCCCGCCCCGAGCCCGGGGCGCCCGGCAGCGCTGCCCTTACCCTGGTTGCGGATCGCTTGCTGGCTCTCCAAGCAGTTGGGCAGGTAGGGCCCATTGGGGAACATCCGAGCCTGGCCGGAGGGCGGCTGGCTGGGCGGCGGGGCGCCGAAGGGCCCGTAGCGGCAAGCCCCGGCCGTGCCGGTGAACTGGCCCGAGAAGTGGACGGTGAAGGCGCTCAGGTATTGCTCCTCGTGCGGGTCCGACCCGTTCCAGCTCGGCTCCTGCTTGATAAAGGAGTGCGGCCCCAGCGAGCCGTAGGAGGCCCCCGGGGGGAAGTCCAGGACGGGAGCCCACTGCGCCGCGCTGCTCACCGGCATGGTGCAGTTGCTGTTGCCTGGCAGGGAGGGCACGGAGGGCAGCAGCGCGTTGAGGTCTCGGACATCGGAGCCCATCTGCTCGCAGACCTTCTGCCTGCCGCCGGGCAGCCAGTCTCCTCCCGGGCCGCACTTGTTCCAGGACACCTGGCCCCTGCCCGCCAAGCCGGAGGCCGGCTCCGGCTGCAGGCACCAGGCTGGCGAGCTCAGCCCTTTGGGGGAAGTTTGCTCCGCGACGCAGCTCCCCGGGTCCAGCCCTGCGGGAGCCGGCAACAGCGACAGGGAAAGGTTGTTCTCCAGGATCGCCTCCGGGCTTGCACCCGCTCGCAGCACAAGGCAAGGCGGGGTGTGCGTGTGTCTGTGTGTCCGCTTGTGCGTGTGTGCGTGTCCGTCTGTCTGTGCGTGTGTCCGCCCGTCCGTGCTCGGGGGGCACAGCCGCCTCGCACGCCTCACCTCGGATGCCTGCTCACCCTCAACTTTGCAAAGCTCAAATAGAGGCGCTTGCAGGGGAGGAGGAGTCAGCCACGCCGATCCTCCATTCACACAACCTCCGCCGAGGGGCTGCCCACAGCCCGCTCCGCTAACCCGGCCGGACCAGACACGCGGCTGGGGGGAGGGGGGAGACAAGGAGAGCCGGGGATGGAGGGGGAGAGGTTACTGTGGGAGAATATATCTCCCCCACACATCACTCCCACCCTTACTCTGGTGCAAGAGCCACTAAATCTCACTCTAACGTCCCTTCGCTTTAGGAGAGACTTGCGAGCCTGTTAGAGGGATCCAGGTGGCCAGTAAGTACGTGCTGGATGACTTCCCCCGCCAGCTCCGTGCGTGTCCGTGGGGACTCCCGAGGGCGGCAGGGTCGCAAGGCCCTGGGGACCACGCGGGGAAGCCTCCGCCCTTGCAGGAGCCGGGGGAAGTGACCCAGCCCGGAGCGGGCGGACCCCGTCCCTGCAAATGAAAAGTGTCTTTCCAGGTGGCTCTCCCGCTACGGGAGGAACCCACATCTCCCTGAGCTCCTGCGGGGTGCGGGCTCTCTGCCTGGAGCCCCTACTCCGCACACCGGGCGCTCTTCGTCCCTGGGCGCCGGGCCGCGGCGCGTCCTGTAGAGTCTGCAGTGCCAGGGTACCGAGGGCTCCGCCGGTGAGGGGAGAGCTAGCTCCCTTTGCAGGGGGACCGGGGCCAGTGTGGGCCCCGTCCCAGCCTCGTCCCTCCGACCTGCCAGCGTGTGAGCGGGGAAGGAAACGGCTGGGAAGGCGGGGGAGGATCGCAGCGCTGTAAGTAACATGCTTTGAGAGATTCACCTGGCACTGTTCCTGGGAAGCCCCGGACTCCCTCTTCCCTCCCCAGCCTCCTGGACATCAGCTCCTCAGCATGCATCCCGGGGACGGCGGCGGGAAAGCCCCCGATGGCATCCTATACGTTAACCCCGGATGGTCCTTCCAGGCGACACGCCAGGTTTCGGGTCGGCCCTAGCAGCGGCGGATGCTATGATTCCGGCGGTGCGGGGCGGGCAAGAATCCGCGGGGCGGGCAGCAGAGTCCCTCGGGACGTGGCGGTACCCTGCACGGCCAGGCGTCTGCAGGGACGCGGGGCAGAGGCGAGCCCGCAGCCCCCCCTCCCCCGCGGGAGACGCTCTCGCCAAACGTGAGAAGAGGCACCCTATCGTCTTCCTTCAAAACTGCTATTTAATAATCTCCGGTGTGTGTGTGATTCCACGAGCACGCGTGGGACAGCTCCCGGGAGCTGCGCCCCGGTGCTGCACACTCGCAAAGGCAGAGTAGGCGGGGGAAGCACCGCGACCCTCGGGCCCTGTCCCCTGCGCATCTGCACCGGCCGCCGTTCAAACCGCGGCACCGAAACCGCTCCTGGGGTCGTCGCTCGGCGCACACCCAGCGGCGCACAGCCGCCCCCGCCCCGACCGCCTCACCCTCTCTCGGCAGCTAAAATAATAAAAGGAACGCCATGAACATTTACCTGCCGCTGGAAAGACGGAGCTCGCTGTCTTCCCGGTGACAATTTACACTTCGGTATTTTCTTCCCCCCGCAGCATTAAAGGTTACAGCAAGCATCACCAGAATTGAAACGATGTTTTAAAATTCAGAGTAAATGCTACAACAAAAGAAATTAAAATGGATCGTTAGTAGAACAGTGAAGTACAATTTCATTTTGTCTTTGAACTCTTTAACCAAAACAGCCCAGTTTTGTTATTAGTGAAATTACTTTAATTTTCACAAACCATCTTCAGAGAATTCCCTTTTAAAATCTCCGTTTTGATATGTAAATCTGTTTATTACGGAAATCGACGTGTAACGTAAGAGAGAAAGATTTGTTCCTTATCTTTGCCAATATTAAAGATCGTCTAATTTTACAGGATCTGCCGCTTCTTATGAGTACACACGAAACTAAACCCCTCCCGGACGGCAGCCCAAGCCGGCCCCCCTGCTCCGCTCCCGCACCGGGGCTCTCCGCACACCGCAGTCCCCCCTGGCCCTGTACCTACATGAGTCTTGCGGAGGGGTGCGGAGGCAGCAGCGGGGCTGCTGCTGGATTTACTCATTTACTCATTTCTGTGACGGACACCTGAGGTCGGCTTTAAAAGCGACAACGTGCATACAGAAACAGAAGTCTTTGGCCAGTCTAAGTGGAGTATTTAATTTCCTGTGAAAAGTAGACTTCTCTTGATGCAAACAGAAAAAGCCTTTCCCGCAGCGGATTAATTTTCAAGCTAGTATGGGGTTTTGTTTTTATTGTGGTTTTTTTTTGTTTGTTTTCGTTTTTGTTTTTTTTTTTGTCTGGGCTTTTTTTTTCTTGAAATAACCTAGCTTGATAAATCTTCTTGAAAGGGAAAGATGTTTTCTTAACCGCTTAGGTCTGCGTTATTCCACCTGCGAGGAAGAACTGCCGAAGTCCTTCCAAAGCTCCGTCTCTCTCGCACTTCCCAGCGGTGAAACAAGACGACCCCTTGGCCGCCAGCGCATCCTCCCTCCCCGCGGCTGCCGGCAGCGAGGCTGCGGAGAGCAGCGCCGTGCGCCGGCACCTGCGCCCTCCTGGGCTTCCTCAGCGGTGTGGGGCACGGAGAGGGGCCGGCCCGGCCCGGGGATGTTCCGGGAGAAGGAGCGGTACAGCCCGAGAAGGAAGGAAGCCCGGACCCTTCTATCTGGGGACTGGCTGGGGACTTTTGGGAGACGGCCAGCGCCACTTCCCGCAGCAGTTGCCTTCTAGCCAGCACCAGGGAGAGGGAAAAATCCCCCGCCCCGCACTTTTGTAGCCCAGGCCGGGAGAGCTGACAGCAAGTCCCCTTGGGAGCACCTCGGTATGACGAGAGGAGCTGCTCTCTCCGTGCAGGGGACATTTTCTCGCCTCTTCCCCGGAGATCCAGACTCCGATTCCTGTCGCACTCCGGCGTAAACCACCCCACGCCCCCGCAAACCGGGCGCCCGCGTCCGGGCCTCGGTGCTCAACTGAAAACAACGGCCGGTGAGATGGCAGTTCAGAGACAGCGTCTCCTTTGCCGATGATCAGACCCAGGCAGTCCCGAACTCTTTGCTCTCTCCCCTCCAAACACGGCCTGATCCAAATCTCTGTCAGGCAGCAATCAGGGTTAATTGTTTTGCCCGCTATTTCATAGCTACAGTAATTGCTGATAATGGTTAATCTTCTATTGTACTCGAAGGCATAAGATTAAACAACCGAACGAGAATTAAATTCCTGGACGAGGATTGCTCTACTGAGAGTCCCATTCGATCCCGGGCAAAAGGGGCTCGGGAACCTGCTCCAACCTGAGCAGCGCTGAAGCACCTCCCCAGCCGACGTTTTCCCGTTCCGCTTTCTCCCCTGCCACGCTAACCAATTAAGGAACCGGTAATTCTTACTACACTTTACTAAACTCATAAATGATCCCCCCGCCGCTTGGAGGTGGGGGAGACTGACTTAAACAGAGATAAATCCCCAGCTCACGCCGCTCATAGCACACAGGGGGATGTCTCCTTTCACTCAGGATGCTGATCAGTTTGATTATTTAAGTGCCAAAAGCAGCAGAAACAAAGCCGTGAAGCATCTCCAGGAGCGCAGGAACTCATCACGGCGAGCCCGATCCCGCATTCTTCGCTGCCTCCCCGCGCCCCACCGACCCGGCAAGGCGGGACTGGCCTTCCCTGCCTGGGCTGAGGGGGGCACTGGCACGCTTTCGAGCGATGCCAGGGGACATTTTCATCATTTAGGGGGGAAAAAAAGGTTTGGGTTGTTTTTGTTTTGGTTTTGGTTTGTTTTGTTTTGCTTGAAAGGTGTGTGTCCCTATTCCCGGCTCTGAGTGGAGCAGGGCACAGGTGGGTCAAGCGCTAACATCCCTTTGAGGCCACGGTCTCCGGCCCGGAGCCGATTCCCCGGCCAGTGGCGAGGTTCGGAAACGGCCGCGTTGGGGCTGCGCGGCGGACAGCCNCAGCCCCGGGCAGCGGCCGCCCCAGCGCCGGAGCCGTGCGAAGTGGGGCTCAGGCGAAGCCCGAGGTACTACGGGGGCTCTGCTAAATTTATTAGCATACCGCTAAGACGAGGCTCGGTATAAATCACGGAGCTGTATAGGGCCATAAAGTATCCGTATGTATCCTGCCCTCGCCGGGGTTCTGGTGAACAGGAGTTCATGGAAAGCTGGGTATCAGTAACATCTTTCAGATCTGGTGCACGTGACATTTTAAAAGTCTTAGATGTACAATGGGATATACTTACAGACCAACTAAAACTGTTATATAGAATTTATATAGGTATTTGGTGCTTCCATACAAAAGAAAGCGGGGGGCGGGACAGCTTGTAGGTAATCTGCTCAATTCTTGGCATTATCTCTAACAGTTTTGAAAGCAATAAAACTATTATTCCGGGAGGGAGGGGAAAAAAAAGATATTCTAAAACTTAGTACATTATAAATGGATGTACGATAACTAAGGAATTAATTTCTCCCTGCTTGTAGAATGCAGATCCTGCTATAAAGACATCCTGAACTCTAAATGTAGTAATACAGAAAGAAATCGGTAACACCACCCGTCATGGGCACAAATCTGAATAATTCTTTGAGCCACCTGTGATACAAGAACATGTCAGAAAGGTAAACCAAACATTTATACATTCAAAAGTGTTAGGAAAAGTCCAGCCGCAGCGGGCGTGCTGCCTCCAGCCACACACTGCAGCGTTTCTGATACCTCACAGGCAAGGAAAAGCAGTTTGCAACTGATGCCACCGGCAGCCTCAGGTCTTGCTAACCATTGGGTACCACAGGACAGGGACACAAGATGAATCGTCCTCTACCAATTTCTCCAGTAAAATGGTCATGAATATATTTTCCTAAACACTAACCACCCATGCCTTTATCTTTCAACTTCTTTCTTGAACAAACACATTTTAACAACACAAGCCAAGTTCAAATCTCACTTTGTCCTTGCAAAGCCCTTTTGCAGCCCTGTGCAAAGATACTCTCCTGACCAATCTTCCTCAGTGGGAAGCTAGTGGGGCTCCAGAGAGGCTGGTCTGCCCTGCCTCAGCTGAGGATCTCAAGCCCTTCTCAGAGGATTTTTTTTCTCATCCTACAGCTTCAGAGGAATTCCCTCACGTAAGTGCCTAAGGGAGCTTTAGAGCAACTGATCCCACTGGAATCAGTGCTTAAGGACTTCAGTTCACGGAGGTTTAACGTTTCACATCACGCAGTGGGGGAAGATAAGCATATCCTCTTCGCCTTGATAGGTTCAGTGAGTGCAGAAGACAAGCGGTGAAGACAATGAGCCTGGTGCCTACAGCAGATGAGGAGCAAAAGCTCCCGGGTTCTATTTAATGCCTTCTGCAATGGCAGAGGCGACAGCAGTTTTGCCAGACCACTGGGCGACTCCAGCAGTATTTGTGGAGTGCTTGGAGACCCCGGATAAGCAAAGAAACGCAACCGGTTGTTGTGTTATGCAATGCAGCTCTGTGTGATCTGCCAGGGATGTGAGCTGTGAGAGGGTGGCAGGGTTGTATCTGGGAGCTCTTGCAACACGTCGAGTCCCTGCTGCCAGTGCCATTAGCACAGCCTACACCAACGGCTCCTTAGCAGCCCGGGGAGAGATTCCGCCACCCTCAGCTCCCCAGCGCAGTCCTTCAGCTGCGCTAGTAACTGAGCATACCCAGTCCTTCATTTAACTGCAGCTACATAAAGGTACGTGTCTCTCTGCACTCTCTGGACTATATGTACTGATACGTGTGGATTGCAGCAATACACAAAAGGCAAACAAGATCATTTTTCTCATCTAGTTGGCTGGAAGCAACAGGCAGCAAAAATTCAGCTCCAACCAAAACAAGAGCTTTCCCAGTTCTTTCTTCTGAGGCTTTCCACTCAATATATTATTTTTTTTTCTTCTTCAAAACCAAAGCTCTACAGCTACTCTCTCCCTCGTGTATGTATCACATGCTGCTGCATGGGATATCCAGTCCGGCCACGAGGGCGAAGGATCATCTGAAAACTCTGTGGCTTCAGGGCTTCTGCCCAAGAGACATCTGCTGCAAGCAGGGACAGAAGACACGGTGCCCTCCACAGAACTCAGTACAACCTAACTGGGCCGTGCAGGTGCCTGCACGGTTCTCATCAGCGTGCCACTGCAGGACTCGGCTCTTGTCACATTTGTGACTGTCACTGTCCAGCAGCAGCCTCTGCTGACCCTACTGACACCCACAGACTTGTCTGGCAAAGCTCTTGCTGAGAGCAAGCTGTGCACGGACGGTTCGAGATGAAGACTGCAGGTAGAAGCAGGGGAAGAAAGGATAGGAGGGAGGGAGCCCATGTGTTGAACTTGCCTTAGAACTCAAAATTCTTCTTCATGAGAAACAGGACATTCCTTTCCCCTCAGATTTTATGTATGTTTGATTCTGATAAATTTGTCTGAGTACTGCTCAGGAATCCAAAGCACTGGAGTCTGCTGTAGCCATTGAGTCATGGATTCAAACTGATCAAATCCACCACTGGTTTTTCCTTTCTGTTATACGAAAGCAGGGTTCAACAAAGTTCAGATTGGAACTAAGACCTACTTTTGTGATGTCTTGACAAACCTTTCCTGAAATATTTCACATGGTAGTTGAGAAGAAAGAAGCACGAAGAAATCCTGTCAACTTGGTTTTTATGTGTTTGTTTTTTTTTTAGTGAAACAATGAAAGGGACAACAAAGTAAGTGCGATTCCTTTCTCTAGATTGCACTATCATAGATTAATAGCTCTATGAACAGATTTGCAAGTAGCACCATCATGCTAATCAAGATACTAAAAAAGTTTATGAGCAGTTGCTTAGAAAAACCAAGATAAAGCCTATGGAAATCTGATACTGGTCAATGGTGCATTTATTCAAAACATAATACTGACTTCATGCCTCCATAAATCCTTTGCACATGAAACTTCCATTGTGATCACTGTTCCAGATCTAAATGATTTATACTTTTCCTTTGGTAGACATTAGATATATCTCAGAATGTACAAGTTATGTACCTATTGATACAGAGTTAATCATGCCCCCATGAGATAATAAATACTAAATTCAAAAAAGAAGATAGTTCAAAAAAGGAGTGTCCTTATAAGAAGATTTAAAAAAAATGATTATTTATTAGTGGATTAACTCACATTAAAAAACCTCAAATTCTATATGGTCTGTTTCAAAATTCAGGGCTTCCACAGTTGCAATCAGTCAGCTTTTGGGAGCAGAGCAGACGCTGGACTGTGTGCAGTTTCAAAACTGAGTTCTTAGCAACATTCATCTCATTGCTTCACCCCGGGCAGCAGCAGCCTTTGCAAATTCTACGTGCGTTTGAGGAAATGGGTTCTACTGCTTTGAGCAGCTGCTAGAAAGCAAGGAATATACGGAAAGGCCAAGCCAAAGAGACCCACCAGGAAAGCAGTCTGTCAGCCCGTTTTCCTAACTCCATGATCTGAGCTTCCCAATTTGTAGAAGCCTTGTGCTCTTCACTACCTCTGGGTTTCTGGGGTTTTGTGTGTTTCGCTCCTAATCGCTCAAATCCAAATTGATTCTCTGTTATCAATTTACTCTCAGAACCTCCGGGCAGAAGTCAAAGTAAGTTCAGTGAATTGGTTGGATATCAACTAAAAACACACTTAATTTTTCATCAGATAAACTTCTCTCAGAGTAACTACTGGAGTCAGCTTTAGCCAGGCACCAGATCTATAATGAAATAATTCTACGTATGGATAACACGAACACCTTGTAATAGTTACAAATGCTTCATCGTGGAAAGAAAATTCTCAAATAAGTCGATTATGTTTTCGAATAATTTTTCTTACTTAGTCTCTGTTTAAGCCTAAAACCCCCTCTCTGGCCAAATAAGGTTTGCAAGGGTGAAATATTCTGAAATACGCTCCACTCCAACATCACCTATTGATAATATCCATCCAGACAGTGTGAAGGTCTGGGCCCAGATTTGTGAGGACATACGGAAAGGCATGTGCAATTGCCACCTAATGCATCTTCAGAGGTCGTGTTCCTTTGGATAGCTGAATCCAATCTTACGGTCTCCTGCACTTAGTAACAAAGAAACAGAATCCATCCTATAACCACAGTAAACGCATTTGCATGCACAAGCTCAGAGGAGGTAGGTTTTCTCCAAGAGCTGCAGTATTAGTAATCCTAACCAAAAGAGAAGCCATAGGCCAGCCAGCACACAAGGGATGCTCTGGGCTGCCCAGCAAGGAATCCAAAGAACCTCAAGCACAGTTAAAAGATGGGGAAAAAACCCTGTCTACTCCTGGATGCCAAGTTATTAGGTGACTACAGAGCAATGCTTTTGTGGAGCACTGCGAGGCTCTGAATAGTCTTGTACAACTTTTCCCAAATCACAGAAGTCCCCTGGGAAACTTCAGTAATCAAACAAGATCTCGTGGTCAGGAAGCTTTTCTTCATCCAGCCAATTTTATTTCCCCTTCATCATTCCATCTATTACTCATTACATCCTCCTGCCAAACTTGACATAATTCTTCTCCCTCTCTCTCATGCTTACATGTTTCAGTTACATGTAGATCATTACGTCCTTTCATCCCAGCTTTTCCTACCCTTTTTTCAGGCTGCACATATTTAGTCCTTTTCATTTTTCCTGCTGTTCTTCTCTGAGCTCCCTCCAACAGCATCTCTCCAGAATAGAAGCACTCCGAGGTGAATCAAATATTCTGCAAACAATTACATTTGGCAGTCTCTGAACGTAAGGATGCACAAACCAATGACTAAATCACCTTGAACAACTGAGCGAGAGTTCAAAGCCATAAAAATTGTCAAATCAGGGTAGGGAACTTTGGATGACACTCTAAGATCAACTTTGCAGGAAGCCCTCAAGTAACGATATATTCAAAAAATTCCCCGGTCTACATTCTGGTTCTTGTGTCAAGGAATGTGTCATTAAGTATATATTTGCAGTGATTTTTACGAACAAATTATTTTATAAGAATTCTGCCACTGCAACATTAGGAAGATACTGGTAAGTGCATATTATCCTTACAATCTTATAATATATTCCTGAGATACAACTTCATTATTGTTTCAAGACACTGAAGTTCATGTAAAGGCAACTTTTAACCTAATTAAATCACTCATTGCTGAGCAACTCATGCTTAAAACATTAGAACATCACTGCATTGCACAGTTACAATAATTTGCTTCTATCACCACATCCTGCTCCAAAGCGACAGCTTCCACAGCCTCTCATTGCTAGAAACGTGTGGTTCTTACCCAAAAACAAGGCAAGGTCATTCCACAAACCAGAGCCTATTACAAACTATACTTCATCTACATAACATTTTCTAAGTTCGGGCCGAAAGACTTCAAGTTTAGTCCTTCGAAGATGACGAACATGGTAATTTATCTCTTCAAAACCTGGAAGCACTATGTATTTGAAATCGGGTTTACATCCAGTTAGGAAAGATCGTTATCTAGACACCCAGTTTTGCCAAACTTTGTCACCTTTATGACTAGACATTGATAACGGTGCGTGTTTGTGTGAGGGGCCAGAACTGACACGGAGTAATATTATCGCTCTCTGAACTCAGAATCTGATTTTCCTTTCACAGCAGAAGAGACGGGTACAGTCGCTGGAACTTCAGAGCACAGAGAGCGCCAAGGAAACGGCCGAGAGACAGGTGCTGGTGCTGCGACATGCAGTGCAGCGTCTTCAGTCAGCTCTGCGCAACACACGGAGAAATAAGCAGTAACTTCTTTTTGTAATCCATGGAAAGTTTCACGTTTAGAACCCTAATGCTTTCTGGGCCCTTGCCCAGTGCGCGTGCTAGAACCGCTCTCACAGCACAGCCCGTTTGGGGTCACTGAAGCACTCACCATACCTGGGAGGGCCACAAGAATTAGGACGTGAGGGCGACAGCCGCAGAATTAAGACAACTCCTGTGTGAGCCTTAGGAGCTCTGAATGCCTCAGCAAAAGACATTGGGGCATCTTTCAAAACGGAAAGGGCAAGTGGCAGATTTAAAGGATCGTGAACACACAATAGGAAGGAGATGCCTCAGTGAAGCACCTGCATCTACCTGCTAAGCTTGTACCTCTGTGGAGTGGAAGAGGCACATAATGTGCATGTCCTAAGCCAAGCTCAAATATTTGTACTACAACTATGTTCTTATACGATGTTTTTTGTCTTTCCGTAAAGCTGCTCTTTGCATCTACCTCCAATTTCTGTGCTTTTTCGCCTCCCTTTGAATTTGTTCGTGTTATGAAAGAAAGATGCACTTCATTTCAGTTTTTCTCAGGTATCTGAAAGGAGGTACACAACACACAGCATTGGTAGACAGTTTTCATGCCAAAGACATGAAGCTGCTCTGATTACCTGGCTTGCATTTACCAGTGGAAAGGGAGAGAAGGGAGCCAGCTCTCCTCCCCTCTCCCCTGCCTCTGACACTGCTCTGCCTCACCTCAGGCAGCCCTGCACTCTCAGCTGTTCTCTGACTTCTCCCACTGTGAACTGGGGTCACGTTCTTTCTTGACTACGGCCAGAAAAAATAGGTGGCACGAGGTACGTAAGGTATCAGGCCCTGACTGCTGACAAATCTCTAAGTACTTAGGTGGATTTTGTTGGAAGCATATTCCTAGAGATACTGTTCGTGTTTATAAAGTCTTTTGGGGTGAATGTTGCTCAATGGAAAAGCAACATAGAAATTTAACAACAGCCACGCTCCAAAATGTAAAAACAAAACTAAAAAGCAATTCTCCCACAGGAACTGAAAGGCATTTCATACATGTCCAATGAGACATTAAAAATAATTATGTGGAAGACTAATAGCTCCCTTGGTTGTTTTAATATATTTTTGTCTACAAACAAGAAACATTCTCTAAACTGCTGCCTTGGCTTGGTTTGAAAGGTCTCTCAAACAAAAGCCCTTCAAGTGACCCTTAGATTATTAAAGCTCAGTAACAATGAATGTGGATCTCAGTTCAAACAAAGACTGTAAAAATAAAAAGACAGCAGTTTCGGTCTTGGAAACGAGTTAGCCTTAATAAACTGGAAGCACATAGAATGTATTTTTTGATCAACAGTCATACCTTCTTTGAACAAACCCAAAAAGCTTTTGTCTGAAGTTTTGACATTTTTTTTCCTCTCAACAATACCTGCAAATAGCCACACTTCTAGTACAAATGGAAAGGCTGGATACTCTGTCTGAACTTAAACCTCCCAGAGTTCATTCAGAGAGCACTTCAGATCACCAAGGTTGGTTTTTGATTGTTTTGGGGTTTTTTTTATTCTATTTTTAATGTTTTTTTCTCCAAAACTTGCTAAATGTCATTAGCATCATCGGAAACATTTGTGGTGAACAAAAATGCCAGCAACGTCAAATTGCAAAGCTTGAACACTCTGATCTGTGTCTCCCATGAGAAAGACGCAAAGGTTGAGATGTTCAACGACAGACACTAATGTCAGATGCCAAAGTAGGAAAAGCAAACAGGAGCGGGGAGAGAAATACAGACCCCATAGAATATCTTCTTTTGAAAGTCATATGTCATTTAAATGGCCTTTATAATCAAAGAAGTTAATTGAGAATCTGTTTTTGTGTAGTTTGCTGGCAGAACATACACTGCTGCCAGTTGATGGAATCAGTTTTGCACTTGTGAACCAGAGGCACAACTTTTTGGTATTGGTTTCATCGCTGTGAGCACCAACAGCTGTACACAGCACTCCCTCCAGGCACGGGCCAAAAAGGATGTCACCAAAGCAAGCGGACCGCACAAAATGTCAAAATGACCACAGTTCCTCCATCTCCTTTGTGTCTACCCGGCTTGCTCTTGCAGGCAGTGGAAGAACTGGAGAAGTAGCGACTGTGGCTATAGCTGGGAGAAGGTGACAACCTCACTAAAGGACAGTGGTCCTCTGTCCTTTCCACCTAGCTTGCTGGGCAGTTCATCAGCTCCTCCTCAGTTGCTCTGGCTTTCCATGTGTGCCCTGGTCTTTCATTTCCTTCTCACTCTCCTTCCTTTAAAAGCAGCAGCCTAGGTCTCCCATCTTTGCAGCACACTCATCAAATCTGTATCACGAGCTCCATTTGCTATTATCAACACAGTGGCACCAAACAGACATGACTGTTTAGCCATTTCTTAGCTGGGCTAGACCACATCATACTAGAACTGTCTCTGATGTTTTCATTATGGAAGTTCACCACCACCACTGGGAGTACTGCTAGAGCTGAAAAGGTAGATAAAAATACAACATTTTCCCAACACAGACACCCTTCATACATTAACAAAGGCAGACAATGAGTATGGAGAAACGATTCCTCTCATTTGCCATGGCCAACCAACCTTATCTCTCTTTTGCCAAATTTCTGAACAGAAAGGTCAAATGGCCGTGATATTTGCAATAGAGAAAGTACAGACAGAACTGTATCTGCTTTAATGGCTTGGAAGTCACAGCATCACCTCTCTACACGGGGATGCTTAATGACTGGAACTGGATTAGTATCCTTGCTGACCAAAGCTTTCTATTCAACTTAGTTCTATTCAGAGCAGTAAATTAGCTACCTTTGTGTTAGGCCTGATTCCCACCCAGGGGGTTAGGGAGATGTTTGCTCTGCGTAACCGTGGCAACAAAATTGGCAATGAGCACCAAGTTTGGCTGTTCCTGTGAACAGGAATTACCCCGTGAGCTCCATTTACCAGACACCAAGCAGCCAGCAGTGTGATGATGATGCATTTAACGACACAATGCATTTAATACCACCAAGACTGGGTTTGAATATAATAATAATAAAAAACACCGTAACCTGCCAATCTACCTCTGTGTCACTCTCTCCCATGTTTCCAGATGTTTGTATTTTATAATAATCTCTTTGTTCTTGCTTTGCACTACATGCCCTAAAGCTCACCTGTAGCATGGAGTGACCACAGAGTTCTCTGAAAGCACAGCCTCCCTCAGTACATTTTACACAATGCATTAAATGAAATACAGGACAAAACTAATAAGTATATGCAGGAGGAAAATGTTTCTGAATGAGATCTGGAAATGAAGACAGATGAAAAGAAGCCATACAATTTACTGAATAGATTAATAGCTGATAATGTCATTACAGATGTTCTTCAAAGAACTGATTTACTTTTTATGAGAATTTACAATCCTTCAACACAGGAATCTCCTCTCTGTTCTGTGTTTATACAGTGCTTAGAACAGTATGGCACTGCTCTGCCATCAGGGTTCCTAGGTGCTTCTGCAGTACAAATAAAGAATAGCAGCAGATGAAAAGTCATTATTAGAAAATCTTGATTCTTAACATTTTAGCTTAACATCTGGTACTAAGAAACTAGAGCCTGGATTTCAACACAACTCTTCTCAGAGTTACTAATGGCTTTTGTCAGCTGCATCATTTTTAGGGTTCATACAGCTCTTCTTACTCTAAAGCTGGACAGATGATGATAGTGTCGATGATCTCCTCCACTTTTTATCATTTTTTTTATATAATGGTACAGTAATAAGCTTCTTGGTTAGAAATGAAATCTTAATCACATCGTGTCCCTGCAGACACCAAGATCACATAATAACCTGCAGTGCATTACAAAATGCTGGTGATAATTGTGAAATAAGTTAGGAAAAGGAAGGTGAATTTGAGAGAAACAGGATCTAGTGAATGAGATATTTATGAATTTGAGTCACGTCTTTTTTCTTTTCTTTTTTTCATGAGGATGGACAATAAGCTAATGTTGATGGCTGCTGTGCTCACAAAGAGGAAAACTAAATACCTTTATCATTAAATATGGCAATACACGTCAGAAGACTCCACCCTGGCATTCACTTCTATCTGTCAAGAAAAATGACCCACAGAAGCATGATGTTTGTTCAAAGAAATGGCAAACTAGGACTTGTCATTTCAAATGGCTATGATTTATTAATACTTAAGGTGTATGTTTAGCCATTTCTTTACCAGTTTTGGTTTTCCAAATAAGTAAAGCTACCTAACATCCAAACACCTGAAATCATGCTACATTGAAGATAAAACCAATTTTGGTTTAATACCATAACCTTTTAAGAAATCAGCGTAGTCTCAAAGATACTGTGTGTTTCTCCCATGAAGACAGCAACGTTTGGGCAATGAATAAAAACAGAGGGAAAGAAGAGGAATATCATGATGGCAAAAATTCTGTGCAGCCACCATAAACCAGGCAGGACTAGCTGTGCCATGCTAGTAAGGAAATAAACCCACTGCTATTTAAAAAAAAAACAACCCAAAATATGCATACACTGAAAGAAAAGTATTAAGATGCTTAAAGTATCATTTCACGTGTGTCTTTAGTTTAATCCAAGCAGTTAACAAGTCTTGGAAAACAGAGCAAAAACGTTTTATCTTGGTTCAAGCAAAGCACTTAAAGACAGGTTCTTTTAGGAAACAAGACTTATGTGATTGCACTGTCAGTCCATCTGTCTCTCAGACAGCTTCTCAACCTCAGAGCTGCTTCAGCGGAATCCTGTGGAGACATGACATTCCCAGCAATGCTAAGCGTGCACAAACTTCAAGAACTTGGCAGCTCAATAGAAACAAAAGGACCTAAACTAGTGTCCCCACTAAAGCACCACTGTTGTGTCAGCTCAGCAGTTACTCGCCCAGTTTGGCTCCCTCACGGGCAGTTACTCATCAGAGCTAACGACAACACGTGCTACCATTGCCCAGCTGTTATCTGGGGAGAAGTAAGGGAAATGAAGGTAGTGGGAGGGGAGGGAATCACAGGGGACACAGAGGGAGCAGGGGTTGTAGGGTGGGCAAAGAGCTCCGAGATAAGGGTTCAAGTCCAGGCAGTCAGGATTCATTAGTTCCACTGTCATGGAACAACTTGCTTCTCATTTTTTTTTCAGTGCAGCTCAGAAACTAGTAAAAGGAGTTACTTGCACAGCTTGGTTGATATTGAGCTTTCTAAACCTTTACTTGCTGGCATTTCAGATCCTGCTTCCAACCATGGAGACTGTTACAGGAAAAAAATTCGATCTCTCCTCAGTGAACTGTACTGAACCTTTACCTAGATGGGGAAAGATAAAGGTGCACAATGACATTGATCTAGAGGTGCAACAAACATCAGGTTGCTTTAAATACTCCAGAGAAGAACTTGTATCCTCCCAAAGGGGGATATTTTCTGCTTATTTTCATCTGCGCCATTATCCCCTATAAACTAACCTTTTACTCTGCTTGGGAACAGTAGAATGTGTGAGTAAGGACAGAGTTTACTAAATGTGGAATTAGCTGGGACTGATTTAACCATTTAGGCCTTTACTTGTGCTTAGGGAAACATGCTGAACTTTGAAGAGGTGGTTTGATGTCATTTTCTTCTAAGCAGGATGTAAACTAATTCTCTTTCAGTTCCTATAAAGAACCCCATAAAAAGTTGTCCTGTGACATACACAAAAGGAAGCCAGGAAATAAAAAAAAAAAGCCCAGCTGGCAAAACCCACTCCAGACAGGTGCTTTTGTGAGCTATGTATCGATTCCTTGCTCTGTCAAAAATCAACTAGATGATACAAAAGTGCCCAGGTCACTCTAGAATACATAGTCTTACCAGAAAAAAAACCCAGTTTTGTCATTCTTCATTTTCAGATTGTCTCATGTAGTTAAGACCTGTGACACCAGCTCCACTGTTACGGTACTCACCATTCCTGAAGGTCATTGCGCATGCAGTGACATCTTAAATCAGCTTCAGTTTTGCTTTAGGTGGGACAGAGAGCCAGCCATTAACAGCAGGCTGGACAAGGGCAGAGGTGGAATTATCATCAAAGAAGTGAGTTCTAGCTTCTATCAGATCGGTAGCTGTCACTGGAAATTTCAGCTGTTATTTCTAACAAAACCATCCATAAAGGAGTGGTACAAACTCTTGGAAAGCCTTTTCTGGTTCCAATATTGTTTAAGTGCAGAGATCTAACTCTTTGTAGAAAGAAAACCAGCAGATTTGCCCACAGAGCAGTTTTAGTAGGTGGTTTCATCATGGGGATTGCAGCATTCTGCAGAGGTATGATGAAAGATAAGATATGGGCACCAAAAAGGACCGTGCAAACTCACTGGCGGAACAGACCTGAGTATCTCAAAGAACAGACAAAGGTCTTTGCTGAGGAGATGGCAGAGATGTTTCAGGAGTGTGGAGAGAGGCAAAGAGGTTTTGGGAGGAAGTTAAAGATGGTGTTGGGAAGTTAAAGATGGGCTGCACTCACTCTCCTGCCATATGATGCTGTCCAGGGTACACCAGACAACTCTCTCCTCTGTTCTCTAGGTGCCACTTAATGGGTTGTGTAAAGAAAAAATGTAACAAATAAGTAGGACATGATAGTAAGGAACGAGCTTTCTCAGCAGAGAATCCACTGCTCCTTTTTTGGCAGATAAAGTTGAATGCAATTCTTTCCCATTGCTGCCCTTTCATCTGGACAGACTCCTTCACAGAGCTGTAACTTGTACCTGGGAGAGCTGTATGCCCAAGAAAGCCCAGATCATTTTCTGTTGGCTCCATTCATCCAGCATCTGTGTCCTTGGATTCTCCACTGTCCAGGCAAGGACTCTGACAGGGCTAAGCAGCTCCATAGATAGCAAACAAATCCAGAGCATACCAGTGTCTTGTGTGCCAGTGTCTTGTACCGCACCACTGACTTCCTATACTTTCAAAGCAGATCCGAGAAGAGACACCAGCTACAAGAATACCTCATATAAGCTAAAGAATCCCTTGCTTACAAAGCAAGGAGGATTACACAGGTGTGTGCTTCAGCAGCAGACCTACCTGTATTAAACAGCACCTAGGGCTTCATAAAAGGAAAAGAAAAGGAGGGATTACAAGGCAAGTGCACACGCATTTGAAACATTACCTTATTTTCACTGAACGAGGCCTGAGTGAATCGTAACTCAGAATTGCTCAGAACTGAGGTGCATTTAATGTTCACCTTCTCTTCAGCAGATAAGGAGAGGCCGGTTTTTGCTGTGCTTCACAAAAGGGAAGTTGCCATGCACAGCATCTGCAACCAGAGGTTCTGAGACTGAACCCGATTCTGACACAAATCCTTCCATGGGTCTGTCACCGGCCTTCAGTACCTTGGTTTTCCTACTGATTCACCGCCGGGACTAGCGTGCGGCACAGCACAGGTCATCTTGCAGCTCTCTGGATCATCTATGGTAGCATCAGGTAACTTCTTTAGAAATTAAGCTTTGATTGAACTTGAGTGACTAATATACTCAAACCAGAAACTTCCCTGTGGGTTTTTAAAAATTTAATTATATTCCACCCCCAAATTTTCCTCATGCTACTCATTGAAAATACACAGCTGCACTGGTGAAGCTGTCAGTGAAAGGAAGCTAGAGGTTTTGGCAGCTGCACAGAGGGGAAGAGGTGAGGCCCCGGACTCATGAGAAGGCGTTGGAGATAGTTTAGGTTTGGAGATCACTGGAGTTTGCTGACATTTTTGGCGATCTGAAGAAAACTCATTTCATCCCCACCCTTTTGTGAATAAGGGCGAGGTGACTAGGTTACGAGGCAGTAGGTCTTAGTAGAGCTCTTTCAGTGACATATCGCATGACCATAGCCAAACAGAGCTGGGTTCCTACCTTCACCTGTAAAAAGGAGAAGGTGCTCCTTCTAAGCTGAACATCAAGATCTGGGACAGTTTGGGAGGAGAGTTCTTAGCTGTATGAAACAGATGTCTTTGAGCCCAACAGCGCTTAAGGCACACACCGATGTTCCCAGAATGGATTTTAGTTCAGGACCGTTGCATACAAAACTCAGAGCTAGGGACCTTCTCAGGAAAGAACATGTTCATCATGCAAGTTACTCTGAAGAAGCTACACTGAGCAAAAGCACTGCCTTCCTGGCATCCGTTTTCCTTTGCACTGTGCAGAAAAATATTCTCTCTCTTTGAAGAAAAGTTCACCTTTTCTACATTTATACAGCCCTTATCACTGGTGAGGAAAACAGCAGTGTGGCTCCAAGGCACTGTCACAGAATAAATCAGTAACAGGAATAATAATTCTTCAGGGAATTTATTTTCAGCCTATGTTTTAGTCACTTAAAATGCAACAGAGAAAAGTAAAACCTGCAAGATGTACCAGTTTCTCTAAATAAACTCCTGGGATTGTGAAATATCATAGAAAAAAACCCACACCACCTTCAAAACAAGGCTGCCTGAAAAAAAAGTGGGACTTTCCTATTCAAGACACACAATTTCACCACAGTGGATGAGAAGTGCTCTGTAAGAATTGACTAATATTAATTCTTACCGCTGTTGACTGAGCTGCCTACACTATGCACCAGAGAAATATCTCCTTTTGAGCTGCCTACACGCACCAGCAAAATATCTCCTTCCCAGCCCTGCAGTAGAGCAAGGCACTTTTGACGTAGAAAAAGGCAGCTTTCAAAGCAGAGCTACACAGGAAGAGGCTCGATACCCAAGTCACATAAGCATGGCACTGTCATTGCCATCAGTATCAGCTTTGCAGAGCACTGCAGTTGATAAGACTATTTTACTCCTGAACTATGCTCACTTCTAAAATATGTGAACAATGTAAATTCATAGAGGTGCCCATACTCAGAGCTTCTCTCCCTCCAGCGTCTGGGGGGACGTTCTGCAGATGGCACTGCAGTATGCAGTAATGCAAGTATTACAAGATATGATCCAAATAAAATAATGAGACAAAATGACACATTATTGAGAAGAGATTCATGGTATCTTCAAGAGATACCAATGGCTAAACCAGAGCATGGCTCTCACAAAGGACCGTTTATGGAAGCAGGGAAGAGCTGTCTACACATACCATCCAGAGGGAGGAAATTTCCACATTTCACAAACCTGAGCTATCAACTGCTCAGTCACAGGGGTGACAACATACCTCTCACAACTGCAGGTCCACCTAGGAAAAAGTATTTTCTCTAAGAGCTTGCCACTCCCCCTTGCAGCTTCTGCAGTGTAGAAAATCTTACTAACTCCCGTTCCGAAGCGCTCTGCCTTAGGCACGCTGCGCAGGTGCAGATGAACTGAGGGTGTCTAAGGTGTTGTTAATCGGGACCTGCTGCTTCAGTGGACAAGAAAGAAAAGTAATGCATGTGCTCTCACTGACACTGTGAAATCCCTTCTTTCCTGCTTTGCAGAACTGGCCCCTCAAGCTCTCCTTGATGTGGTAATGTAATAGCAGAGCAAAATGAAATGTGCAGCTTTCAGCAGTGTGCATCAATGAGGGAACGAAAATAGGTTTATCAAAGAAAAACGTGACTCTGACCTATCCTTGGAACTAAATCAAAGAGTATCTAATGGCAGCAGTAGGTCTCCAAGAAGAAAACAAAGCCAAACTAGTTTAAAATAGATCCAAACAAGAATACATGGTGCTTTTTGTTGTGGTCATTGCCAGCCAGAGTATGATTGGTTACAAATGTTGAGGGCCCTTGTGTTGCTTGAGTTCTTAATCCATCAAACTGGTCATCACTATGTGCCAAGCGATGACCTCAGTCAAAAGCCATAAATCATTGCTCAAGAACCAAGCCTGCAAGCTCCCCCCAGTCAGCTTCTCTCAGCACTTGTGACCGGGGAAGGCAGAGGCTGCCCAGGGCTTTGGATTAGCTGCTTTACATAGAGGAAGGTAAAAGAGCTCTCAGCTCCGGGTACCAAGATTTGTGTTAACAGAAGTTCGCAAGGAGCATATGAATAAATAAAAAACCGCCACAGTGTGTACTTCGCACGTGGATTAAGAGCTGAAGGATCTGCTTCCTTACAAAGTGGTCCCATTAAGATTTTAAGCAGCATGTAAGGAGTTAAAGGTAACCCTCTTGTTGCTAATCCTCTTCAGGGTATCGAAAGCCTACTACACTTTGTAAAGAATGCCTAAGACACGTGCTGTTTACCAAATACTATTGCAAATTCCCAGAAAAATAATGTCTCATTGAGAAGCAGAGGAATCCCTAGCTATATTCTAGCTGGCATAGGTACTAAATATGATGAAGCCCTTTTTTAAGTATGAAAGTCAGTTCACCTTTAGTTATGTAAATAAAGCAGGTGTTCATCTACAAAGCATTTTTCAGTAGGAACTGAACGATGAAAGGGACCTTAAAAAATGGTTGTTAGAAGGATTTTGAGGAGCCAAGAGAATGTGTGTGCCGGGAGAGGGAGCAAGGAGTGTTTAAAGCAGTAAAGAAAAAGTGTGATCACGTTTTTCACCACTTAGCACTTCACAGCAGACAATGTTTCCTGTGGTAGGACATCTTTCATGAAGCCTTCCACCATCCGTCCCTATTCAGTGACTCTTAGTTTTGTTTTTCAAACACTTACACATTTGTGTGCATATGTAAATAATAAATAAATATTTAAATGACATTAAGCAACAGAATTAAAAACAACAGTAAAATCATATACCAGGGCACAAGTTAATTGTCCACTTGTGCAATTCCTAATCTGTCAGCCTTGCACTTCCTTATCAGAAGCTCAACTGAAGAGTCTGTTTCTGGTATGCCTTTGTCAAAAATCCTGGGAACTGTCTGGGAACTCCCTGCAGCTAAGGCTGCCGCTCCGTTTGCATGTCCAGGCTGCCTGGCAGAGCCAGAGTTTACGTTTTCGACTTGAGATCTATGGAACTGAACCTTAAACCGATGTCTCAATGACACTCTTTAAACCAATGGTTTTGGGGGACCCAGATGACCTCTGAAATCACTGTCATATGAGGAACAGGCTGTTAGCAAATGTCTGGCAACACTAATTTTGATTCTGTTTTAGTTTTCAAATGGGAAAAATACAGATTTCTTTGTAAGCAAAAACCCCCACAACAAAACATCGAGATGCTGTACAGTTAAATACAGATATTTCCAAGATAGTTTAGAGCTAAAGACTGTATCTGCATGAATAAGAACCTGCAAAAAGTCTTAGTCTTGCAAGGTTTTAGCACATCTCAAATTAAGTTGTAGTAATTATGGAATGGGTCAGTCATATTATTAATTCTAATTTAAATGTAAGAGCGAGTTCTTATAGGAACGGATTGTATTTTGGCAAAGAAATCTTACCTTTCACAATCTGAAGTATTGCTGTAAATGATTATTCATCAGAATGAAAAGCATTGGCTAAGTAAGTATTTGGGGGGTTTGTAGTTTGCTCACCATTTCATTTTAAATGATTTTGGCAGTTAACGCCTTCATTTTTAAAACCATTACATTTATGCACAATCGCCTTCCGTGCTGAAGGGACTTAAAGCGATGAGGATAGATTTACTCTGTTTCAGTTTCAAGAACTCCTGAGGAATAAAACCCTACAGAGTGGGGATGAAGTGACGCG
Source organism: Baryphthengus martii (assembly GCA_013396935.1). Taxonomy (NCBI): domain Eukaryota; kingdom Metazoa; phylum Chordata; class Aves; order Coraciiformes; family Momotidae; genus Baryphthengus; species Baryphthengus martii. The sequence goes on from VWZK01009595.1 coordinate 130,483, forward strand.
GCTTTCATGGCAGGGTGCTCCCTCTCACAAACCACGGGAGGACAGAACTACTCTGTACCTGCTACAGTCCCTCAGACCACGAGATCCTTGTTCCAGTAAGGTCAGGGAATTTTGCCACTGGGCCAGATCTAGTCACAACTGCACCCTCCTGCAGCCATGATGCGTTTCGCAGCAGACAGCATCTTACCACAGGCTCACGTGCTCTCTTCTGTACACCTGCCCCACCAGCTCTCTTTCAAATTCCCGTGCCCCCCAACATCTAGGAAACTGAGAAGTGCAGTCCTGCCGTGTGCAGGAATCACCGCATAAAGGAATCCAGTTCCCCCGGAATTACAGTGGAGCTACAGTCAGCAGCACACTGGACATCCAGTGGCTGTAGAAAGCCAAGCAGCTCAACATAGAAAGCAATTTAAATACACAACTGCCAATGCAACACGGTGTCTTTTTTGGCAGAGAAGATAAAAATAGCAAAGAAACAACAGCTCTGTTCTTTTTATGAAAGTCTGGCAGTTTTCCAGTAGAGACTTAAGTACTTTTTGTACTTCGGGGGGAAAAAAATGATGGGATGTGGTCCAAGACTGGTCATACGAACCTGAGAAATATGGAACAAGAGGCTGGGCTGAAGCAGCCAAAGTGGTACCACCAGCTGCAGCCCCATTAATTAACGCTCTGCGGTATGTAGCTTTAAGAGTGACCCTGATACTTGCTGAACACAAGCAGATAACTTTTCCAGAGCAGCTAGGCTTTTCTTACTGAGGTATATTTATCCAAGAAGTACCTTGCACATTTCCCCCCCATCTCACAGGGCTGTAAATTAGTTTTAATTACAGAGGTATGTAGTAAAAGCTGTGCTCAGCCTTCTGCAGCAGTTGAAGATTTATTTTACAGTTTTAGGTTTTCTCTGGAGGTCTAAAATGGGGTGGGGGGGAGGAGCAAAACATGAGAGAAAAAGCAGGGTTTATAGATCTATAAAATTACCTAACTTCAGATAAATAAGTGTTTCTGTGCAACTTGAACAATGTAACAGAAAACTGGGTTCTGGGGCAGACAGTGCAGTGCACTAGAATACAGATTCCTTTCTCTGTGTGCTGTTCTTTTAATTTGGAAAGAATGACAATTTTATCTGCTTAAAAAGGAAAATATGACAACTACAATAAGCTATTTCAGCATGTCCCAACTCTAGGTTTATGAATGATTTTGAAAAAAAGTACTGTTAGCAGATACAGAGCAGAACTTTACAGTTTCGTTGGCAACACTGACTCGTGGATACAGCAGCGATCTCCTGAACGTGAGCTGGGAGAGTCACTGGGTGCAATCTTAAACCAGAAAGAGCCCCAGGATTTTGAGTCCTTATTCTGCCAGGTGCGATCAGCTGGCTGTAGCCTTTAGGCACTGTTGGCATTCAGTAACACTGTAAATCCTCTTTTACAAATAGTAGTTCTCTTTGCCCCTTTAGTATACGATACCTTGCTGACCCCCAGCCCTGTCTAGCAGGGAACCTCCACAGTAACATCAGTCAGGGAACACCAGCTACCCACATCAGCTACTCACTCCTTTCAGAGCCACACTGTTCTGCTGGGTTTAAACTTGACAAACGGCCTGAGATTTTAATCTTGAATCAAAGCTCTTGTGTTGGTCCAAGAAAACAACGCTTGTATCAGACTCCACAGAATACAACTTGCATGTGCTGTGCAGAGGGTGGACACTTCACGTGTATTTCACTTAGCAGTGAGCTGTTTCTGTTGGGGGATCTAACCTACACAGCAAATACTGATTTCTTGTTTCTCAGTAAAGTGCCAGAAAGACATCGTTTCCTCTGAGCAAAACCCAGCGCCTACACGCACGACAACAGGTACGTAGCCTGGCAAATGAAACAACAAACAAACAAACAAAAAGTAGTCACCTAACTCAAGGCCAAACGAAAGAAGGAAAGACAGAAGAAGGTTTTTGGACTGGCTGGTTCTTCCGGGAATGCAGCTGTGCATTCCAACAGGCAGCAAGAATGTGGGTTTTTCCATTTATGCTGATCACAAGCTTTGCTGCATTCTGCCCAAAAACATCTCTTCCCCCTCCCCCCGCTGTACGGCTCCGCTAGATACTGTTTCACAAAACAACACTACTTTGTATGAAAGAATGGAAATTTAACAAAGATTCTTTAAAAGTCTTCTAAGGACAGCCAGTATCACAGGGCAGAAAAGTTAAACAGTTCCCTGGTAGGAACACAGGTTACTTTTTCTGGCTGTGCAAGCTTGAATATACTGGGCGTAACTAACACAGCATTTGAGCCGGTCTCAAGGTCTCTTCAACTCCTACCACAGCCAGGTGTAACAGTCTGGTAATTTTGTCAAGTGATAGAAATGATCACACGCAGTTGTGTTTCTTGTGCTCTTTATACTGCTTTAATACCACCAGTAGCTATCAGCCAAAAGGCCTCCTCGAGTCCTTGCGTTACTGTATGTTTTTTCTGTCTCTCCAGAGTCACAAAGAGTTGGCTTTTCTGGTCCTCCCACCTTTGTCCAAAACCTGCTCCTGCTGGTACCAGTGTGAACAGAAAAGTTCCCCCTGAACTGCTACCCACTGTGATCATTAGAGAGAGATACAACTAATCCTACAGCTAATAACTAAACTAATGCAAAAGATTCCTGAAACTCATTCTTCCTGCCAAACAGCACAAAGCTTAAACAGCACCTTTATCTTCCTCAAGTATGTTGCATTAAAAACAGATCCTCCCGTTACCTTCCAAGACAGCACTGCAGAAAAAGCAGCCAAAACCCAAAATAAATGTTTTTTCTAGTAGCCATCTTGTAATGACACAACAAAACCCACCAGTAAGATAAGAAGATTGACAAGACAAGGCGCTGCCATACGTTACTCTATCTGACCTTCAAAATGTGTGGTTTGCTGATTTCAAAAGTAAGTCGACCACTATGAAAACATCCAGTCCATTACCTACCTCTAACGGCATTCAGAGCACAACTGGTTCATGTCTTTGCCATATTTTCTAATAATGTTCAACTGTGGAAACAGGCAGCAATTGTGACGAATGTCATGACAGGACTGTCACGTTGATATCTGATTAAAGCTCATCTCCACTCAGAGCCAGTTACCTGCCGGCTGCACCAGTAGATGGCTCCTACCTCTCTTTAGCAGGACATATTTTAAAGTTAGAGCTCTGTCAGCTCTCGAAGAAAAAAGTCTTTTGTCTTTTTAGATGCCTACAAAAGTCTCTTGGGACTTGGTCTGGCTCTTACTAATTTCAAGGGGAGTTGGAAAAAGCACTAGAACAGCTTAAAAAAATAACAAATAATGAGAAAGAATAGGACATAAAAATAAAATTTATTGTCTCCAAATCTGCCCTATTCTCTTTTTTACCTTCCAATAATGATTACATGTGTTTTCTGCACATTTAAGTATCAGAAAAACATATAAAACATTTTTATTGCATACAGCAAAAATTTATCTATCTATTTCAGCTTAGATGTGCAAGAATCCGCTTAAATTTTAGAACTGGAGTGAGAAAACAAAGACAGTCAGTTTTACTCCATGCACAGCAATTACTTCAGCTGTCAACTCAAGTCACTTTTATTGCTAAAGCAAAAAGGTGAAGCATCAAGTGGATTCTACAAAAACAATATAAGTTTATTTAAAAAAACCCCACACCTTCTGTTCTGTACTTCCCTGGCACTGTTAGGCATGAGTAACAGCAAATGACCAAGCAGAAGGAAAAGGAATGAAAATGCCATGCATTCAAGGGAGAAATCTAATTATTTTCTTTGCGCTGAGGAGAACCAAAGTTAGTACCGAGTTTCAAAAACATTTACAGATCTTCTGCAGCTCTCCCACGCTTTGCTGTGCAGAGTGAAATCCTGCTGCTGCCTCCTGTAGTCAACAGGAGTTTCGCTCTCAATTTCAGTGAAAGCCAGCGCTGTACCCTCTTTTTTTTTTTTCCTAAGCCCAAAATGTAGCCCGTTATGATTTGTTTTTAACAAATCCTAAAGATGAGTGTTCAGCACTTGCTGTAAGGCAGTGAGTTTTTCAGCTAACTACTGGCTATGCTAAATACAATTCAGACTGTGCTCGCTCTCAGTCATGAAGGTGCATATTCCTGGAAATGTCACGCTTCAGATAATTCATCAGTATAAAAATGGTAACACTGATTTTATTCTGACAGCTGTAAAACTTCCATTTTTTTCCAAATGAAACGCAAAGAAAAATTCTAAAATCAAAGTCTAAAGCGGATGGTAAAAGGTGTTACTAAAAATTCTCTTCTGAATTCTGCTCCAGGTCACACAGATGCAAATACTGTGTATTTCTACCGCTCCTCTTGGCTTCCTCAGCATTTGCACCTGAAAGGGAATAAATCCTAGAACTACAATATCAAATTTGTCCGAGCAGTTTAATTAGTACTTGCTGCAAAAATGTAGATTGTGTGTGTGATATGTAAAAATCTGATTATAGAATGAAAACAAAAATCAAACCTGTAATTAAATGCTATGTCATCCAACCCCAAGATGAATACTTATAGCTCATCTACCATAGGAGCCATTGTACGTGAACTGTGGTGATGTATAAACAAAGTGCTTTATCTGGGGTATGACTGGAAGCTCCAAGATTGTAACGTCCTTTAAGATAACATTCCAAACCTATCCTTTCAAGTTTTCAGCCAAGAATTTGTTTTTTATAATTGCTTTGCTCTTGGCAAAAGGAAACTATACTTCAGGCTAAGTTCTCCCCCCCGATGCCACTACCACTCCCCCATTTTTTGCCAAAGTAACAACACAAAGTGTTTTGAAAACCAAAACTACAGGGAACTGGCCGAAGCTGCTCCTTGTTGTTGTTTCTTTCTGTATCACATTTACCGTGAGGTATCATAAGACAGCTCGTTAAAAACACGACTAATAGTATTGTTTTATCTATAATGAGATCTCACCCTGCAGTTCCCAGCCGGGTATCCCAGACACGGGCAGCTGATCCGAGAGAAGCTAACGCTTGTGCAGAAAAGGCCTGGTCCCTACCGGGGCTGACAGACCCAGATGAGCCCCTTCTGCACGGACAAGTAGGCTCAGGATTTAGTACTCACATAACTGCTGCTGCTGCAATACTTCTTGAAAAGACAATACTCCCTTGCCCACATGAGTAACACTGAACTTACTTTTCTGCTCCCCGATTGTGGGGTGTTTTGTCACGCAGAGCGCTGCTTGATGCGATTTTAGGAATCCCCAGCGTTTAAATCACTGCTGTCTCCCCAGGCTGTCTATAGGCCACTAGGAACACCCCTAGCCCTCTCACTTCCAATATGCACTATGTGATGAGATCATTTATTGAGCATGGCCATTAATAAAACCACAGAAGGGAGATTTTAGGGAGTGTCTGCTCCCTTCTCTGCCAGCTGCAGGGATTTTCTAATCACTTTATGCTGCCATAGCACTGTACTGAGATTCAGCTGCATTTTTCAGGGGAGGAAAAAAACCTGCTGCAGGGTAAACACAAAGCTAATTTTGAGCAACTTTGAAAAACCTCCATCTAAAATAATTACAAATCGCACTTCGTAAAAGGAAAAAGATATTGCAACAGTTTCCCCTTATTTTCCCGACAGCCACACCTCCCTATGACACTAAAGTAAATACTATATATCACTACAAAGGCTAAGTCCTCATTTCACTTTGTTGAGCAATGCTAGAGTGAGGCTACATCACTGTAAAATAACCTTTCCTTGTTCAATTTTGCATGAATTTAAGCCCTCACAGTTCATAAAATTGAATCTCTTTTACAGAAGTCCTATAGGCTGTATGGAAATGTTCTCTAAAAAAACCCCAAGCAGATAACTGAATGATACAAAAGGTTTGCAGCAAATTTTTGTTGTGAGGAGATAAGCACAGAGTATGTGTGCAAGAGTTTGTGATTGTTTGTGTAAGCCTCATGCTCTTGCTCGTAGTCTCCTGATTGATGAAACTTAGTGCGTGCTCCGCTGAGAGTCAGTATTTGTTTTTTCAGAAAGAATTGCTGTATTTTGTCTCCTGTCTTCAGGATACTCAGGGGGAAAGCCCCTTCAGTGCAGTAGGAACAATTCTTTTTTCATCTTCATCCCTGAAAACCATTTGCAATCTTAGCAGAGGAACAAAGGCCTGCCTTAAATAAAAAATCCCTCTCAAACAAGGAAAAGGAAAGGAACCTATTACCCATCTGAGACCAAGCTAAAGAGAATTTTACCTTTAGTCCCCCACCAAATGAAAACTCAGACAAAGGGAGAGCTTGTCACAGAGTACTTACTCTAAGAGACTCTGCGGCGGCAAGGAGAAACAGAGACAGGTTCATGACCGACTGGATTCCTCCCCTGCTCCAGTTAATTCAGAGAAGTGTTCAAATTCACGGTCATTGCTGAGTCTTCCACCACCAGATTTACAGCTTATGCAGATGCTGCTGTAGAGGCTGTGCTGATTGTGCTGTTCATGTTGCCAGCCCATGTTTTAAATGTTCGCTTCCTGTATCAAAAGGCTAAGTTCTGGTCTCTTACTCAGCCTCTGAATTCAAAGGCCTTTCTCTGGGTTTAAGTAATTTCACCTGGTATCAGCAGAGATCTCAGGAACTCGGGAATTTAAGCACTTGCAATTGAAAAACTTGAATCTCTTTGAAACCAGTGAACTAAATTATGATGTGCTTGTTAAATTTTACATGCCAAAATCATAATAAATCCCTGCCTTAGAAGACCCATCCAGTCTAATTTGGAATTTCCAAGGCAAAAATCATGCAAGAGAATGTGGAAAGTTAATGTTTACAAAACAAAGATCATTGATGGTATCTGCATAATGTCTATCCTATTAGACAATTTGGATTTAAAAATACTAAGGAAACAAGAATTATGCTGTATGTTTACATCAACAAATGAACAAAGACTGAAGTGTGCAAATAAAAATAATCTCCAAAGTGAAAGACTAGAATCAAAGAACGAAATGTTTTTCTTCTGGAACTAGTAATTAGCACAAACAAGGTCAGACAATTTCCTGAAAATAAACATGTGCGTGTTTTTCTGCTGTTTTCCTCCTTTGTTTTTTGACCAGTATTTGTAAAAAACGCACAGTGCTCAGCACACGAGTGTTTGGTCTACAGCTCAGCGCTAGTGAGGCAAAGACACAGCAGTCTGTGACAGTCACAGAACACCCTGAGCCAATGGCTCTTTTATGCTTTACAGACATTTATAAATGGATTTTTAAAACCAAACAAACTCATCTATTTTGGAAGGCTGAACTAATGGCCTTGCTTCGGGTAAGTTTCCACCACACGACGGACTATAAAATGATAGTACAGGTTTATCGGGCAGGTGAATACAACACTAGGATGAAAAATGAGCAAATTAATTTGAGGAAAAGTCTATTGAGTGGCTGTTTTAATGTGCAGAACATTTCAACTCACATCCCAGTACTATTTTGGGCTTCACAGAATCACAGGGTGGTTGAGGTTGGAAGGAACACCTGGAGGTCATCTGGACCACTTGCACCCCACTCAAGCAGGTCGATCCAGAGCTGGTTAGCCAGGACTGATCATCTTCCTAAAGGCTGGCTGACGTAACTTGAAAGCAATTATGGCCCCTCAAGAGAGATTTCTGTGTTTTTATTGTTTGTTTGGTTTTTTTTAAATTATTCTCAGCATTCCCAGAAATGTGGGAATTATAGAAAGATGCTATCAATGCTGATTTCTTTGTATCTGCTTTGCACAGCTTTTCGAAAGCACTGAGCAGACAAGACATATCAGCAGAGCTTTCATTTCTGCCAGTGATCTCTGTCACATTTTCCTTCTGGATTATATCAGAACTTGGATTATTTGTTTGCCACCACATACTATTTCACATTGGTAGCATACAAGGAGAGAAAAGAAAAAAACGGATGAGGACAGATTGGAAGGAATTTCTAACTTTGTGATGTTTTCAAAGCTGCAGATTTTAACAACTTCTTACTCCAAACTGCTACTTAAAAATCTCTGAAATGCAGAGCACACGTCCTTTAAAGGTTTAAAATAATGTTTTTAGCATTAAAAACTCAGTATGTTTGTGCAAACTGTTTCTCACCGGCTGTAATTCTATCTCCTAACATCCATTATTCAACAAACATATGTTAGAACAACTCCTTTACTACCTCCTCAACATTTCTACAGGGGAATATAAAACTTTTTCAGCAAAGGTGTACAGGGTCAACCTAATCTTGCAAATAATCTTTGCAGTGTACAAGAGATTCTCCAGCATCTTTATCTCTTGAGCTTAAAAGAGCTATCAAAGTTAAAAGGCAGGATTACAGTTATCAGACCAGTATTTCAATTTTAAGAGACGGACTATTGATCAACACAGAGAGAAAGCTGATCTGTGTAAGCACCACATGAAGGATTTCCAGCCCATCCAATAATAAACCAAAGTGTTATTTCAGGGAAAAAGTTCTTTTGAACATTTAATCACACTGCCCATTGAATAGAAATTACACAAAAAGTACATGAAAAAGTTGTTTTTTAAGAAATGTGAACAATTTTCTCTTCCTATCACAGGAAGAGATCAGAACTCGTTTTTGCTACCACGATAAAACATTCAGAAATTAGCCATCTCAAATACACTATTCAGGGCTTAGAAAAGGGAATTTGAAACAAAACTAAACAGAAAGATTCAGACAGGAACAGCATTTTCCCTTGGATCCAAGTCAAAGTAATCTGTAAGCGATAAATCACTTGAATGTGTGTGTAATTCTTTTATACGGAAAGCAGCACTTCTGCTAATACTGCATTTGGTTGTTGTTTTGGTTGTTCTGTACTTACCTGTTTATTTTGATAGTTAAACGGTTTTACCCTTCAAGCTTTAGCATAACTGTTTGTGTGCAATCAGAAACAGTTTAAGAACGCGCATCCTGATGCCACTGCCTATGCTAATATCAACCAATCCACACTTGTGCAAGAGGGATACTAATCAATTCTAGGCTTCCAAAATGCATGGAAGAGGCGAGATCCCCTGCCCTGTCACAGGTGCCCCTCCAGCACAAGTGCTAAATCCAGCACAGTAAGTAGTCAAAAATAAGCCACATACAGCTCTCCAACAACACTGTCCGTTTCTCACCAAGAGAATCACCCACCGTATGTTTCCTTACAGCTGTCCTTGGAAGGGTGTGTGAAGAGGGGGAAAGGAGCACAGCTGGTTTGCAAAGCAAACACGGGCACAGAGAAGCAGCTTAAACTGAAACAACATTATTAGCCGCTGTGGCAGGCACCGCTGGTCCACCCGGCAGCTCAAACACATAAGCCCACAAAGGTACTCAGGTCAGGGGCTGCTTCTTAGGAGTCTCGAAAGCTCTGGGGAGTGGGTCTGTGATCTCCTCGGTGGAATCACAGGTTTTAAGTATCACGAGGAAGCACCTTTAGCAAAATCATGCTACTGCCTCCTGGTCTGAAGAAAACGGATCTGTTACAAAAAACGCACTTTGTGGTTAATAGGTATCAGTGACCCACGCAGCTGCTTTTCCTTTTTGCTCTATGTACAGAATTTTCACCTCAGTAAGAGGAATATTCTGATCTCCTGGGACTCAGAGAAGATCATAACTACACTTCCTGGGGGAACTATATGGGTTCTCACTTTGTTAGCGTCTTTTAAATTAAAATGTGTTTTGACAGAAAGTATGTTTGCAGTTAAGAGATTGAAAGCAACCAGAGGAAGTGCCAATTATAAGAAACTGTAACAAGGCAGTTAACTAAAAAGATGTATTTTCAAATCAATTTGACCATGTTCTGAACTCACTTGAAGAGTACAGCATTGCAGAGACAGGATTTTGTATCATCATGGCAAGGGCTGAGTACATTTAGGCCAGTTTTGAAAATCTCTCCACTGGTAAACAGCTCCACTTGTTTTTAAAGTTGTTTTTACTCGTCTCCGTGGAACTGGTCCAACATTTCCTAAGTATATTTTAAGTTATTTTTGTTATTTCTGTTTCACGGGCATTTTCTTTCAGGGTACATCTTTTGTCTCCACAGAAATAGCACTAATTACTTGGGTAGTCCCACGATTTTCTAGGGAGACTAAAGGGAGCTGTTATCTGCCGTGCCGTGTTTCTGTGCCTCTGCTGGGGGTACTGGACGTAGTGTGCTACAGGCCAAATATCCTTCTAAACTAAGCTCATAATCTCTCTGGTGTAGGTAGCATTGTTTAGTAAATATTAACACGAATCACTCATCTGCAGGGATCATGGATGGCTTCTGCTGCTGTACTCTCTACTGTTTGTAAAGAAATTCTGAAAGGCCGTCTAAACAGTTTATAGTCTGGAGCTGGGCAAGTGTTGAGGAAAATACTTCAAAATGTGCTTTAAGAGAATCTACGCCCTTTATTCTTAGCCCAAATACACTGGAGGGGGGTGAGGGGTGCAAGACACTGCATTCACAAACATCTAATTTGAGCTTTAATCATACGATGCTTCGACTAACACATACAGAAGATGATCCTTTGAAGCTAACCCAGATAAATCCTGAACAGATAAAGATCGTCTAACTAAGAATAATTTGGATTTTAAAATATGTTGAGGTCGTATGTATGAATTGCTTCCTGGTTTTCAACTAAAAGGGGACTTCTCAAGATGTTTGAGGAACTTTCTAAAGAAACAGGACAACTCCTTACACATAATGCAGTAACTGCTACTGTGATTAATTCAGAAACACCACAGACATCATCTTGTGAACTCAGGAGTTGTCACAAGAAAAAAAACTTGCATCAGAAAAAAAAAAAAAAGTAATGTAACCTGAAGTCTCACACACTTCTCTTTAAATATTGTTTTGTGTGATTGTAAGCAGCACCACATATGAAGGTACGGCTTACACCGGCAGTTTCTAATTTATGTGAATTATTTTACATCTGTGAGTACTCCTATTGGCTTCTGTATTAAGCTAAATCATAAGAAAACATCCCTTTAAGGTAAAACCATGACTCTGAAGGTAGCACCACCATTCTAGCCTTATGGCCCACGATAAACTACTTTCTCCAAGGCAAGATCAACCACTACAGATTAAAATAACCTCCCTGATAATAATTCATCAAAGCTCTAAGTTAGGTAGATCGTACCTTTGCTTTACACATGAAGTGTGCCCATTTTTAATCTAACCAAATTCATAGAGAGGGGTACAAAATTCTTTTTTTTTCCCTTTGGTTTTGATCTGCAGTAAACTAAACACAGATGTCTCCAAAAGCATGAGGCCGGTGATGAGAAATCAGAGTTTTCGTATTTGGAGAAATCTAACTCTAAGTAGAGGCATCCTTTTCCAAAAGCGCTCGTAGATTTACAGCTTTGAAACGGTGTACTTTGACTTGGGTTTCCCTCTCTCCCACCCTGCACCCTGACAAATCATCCTTGCCTTCTGTGACTGCTAATCCCAGTTGGCTGCAATGACACCTACTGGATGTCAGCACTGATGAACTGCAGACCCTGCCGCTGCTGAGCGGGGCTCGCATCACTGCCAATGTAATGTTCAATACCACAGTCCCCTCTCAGGCAGAGCTCCCACCCACTGCAACTCTCTTCCTGACTAGTTGGATCTCAGTTACCCCTATGAAGCAATTTCCTGCCTCTTTCAGGCTCGTTTCTCAACTCCCAGGTAACAAATTTTCAACCTGATTACAACTGGGCTAGTTTAGTCCAGACTCTTTTAAAGAAGTTGCATAATCTGAGCCGCTCCGCTGCAGCTGTTGCTGTACAAAAGTTATTTATAAACTGTGGACAAAATCCTTAGATATTTACAAAAGCTACTATGCAAAATAGTAAGATATACTGCCTCGTGCCACGGTTATTGTTTTCACCAGGACCTTTCTGTTTGTTCAGTCCTCACTGTGAGAAACCCACAGCTGCATCTTGGATTTCACTGGGAAAGTTTAAAACGTGAAAGTTCTGATCACAAATTTAACGTCGCAAAGTTAATGCCATCGTTAATTTAATTCTTAACTATTGTATCTTCTTAAATTGGAAACTGCCTACATGACTAGCAACATCAGGATTTTTTTAAATAGCCTTGGGAGAAAGGCTTGCATTACACTTGTGCACAATCAATCACTTTTGCTTGCCCATTTGGTATCATATAATCAGAAAAAGGAGGAGACAGGAAGTTTCCAGAATACAGTATTTGCAAGACTATTAGCCAACCTTCTTCACTATTGCAAACAGTCGTGGCCAAATTAGGTGGAAATAAGTTGGCAATGGGATCAAGATTCATCTAATCTTTGCTCGGATTACATTTGTTTTAACAGATACTGCACTAGGGAAAAGGTGGGGCTCAGCGTGGTATCATGGAGGACCAGTGGAGGCCCAATGGGATTCCAGGCTTTAAAATGGATGTTTTTTTAATTACCTGAGGTCACTAAATTTGGAAAGATTCTTGAGCCATATGTGGTGGTCCTTGGTGGCCATATGTGGTGGTTCCTCCTTGGCTGAAGAAACCTTAGAAGAAAACACTGACATGAACCTGAGCCTCTCTTGTGAATTCTTCCTTTCAATGGTGAAATAAATGAACATGGATCTAAATTAGAAATATATTACCTAAGATTATTAAGGAGCTTAATAGTCTAGTAAAAGACAGCAAATCCTGGATGAACTCTTCTGCAACTCCAGTTCTAGCATTCGGCAGAGGAAATAAAAACATAACACACTAATGAGACACTAAGTTAGAATCACCCACCCACCAGCTGAGTAAAATAGTCCTTTTTAAAGTTCTTGAAAAAAAGAAACACAGAAAAAGTAAAGTACCCAGGTATGCTGTGACCGTGAACATAAACTGTGAAGCCTGCCTCAAATCAAGTGGGATTCTTAACATCTAAAAGAAGTGGAATTCAGCAGTTTTAAAGATACATATAAATAATTGATTTTTATTATAGGCCATTCAAGCAGGATGTCCTGGGACAACTTAAAAAAAAACCAACAAAAAACAGAAGAAAATTTTCTCAGCCAAGAAAAGAAGCTAGAACTGTAACCGTTTACGGTCTGTGAAAAAGCCTCATACAGAATATTGTCAATTGGTATTTCCATAAGGTTCAGACACAAATAAGTGTAGAGATCCATACTCTACACACAGCCTTATCAGTAGCACGTTACAGAGGTATTTCAACTATCTCCACATCACATCAAGCGTGATAAAACAATGATGCTGAGGAACCTGTCCGTCACATGCTATATACACTCTGCTTGGGGAGAACACGCTCTGGACTCAACGCTAACTATGATCTTTAATGGTACATTTTTTTCAAAACCATCTGCCATTCAGGATACTTGAAAATATTTGTAGAGTTCTTCTCACATCGTTTATCAAAGAGTTTTCAACTCCTAAACTCCAGAAAGGTAGCCCCAGCCTATGTTGTGACCTGAAGACTCAAAAGAACAGTGCAAAATAAACAAACCACGAGCAGACACAAGAGAAGATATGCATGAGAGGAAGACGAGTTTTCTAAGTGAATTCCTTGGCATTTTAACCAAATCCTATGCATGATAAATTAGCAATGACGAGCTGAGGCTTCTGTAAATAAGCTCTTCAAAAAGCATTGGAGACACAAAGAAATAAGGATGAACCAACTCTTCATTGTTTGGTCTGAAATCAACAGAGAACAACTGACAAACTCAAGTGCTTGAAGTGATAGAATGAGAAGCTCCAGGCTGCACCAGCTTCCTCCTTCCTCTGCATTTCTGAATATTTTATCTGCAAAGCAGTGATTCGGGCTGGTCACCTGTAAAGAGCCACCCCTATGGACGGCACCTGAAGAGCCCCAGCCGTACGGCAGCTTGCAGCATGACACAGCCGGTGGGTTATCTCTGCTTTTGTGATCAGAGGCGGTTCTTCAAAGCAGTAGACAATGTTTAGCCTTATCTTTCATCTTTTAAACACTAAAGGACAAATTTTGTTCTCCTCTTTTCTTAACTACCCCGTCAGGAACTGCCCATTTGTTCACAGCATTTGCACTCACCGTGTCCTCTCAGTGATCTAGTCTGAGACCTCTCTTCAACCTGCCAGAAAGCCTGAACCCAAACCTAGTTTAAGAGACCAAAGGTGAACTGAGCTCCCTACTCATCTCCTTCCGATCTAAGGCTTTCAGTCCCTGACTCATAACTAGTCCCCAGGCTGTAAATCTCTTGCTGGTCACAGAGGAGGAAGGAAGTTATTTCAACTGGCAGGGCTGGCCATAAGAGTCAGGACCCTTCTGGAAGTGGAAGGAAAGAGTTTCATTTCTCACTAGATGCAAAACTCCATGTCTCATTCAAGAAAAGCTTCTCTCTTTTTTGGCCTCAATCCAACCCCTTAGGGCTGGCTGGTCCTGAAGACAGTGCTAAGTATGTATGTGTTGCACCAAGAAGCCTGAAGGCATTGGGCAGTGAAAGTAAAAGTAGTAGTCAAGTAGTTGAAATTGTCTCCATAAATATACTAGAAACCAAGCAAGGGGATCTATCACAAATAATATTTACTATAAATTCAGCAGAGCTGACAGAAATCAAGTGAAAACAGAAAACATGATTTGAGATATGGTGACAATAGTCTCTAAGTTTCATTTATACCATTCCATCAATTCAGAAGAGTCTCAAGATGCTTCTCAAGAAATGTAGACTGGGATGTTATATCCAGTCACCCCACGATAAAAGAATGATCCTGATTTGGACAACACAAAGCGGCAGTGCCTTGATTCACAGTCACCAATCACCATACAAGCCAAGGTTCTCTTTTTTTTTTCTAGTAAAAATCTTACCAGGGCATAGATTCGAAGTAGCCACTGTCATGGCCTAATCTGCACTCCCACATAACACAGACCATTAAATTACACCGAGCTGTCCCTGAGTTAGGCTCAAATATTCTGGACATCAAGCCCAAAAAGAAAGTGTTAGCACGCAGTAACTGTCTACAATGGATTCCCATTTTTGGTGAACAGTAGCAGGACTGAACACTGGAATTTTCAGCCAAAGGAAAACACCTGGCAATTGATAAATATTGAGAAAGCTTATCATCTCTCTACCATTTTACAGATCTGAAAACTGAAACTCAAAGTTAGGCACAGAGAAATTAATCTGCAATTAAAAGCAAGTAAAANCAAGGAAAACACCCGGCAATTGATAAATATTGAAAATTAATCTGCAATTAAAAGCAAGTAAAATTTACATGCACTAATGGAAGTCTGCAAAATAGAGTTTCAATGAGATTCGAGTGTTACGCACGCTGCTGCCTCTACCCAAGTCACCATAGAGTCAACATAAAAGAAGGAATTTCTGAGTCCCAGCACCCTTATTTCTTTTACAGAGGGAAGCTGCTGCTTATTTTTATTTACATTAATTTGATTTGTACTCTTGTAGAGGAAAAGCACAGTGCCGAGAAAGCAAACGGTGTATTTTTTCACAGAAGAAACTGATGAAGTTCCAGAAAGCAAATGTTCTGTTCCGTAGAAGGCTCCATATGCCTGTCTAACCCAGCCATATTTCTGAGGTTAAATGATGCAAAGATAAAAAGCTGACTTCGTGAAACAAAGGTAAATAGCAACCCAGATGCTCTCATTCATATTCTGAAGTTATTGCCATCAGCTCTGTGACCAACACATTTCACAGCTTGTGAATTTGCAACAATCATAAATTAGGGCAGTAAGAGAAGACCGAGTATAGTCCTATAAACCTTTGAAAGGGTTTGCTTTATTTATATTCCAGCTGGAGACCCTACCAGTGCTCTAAAGTTCACAAAGTATTGGAATCCAGTAGAGTACAGTCCTCAAATCACTCATTTTATATTTCTGATGGCCTGCATTATAACTATGTATTTGCACCGCTTCACAAGTTCACGTACAATGTGAAGAACCGTCATTTATTCTTTGCCCTTCTTCTGTGCAGAACTAGGGCCACCAGGTACAAAACCTGTGCAATCCTAACATAAAACAAGATCATATCTCCAAGGAACTGGAATAACCTTTCATTTCCAGAGGCTTCCTTTAGCCCTCTTGGCTATCACACGAGAGCAATGTAATAAAAAGTGAATCCGGAAAAAATTTCCTAAGGTGACTGAATTTGCTTCCGAAGGCATAACCAACTGTACGTAATATCTAAGCACTAAATTAATAAACAGATTCCCCTCTAAAGGAGCTTGTCCTTCTCGGTGAGAAGGATGGACAAGACATGGAAGACCTTGTAATGCTGCCCCATAAACATTATGCTCTAATATCTATTTTGTGTAGTAAGTAATATGCAACATCTTGACTTTCCAGAATCCAGCATTTGCACTTATGCTGTGTTCACTGCACAGAACTTTTTTTTTTTCTAGGAAAAGTTACACATAATCGTGTTTAACTGCATTGAAAATATTTGTGACATCTGTCAAATTCGTTTAAAAAATTCATTAGGGTCAATGTAACTGCAATAAATACAAAATTAATAGCAAGGGGTTTCTTTCAAGGTTACATTAAAATAATATTTGGGATCTGTCTGAATCTGACAAAATCCAGGAAATTGGCTACAGCCACGATTTGTCTTTAATTTCTTTGTACCTAGATGAGGAAGGCGCTAAACAACCCATATTTTTTACCCACAGTGCTCCAACGTGCTGGAGCAGAAGTGGTTTCAGAATTAAACTCAGGATTCTTAGTCAGGCAGTTCAGCTGGGTTTGGCTTACAGCTCTCCTTGGGCAAGTTACTAATTATTTGGATCCCTTTTTGTAAATTCAGGAAAATGGTATTTAATTCTTCCCGTAGCTGTCGTGAGGCAGAGTTCTCATCATTAACGGCGTAAAACGCCCTGAACCTTCTGCATGGAAGTTGCTATACCACAGCAAAATGCTTTTGTTCTCTGTACTGCTAGCAGAGCCTGCTGAAACAAAGCTCTAAATTTAAACTCCTCTTCCCTGAGTTCACTCCTTCTTTCCCTTTCTGCATTCCCTGTTTTCCCTTCGTGACACTATGTCTTAGAAATTCACCTTCTCTCGGTTCAGTGAAAAGGACAGGACAAAATTTGGACCTCTGTGCTGCAACAATTAAGGCCACTGGAGAATGACATTTTCCATTCAATGGATTTCTCTATGTTCTGTCCAAAATAGAAAAAGCCAGAGACAAATTAAATCACATTAAATCTGGGATAGTTTTGAAATTTGCCAAGTCAATTACTTAATCTAAAAAATCTCTAATGCACAGTTTTAATTTGGAGTGTATGTGCCAAGTACTGCTCATAGCTCAGTATTTTCAAAACATACCAGTGACTTCAAGGACATACGACTGAATCCGGTACCTTTCAGCTAAATTGAAAACAGACAGACAGGTAAAATCCTGGTTTCCAAATTTACATCTGAATCTTTCCCCAGTTATATAAAAGAAGACATTCTCACAAGGCTTCAAAGTTCATCTCAAAATTGCATTTTTGTTACTTAGATCCGAGTGACAAGAAAGATGAATCACGTCTCAGAATTTATTCAGCGCTGCTAATTAAACTCATTCCTTGAGGCCTGGGAAGAACTAAACCGCTGGAGTGTAACAGTGAAAATTAGTGATTTGAATAGAAGAATCATGAACTTTGGAAAAGAAAACATTACCCATCGGTGAAGCTCACAAAATAGCCCCTTACAGAAACTAAACAAGATTAATGAAGGTGAAGTCAAGAAAAACAACAGCTTTTAAAAGTCCTCATGCCTTATTTTCTAAAATAAGAAAACTACATAAAATAGACTCAGTGCCCGTAAAACCCCTTAACGTGCATATACATATTTAACACAGAAAACAGGAAAGAAAGTTTCATAGGCTTCACCTTACTATATTGCACAGGAAAAAAAATATTCACCAAAAATGATTAAAAAAAAATTAAAGTGAAATTAACTTTCAAGTATTCCCATGTATTTTGCCCCTTCAAATTTTGTCATGATTCACTTAAAACTGTTTCAGAGCTACCAGGAACCTTCCCGAGTTCCTGCTGAAGAGCCTGGAGACCGGCACATCCAGAACACAGCTCTTGAGGGCTCTGCTCCTTCACTTTTCAACAAATGAAGCACAGATAAGACAATAAAAATAGCTGAGAATGAGTGGCTACTACATCTGGAAAGCCATGCTACAGAGAGCAAAGAGGAAGCCTTCAAAATCAAAAGACATTGGTGAAATGTTGGCTTTAATTCAGTAGTTATTCTCCCAGGAGGAATACCTCAGGGGCCACAAGATGCTGTCTGCTTAAAAGGCCAGGTGCTGCCGATCGGCTGGGCAAGATGCATCTTGCCTGTGCACAAGACCAGGACTTCTGGTAACAGCAGCTAAGCTCGGACCTCGGCGGGACCTCGGAGCTGCAAAACGATAGCTGCCGGAGATGCCTCAGACCACCTGGCTGCCCACCTGCTGTGTGCCATTCAGAATCTCACCCTTATCCCTGGCACTTGTGGCCTGACTTCCCAGGGCAACTACTTTCTATGACAACACTGAATTCCAAAATATCCAGCTCCTCCTGTCAGTTGGCCATATACAAGCATCTAGTCTTTTCACTGTAACATATATGAATCTATATGCTCAGAAGCTTATTACTTAGAAACAACTCCTCTCTAAAAACAAAAGCCTTTTTTTTTTAAAAAAAAGGTTTCCATCTTACCAACAGGGGTTGTTTTTTTCAGACATAAAACTACACTGATACATGAAACCACAATACAAACCCCATCACCTTCATGACAAGAATATTGTAGCAATAAAAGTGCATCAGCTCTTGAAATCCTGCCCTGTTTGGTGATCTGCTCCAGTGAGGTTCTGCAGGGATCCATTACCTCTAGAGGCTATGGTCTGGACCCAGCAGCAAAGGAGAAATGTGATCTCTGGCAGCCTTCATACCACACTTGGAAAACTAACGCACACCACAACGTAACTGACCACTTCTGTTCAAACCCATCAGATGATTGAACATGCACAGCCGTGTAATTACTCTTTAAACAGATAGTTTTCTTGGTGATTTGGAAAAGTGGGAGACCAAATGTAAAACTCCACTAATACACACTAGGCAACTGACGTAAAATCCAGGGAGATGCTAACAGGATTTAAAACAATAAAATCAGCAATTACATTAAAGCTCTCCTTGAGCGCAGAATTCTTAGCTGGTAAGAACATTTTTTCCTACGTTGTTTACATTCGAAGCTACTGACCAATGCACATTACCTCTGACCAGTGGTTTTCCAACGAAAAATGTTCCCTTTCCAGCATACTAGGTTAATATCACGACTATGAGATTTGGAAGGAAGACATCAATTGGACCTAAACTTCTCAAACTGTCCAGTAGCACTCCTCAATATCTAGCCTGGCTATGGGCAATATCAAGTTCAGTAGCAGCAAGAAGTAAGCAAAGATTTCCTTGAAGATGAGTGATCACACCTACACATAATTATTCTAGTATTGCTTGCTTCTCAGTAGAGTGAGACGTTTGTTTGCTTACTTTGCCTCTTTACATTTGTTGTACATTGCATACCTGACTGAAAAGGCATCTATACCATTTGTGGTAGCATATTAAAGATGCTAGATCTTTAATTTAAATGCCAGCCTGGGTTCCTTTTTAAATATGGAGCTTTAACATTTCAATGTCAGATCTGAACCTTGTATTAATCAACACACTTATAAAACCCGCCACGTGGCAAAAGTGCCAACGCTTCTTCGCCTCATGTTTCCGCGCTGCACCCTGTCCCATCACAATTTTTCAGATGAAAAGTCTTTCCTGAAGATACTTCTCAGACAAGAAGGACAACAGGATATAGTAAACTTCAACACAACAAAAGAATAACATGCAGGGTAGTACCTATGCCTAAGTTATGGAAGCATGATACGGCTTTTAAAAAAAAAAAGAGATTTATCATAAAAGTTGACTCTACAGAAAAGAAAGAAAAAGTATAATTATACATTACTTATTTGAAACACGTAGGTCATATATAGTTACATATAATAACTTAAAGAAAAAACCCAAACAGTTAAATTGCAAAACCTAGCAGTGCATTTAAATGGTTAAGAAGTTTCTGAACTGTTCTCTTCCCTAAGAAAAGACGTTCTCAAGTTGCAGCTACCCTTCAAAAATAGCTTTCCAGCACTTGAGTACTTTTAGCACAAGTATTTCTAACCCAGCAGCACATTAGTGTGTCCTTAAGGACAGAACAAGACAAATGCGTATCACGTATCACCGTGCTCTCAGAATGAAACGGCAAGAGAGAGTAACAATGGTAGTGTAACTAACTCCTAGGGAGAGGGATTCCCCAGAAAGGGAAAGCTGCACTGGTTTGGAGGTGCCTCTGTTCTCCTGTGAGGCTTTTATACAACAGCAGCATGAGGCACTTCTGGTACCTTAGAGAGAGATACATCCTTCAAAACCTTTTCTTCAAGACAAACTATGGGACTTTTTCTCACAAAGATGGTCAGAGCCACAGACAAATGATTAGAAAAGCTTTCCTGATGAGAAGAGACAGTCATGAAGAGGACCATCCAGCTTGGAGAACTGTTGAGTAAGAGGGTATTCAGGAAATGCATATTAAATAATGAAAGATACCGAGAAAACAGGCACTCTGTATTTAATCTGTATTATAATTGACTTTTAATGAAACCAAAGTGTAACAGCACATAAAAAACTAGTGGAACCCCTGGCTTTACTAGGGTTGGAAGAGGAATTTAAAGCGCTGAAAAAACATTCTTGCCTCTTGTCTTGGAATAGATATTTCTCAATACTTCTCCCAGAACATCTTTCATTCTTTAATAAAATTATAATTGAAAACACTGTAAAAACGGTGTGATTCCATGGATCAGCTACAGATCTCCTACCATTATGATTTGGTAATCAGTGACAGATTCTCAAAACATTCAGTGTTTTATTAGAGAAGGAAATTGTGTTTACATTTCATGGCATGTCAAACAGTGGCTGAGAAGCGACAAGGAAGAACCTTTCCGCTCCTCTTCCCCCTGCTTTCCCTGGACAACATGTTCTAACGGCCTGTTGTGGAGTTCCATCCATCACTCCCTAAACCATCCCCCAGCAGCCCCGATCAGAGGCAGCATACCAAACTACATGACACATTATGACACACTCCTAAGTGACCACGCTAAGGCACTTGCAAAACTACACACATTTACAGAACACATTCAGAACGTTTTCTTTAGAGACTTCCTCTTCAAATTTAAGATTACACACACTGCTTACGGTCTAGATGGTCAGCAGAATGGAATTTAACTAATCTTGGCCATTTGAAAAATATTGCCGTATCCTGGACATTTAACACGGTTTCCACAGATTTTATATGGGTCAAAGGGAGGGGAAAGTGCTTCGAAGATACTTTTAAGATAAGGCTTCCATTCCACTTAGAGTGGAAACTGCCTTTTTGGCACCTAAAGCTGCCGTGTTCTTGATCTGCTTTTCTTCAGGTAGAGGATCCATTCAGTGATGAACAACTTCTCCAACAGGGCTATGTGCTCTTTACACTGTATGCGCAGATTCTGCCTCGACTGCAAGGACCACAGAGGTGTGATGGCAAAGCACACTGAATTCTCACGGCTCAATCTATGGACTTGGGGCATTATTCTGGCCCCTGACGGAGTTGTTACAGAATTCCGTGATTTTTTTTTCAGGGTGTTTTAAGGAACACATAGAATAAAAGCTCTCAAATTTCACGTGAGTATCACTCCTCTGAGATTCATTAAAAAAAAAATAAAATAAATCCAGATCTTCCTATCTTGTTTGCTCTAACACAACGTTTTCTCTAAGGTCGTCGCCAGATGAATAGAAAGTTTTACGTTTCAGGCTACTCAGACAAGACAGATTTTGTTTTGAGAAGGTGTTTGGTTTGTGATGTAAAGTGCTCATTGAAAGATGTTTGCATCTTCTCTGTATGCAAGGGTTTCCAGAGTCCTTGGTGGCATCACAAGATGTATTTCATAGCATGCTCATACAAGAGTAGGCTCTTTAAATTACTGTGCAAGACCCTGAAACTACACTGAAAGCTTCAAGGAAGCAATGCTAGCCATAGTGCAGCAAGGCTCACGTTCTGATAATGCTAACTACACGCTAAACCCTTTGTATCTGACTTGGTAAAAGGTTCTTCCCCAAAATTACAACTAAACTCCATTCTTTTCATGCTTTGATTTTTGTTTGGTGTTTTTTTTCTAGGAGGGAAAGAGAAGGTTGGTAGGAATAAATGCATGTTTAAATAGGATATATTTTTTGACTAAAAGTCTAACTTCTCAGTTAAAAAGGAGGCAAGGAACATTCTTTACTTTTGCATTTTCATCACTGAATCAAAGATAGTTAAAAAAGGTAATTTTAAATTAATCTGAAAACAGTGAATTTCTAAAAAACAGTGCAAGAATGATATTTTTTCAAAATTAACTCCATAGTAAAAGGAGTAAAATGTTCCTCTTAAAAACCCAAGCATCAGGTTTTTTCTCAGAAGTTCAGATTAACTTCCTGATACATTCTTCTTCTTATGAGACTGATACTTAATAAATCACATTAATTTGCGTGTGTCCATTTTCACCAAAGACCTAGAAATGCCAAGCTCGTTCGCTTTGTGTAGACAGAAAGGGAGACCACACCATTTTTCAGAAGAGAATCCACTTTTCCTTATTACAATGCAGCATGCTGCTGCTTCTATTGGTTGCCATTACTAGATGAGAAATCAAGTAATTTCTTATATTATTCCTTATATTCCTTATATTCTTATATTATTCCCAAGTCCCTGTAGTGTAGTTCTGCAATACCTGAAGCATGAATATAGTCCTGGGGACAAGAGGATGACCACGAGCCAACAGTGTGCCCTCATGCCTCCTGGGATGCATTAGAAGAGCGTGGCCAGTAGGTCGAGGGAGGTTCTCCTCCCCCTTTACTCTGCGCTGGTGAGGCCCCACCTGGAGTACTTGATCCAGTGCTGGGCACCCCGGTTCAAGAAGGACAGGGAACTACTGGAGAGAGTCCAGTGCAGAGCCACTAAGCTTATCAAGGGAGTGGAGCATCTCCCTTACGAGGAGAGGCTGAGGGAGCTGGGGCTCTTTAGCTTGGAGAAGAGGAGTCTGAGGGGTGACCTCATTCATGTTCATAAATATGTAAAGGGCGAGTGTCAGGAGGACGGAGCCAGGCTCTTCTCAGTGACGTCTAATGTTAGGACAAGAGGCAATGGATCCAAATTTGAGCATAAGAGGTTCTGTGTAAACACAAGGAAACACTTTTTCACAGTGAGGCTGACAGAGCCTGGAACAGGCTGCCCAGAGAGGTGGTGGAGTCTCCTTCTCTGGAGACATTCAAAACCCACCTGGACACATTCCTGTGTGACCTGCTCTAGGTTCCTGTTCTGGCAGGGGGGGTTGGACTTGATGATCTTTCAAGGTCCCTTCCAACCCCTTAACAGTCTGCAATTCTGTGATTCTGTAATATATAATATTGATCTGAAGTATTTGAATTGTCCATTTGGTCAAAGAGCTTGGTCATTCTTGGAGGAAGTGTGGCAATGGTAAGGAAAGACCAGAAAGATAACAAAAAAGCTGTATTAAGATGATGGTTTGTAGAGTGTGTGACAGAAATCACACAAAAATCATTGCATAGAAAAGCTACAAAACTTCGAGATAGAACTAAGACATTTAGATGCAGTTTTAGTTTAAACGTGAACTTGCATATGATATATGTGATTTTATATAAATATATGACCCAGAAAATCTGTAGATAATGTAGAGAAATGATAACTATCACGGGATAAAAAACACTATAGATTAATGAAAAAATCTGAACAAATCCTGAACTGCCCAAGAAAGGGTACAGAGTTCTGACAGGTCCTTTAGTACAGATGGTGGGAGTAAAACATATCCACATGATAATCACATCCTTACCAAAATTGAAAACGTATGTGAAAGTCCTGGTGGTCTTGCAAAAATATAAACTCATAAAGGATTTCTTGATTTGGTGTCATCATTCATTTCTTTCATTTGAGAAATCAGTTTTAGTAGGCCATACAAAGATTGATGGCTTTTTCATAAAAGGATATTTTATGAAATAGTGAAATGTAGCATATTTCTACCTGATAAATGCAGAGACCTGTAAACTTTAAACCCACATTGGCCTTTGTTGCTCATGACCCTGTTTAAGTGATTTATTTTCTTTTAACAACAGCAGTCTGCAGGAGGTAGAATATACTGTGTAGATCTTTAGTTCTGTTGAAAATTGAACAGTTTAAACAGAATGGCTGACATTAGAAGACCTATTACTGAAAAGTCATATTATCTTCATTTCAGTATCCCTTTTAGGCGCAATATTTATGGTTGGAGAAAATAATAATTTATAAAGCCAGCCTGGTAGGCTGCTGCAGAGCAAAGGAGGAGTTGGCATTCTTGGCCCCACATCAGGGTGTCTCATGGACTGCACCAAAACTAGAGACTCTGAAAACCTGGCATGTGTAAAGGTAGAAAATCAGGACACTTGCCTGTTGTCTACAAGAACGTCTTGAGGGAATTGAACATTCCCCACCTTTGTGAAACATTTGGATTTCAAAGATTTAGCAAATTCCAAGGAAATAATACTCTGCTAGAATTTTTCTGCTGGGCTCTCAATAAAATAAACCAATGTCAAATAGCATCATAAACATACTTCCTACTCCTTGATATGAATATAACCATAGAGGTTAAGCAGATCAGTCCTCTTCCATGTGCAGGGAGAAACCATTTTAAATCCCAAACATTTTCCATACAGAGAACCCAACTTTGTTTCATAACAGTGGGGGCTCACGTGGAGTAGTTTCCCCAGTAGCATGCCACACTATTGAGCATACTAATGATCTTCATGAGAAGACAGGCTTACAAAATCTTAGCAGGCTTTAATATCTATCTCTGTGTTATCACATCGTGTCCAAGGCTCCATATTACAAAATTAAATGGACCTGATCAGAGAAATGAATAATGCTTTTTAAAAATTCTCTTTTGAAGTTGCTCATTCATGAAACAAGCTTCTTAGGTTAAGTAAATTCTGTGTTTGCAAAACATCTTAAGAATATATGGTGCTGTAATAAAAATAATATATGTTTAAAGCTCCCCTACTTTTCTTTACTCTTCATTATTAGAAATAAATCTTAAGAAGCAGATAAAAGTATTAATAGTAATCCCTCCTGAATGAAGACAGTATGTCCTATTCTTTTCAATGCAAGAGAAACTGGTTTTGACTAGAGTGGCAACAACTGGTAAACTGATTTTATAGTTTTGATTTATTGAATATTAGAAAATAGACTTTTTTAATAACAGCTCCATTTAAGTATTCATTAAAATGGAATTAGTGCAAGCAGGGCCAGATTCTGATATCCATATTCTTGTCAGACAGGATTTTATTACAGAAAAGTCTCACTGACATCAGTGGGATTACTTGTAAAAGACCATTCAGCATGAGTGAGAACACGGAGCTAGATCCTGACAGGGTACTGAGGGCTGCAGAGCTTTTAGATAACTCCCCAACCCCAAAAGTGCCTCACACACTCTCCAGCAATTGTTGGAGTGGTGTGTAGTTGTGTGCCCGAGGCACCTCATCTACACTGGTGGGCATCAACTCCTGGATCTCATCAACACAAACATGTGACTCACCTTGTCCCTGCCCCAGGTATATGGGACATGAAATATATACCTCTGTCCTCACAAAGGAAATAATTCCCAAAGGTTGATTATTTGGCTTTGGACCTTACGCTAAAGATATTTACCTTCATAGTTCTTTCAGTTTGAGTGAGTTTGACCTGAAGAATGCATAGCACATGTTGCCATAAAAAAGCACTATGAAGATGGATTTTGGTTTATAAGAAAAATCACTCAGAAGAAAAAAGCTAAAGGGGGCTATTGTAACGGATCTTATTAAAGGATCAAGGCTGCATATTCTGTTTTGCTAAATCACACAGCAGAAAAGACAACTATGTTGTGGTTCTCTTCTGTACTCTCCTGATCTAAAAATACATATAAACAAATTCCAGTAAACTCTTGTGATGGTGCTGGGTAAAGAGAACTGGCTTAGTTATAAATACTGTTAACAGTTCAAAAAAGCATATTGATTTTTCCATATATAATTCAAAACATTTCTCAAACTCTAACACCTGCACTATCTTTCTTTATTCAGTAATCTCTGTAACAAGCAGGGGAGGAGGCTGAAAAATGTGACCTTTATAGATAAAGCGGTGATGTCTGAGCAAATGGTGAATATCCTAATTTATCTTTCATTCAAAATTATTTGGCAATTGATTTAGGAAAAGAATCTTTAGTATATACGCTGTACTTCTGTATTTTGATTACCTACATGGGTCATATGTGGGATATACTTCTACTTGATTGGGTGAACGTAGTCAGAATCCAGTCCTGATGGCAAATACTCCACAATCTAGTCAGTGTACGTAGAGTCCCTCTTCCTCTCAAAGGGTGTTGCTTTGGCAGAATTCCTTAGTGGAAAACTCATTTGCCAACAGAAAAGCAAATAGAGTCAAAACCAATTTGTTTAATACTTGTTAAAAATCGAAAAAAACCCACGATCTATTTTGATTTGTAAGTATAAAGAGCAAACAGCTTACTTACAATTGTTCAACTTTGGTTTAAAAACCAGCCAACAGTAAAGGCTTCTATCGTATGGTTCTCAAAGGTCAGACCTGAAAGCTTCAGCTTCAGGTTCTACTGAGATAAAGGCACTGTGCTCTGCAGAGTTATGCTATTATCCCTACTTATCATCTTCACTGACTTCAGAAATAATTGCTTTCCTTAAACAAAAAGGAAGTCTGATTCTAATTTGCTATCTAGATCTACATTCTTATATTCTTTTTATAGATTTTTGAACAAGTTATCACTGGAATCTTCCTTCACTCAAACATAAGTGAAAGTTTTATCTTACTTCAGATATCACAAAAATAATTTATGACTAAGGAAACAAAACCTTTTGTCTCACAATATATTTCTTTGCGACAGCTGTGGTATTTCACTGAGAGCACAAAAGCTGTGATGGTCTGGACTGCAATCAACCATTTTTAATAGGAAATTTTTACAGACTTTTAATAAGATCTCCTAACATAATTTATGGGGAGAGGTTTTGAAGTGAAGAGGCATTGTTTGGCAAAGTGTTCTTCCTCTAATCTCAGGAAATTTAAATAATCGAGTGCTCATTTCCTCTAAACTTAGGATTTCTCCTAAAAAATGGTTAAGAAAAACACCTGCTACACTAGCAGCAAAATAAGTGTATCTAGAGTCCAAACAAAATATATTTCTAAAGGCATTTCAAAGGCAAAATGCTCCACGTGGGAACCCAATATTACTACTAATAATGCAATACTGGATTTTGCTTTTTAAACTCAGAATATTTAATAAATATTTGGAAGGAAGATAGCATGCCAGTCAGGATAACTGCAGGTAATTTTTTCAAACAAATACAGTTGGGGGAATTGGGATAAGCAGGCAAATATGGTGAATTTACAGTTTATAAGAAAGCCAGATAAGCACCCAAAAATTACTGTACTTACTGAAGTTATCCAGAGTTTTGGAGCTCCTCCGACTACAGAACTTGGCTGGAAGAATAAGGACAACAGGCTTTCCCCTGAGATCTCTGATATGTCTTGAAAGAAGAGGCTCAAAGGGTATTTTAGCACTTTCCCTTTAGTCCCAGCCAGAACTATGGAAAAAAACAGAAACATAAGTAGGAAGCACATTTCTATACATTGATAAAGCTAACGAAAGCTCCTAACCATGAAACAGATTTAATTTGTCTTATTGGGATTTGGATGAGGTTCTGAATTAATTTTTACCCTTTCTGAGTAACTCATTGTCTGTAATTCTGACTTAAAGCAACAGCTGACCTAAGTGTGCTCCCAGTCTCAGCTGGTTAGAAAATCTCTCCCAAAGGAGACAAAAAAAAAAAAGGGAGGGAAAAGTTTTAAAGAATGGTCTCAGGAAGAGCTCAGGTACAGTCAGACTGCCCGGGATTTGTCCAGGTCACTGTGTGCCAAAGCCCTCCAGAGGGCACTCAGCACAAAACGTACCGCCTTACGGGAACGAAAGGCAGCTGCAAATGTCATTGGCCAGGTTTCACAGAAGGCAGTTTTCCTCACCACGTTTTCCAGACAGCCAACTCAGCTTTCAACTCATCAACACAGATAGAGAACCGAAAAGAAAAAAATAAAAGAAAAAAGGAAGAAACAGAAATTCTGAGAAGGAAAAATGATGCATCGTAGGGTCTGTACCTTTTCTGTATCGAAGATCTGTTTGACCAATGACTTTCACAAATGAGGATCAGTTTCTAGAGTCAACCCTTTATTTTCAAAAGCTATCTGTTGATTTCAAAGACCTATTGTCTCCATAAAGACTGACTTTTAAGATGTATCACCTGAATTTTTTTATTCTTCAGTTATGTTGTCACTTCAGCTACTACAGCACACAGGACATTGCTTCTTTAGACTCCATCTCTCTCTCTGGTTTGCCTACAGAAACAAAATAAAAGTTTACAGTGGGTACCAGCCAAAACCCATCTCTTCCCTCTATCGATCCAGCAGCCAAGACTTATTTGGATGTTTCTTTCTCCAAGCATACACATCTAGACACACAGACAGACACCTCTCTATCGACACACACACAGACAGATATCTCTCCACAAACACGCGGACATCTCTCTACACACACACGCAGACGTGCGTGCACGAGGCAGTTCTGAAACTGCAGTGACCTCCTTTGGGTTCCCGCTCCAGCCTGTCCCTGAGGAGCAGCTCCCAGCCTGCCCCTGCAGACCTGCCAGCTCCAGGGCACTGGCTGGCTAAGGCTCCCCGGCCCCGGTGCACCAGCCCCGCAGCCTCCACAGGGACCTCTGGCTTCCTCGGCAGAACTTCGACCCCATCCATGCCCCATCTCTGAACTGGCTTCACAAACTGCAGACAGGACTATAAACAATTGCCTCGTTTCCACAGGAATGTCACTATTCCAATAAAACTGAAGCCCATTTTTCCACTACATCCTCTTTACACTGGTAATTCCACAAAACACATACTGCCCCCTTTATATTCAAAGTGGACTTCCTGATGCACAAGTTCAAATCCCAGCTATCATCTATCATCTTAATTCTTCTGGGACAAATAAAGCATCATGCAACATACCATATGTGGCTATTTCAGCAGAGTCGTGTCCTGTCTACCCAGCGTGACCAATTTTTATTTTTGTGTATGTCGAATAATACACCACAAAGCTCCACCTGGGTGCACTACCTAAACAAAAATAGACGCTGGGGTTCGAGTCAATTCCCTGTGCAACCTGGGTCCTTTATATACCCTGGGGAATATTACCAGAGGAATCTGCAAGGCACGGCGTGGCACCTACAGGAGACTCGTGGCAGCTTCTGGCCATGCATGAGATCCTAGAACGCAAACTGGAGCTAGGCACGTACTTCAGCACCTGAAATGTCTTCTGAAGACCTGTGCAAATCCACGTATGATGGATCCCTATCGCCCCAGTGTGCTGGATGCCAAGTTACCTTTATTCTCACAGGACTGTATTATGCGGTACTAGATCAAGCACCTCTGCTATGAGGACAGGCTTTGTTCCTATTGACCTGCTCAGCCTAAAGAGGAGGCTCCAGGGTGACCTTATAGCAGCCTTCCAGTATCTGAAAGGGGCCTACAAGAAAGCTGGGGAGGGGCTGTTTGCAAGAGCTTGTAGTGATAGGACAAGGGGTAGTGGTTTCAAGCTGGAAGAGGGTAGGTTTAGACTGGATGTCAGGGAGAAATTCTTCACATTAAGGGTGGTGAGGCACTGGAACAGGTTGCCCAGGGAGGCTGTGGATGACCCCTCCCTGCAAGTGTTCAAGGCCAGGTTGGATGGGGCCTTGAGCAACCTGCTCTAGTGGAAGGTGGTCTTGCCCGTGGCAGGGGGGTTGGAACTAGACAATCTTCAAGGTCCCTTCCAACCTTAACCATTCTACGAATCTATGAATCTACAAAAGTCATCTGCACTATAAAAATGCTTAAACGCTCTCTGAAAATCATCAGATCCCATTCCAGATTCGGCACACAAAGGAGAGATCTATCTCTGTATCTATCTATAACCTTCAGAATGCTGACCTGTGAAATACAAAATACTCCTGAGATTATCAATCAGACAGTGTTAAAATATTCTGTTCAAAACCACTTCTAGTAAAGATAACTCATCAGTTACACTAAGGATAGTTTTTTTCAAAAATACTAACCACTGACACCACCAAATATTGCCCAGTAAGGCTCTTTTTTTATTTGTTTCCATATTTATTGTTAAAACCTCATTTGTTAAACTCGAGTTAAACGAGCGTTTCACTGACAGCAGAGCAACAGCTCTTTTTGCTGAGCAGTGGGAACAGCGGGAAGGCACTCAGTGCTATGATCAATACAACTCTTTTCATACGGCACATTATTTATTTAAACTCTCGAAGAATAAAAGACCACCTCCACTCCTGGTGAACTCTATCTCATGTAGTTCCTTTACATCAGGGACAAGAGTTTACAGCACACCGTACCAGCAAGGTGATCCACACGTTCCAATGCAAACAATACGGAACACCGTGCTGTAGTACCAGCCTCAACTTCCTCTTTTGCAGAATAATCACCTCGGTTTTCTTTTCCCAGCACTTCAAAACTCCATTGCTGGTTGTCAGACTCTATTTATCTTCAATTACTCAATGACTTTCAGAGTAGTAAAAAGCTCTTTATTACTTTCTAGCCAGTATCGTTATGTAGGACCATCCACAAAGCCTCCTCTCGAAACCCTCCAGCTCTTAAGTCTTTAGAAAATATTGAACCTAAATAGTTGTGAACCTGCCTAAGTGTTTTCTAGATTTCTGTATCCAGTGAAGACTTAGCATAAGCCACAGGGGGGAAAAAAAAAAAAGTCTTCTTGTAGTTTTCTTTTTTCCTCTACTTCTTTTCCTTGGCTTACATATCAGACTTCAAAACACCAGGAAAGTCAAGCTTTGTTCCTATTGACCTGCCAGAGCTGTTGAATGGGAAATTCCTTACTCTTTAGTAGAAAAAAATTGTGCAATACCTTGGTAACACCAGGTAGTAGTTTCACAGAATCATAGAATGGTTTGAGTTGGAAGCGACCTTAAAGCTCATGTAACTCCAACCCCCCTGTCATGGGCAGGGACACCTCCCACTAGACCAAGTTGCTCAGAGCCCCATCCAACCAGGCCTTGAACACTTCCAGGGATGGCACATCCACAGCTTCTCTGGGCAACCTGTCCCAGTGTCTCACCACCCTCACGGTAAAGAATTTCTTCCTTATATCTAATCTAAATCTACCCTCTTTCAGTTTCAAACTGTTACCCCTTGTCCTACCCCTACAGTCTCTGACAGAGTCCCTGCCCAGCTTTCCTTTAGCACAGGAAGGCAGCAATAGAGTCTCTGCAGCCGTCTCTTCTCCTGGCTCAACAGACCCACCTCTCTCTATCTTCACTGACATTATTTTTAATTGGAGTATGAGCTAAAGTGTTAAGACAAACAAAACAACAGGCAGCTAGCATCTGGTCAGGAACTTTTGTCTTTTCTCCCGTCACGTTTCACTCCCAACACACCTAAAATAAATATATTATTTAAACTCTTCCAGGAAAATGGACTAGGTAAGAACTTACACTTTTAAGGCAGGTGGTGGGGGTGTGTGTGTGTGTGTCTGTGTCTGTGTAGGAAATACTCCCTGTCAAGGGAAAGAGAGAAGCAACTCTCTTTCTACACGGGCACAGCCCTGCGCCACAGACGCCGATGGCACACGGGCAGAAGGCAGCCGGCTGCTGCCGCCTCCCTCGCACGGAGGACGCGGCCTGGCCTCTGCCTCGCATCGGAACTCGGCCGG